>QLTV01001810.1:1448104-1496561 GCA_003457575.1 Thermophis baileyi | reverse complement strand
TATATATATATATTTCCATGAAGGAAGGAATGGCGGTTAATTTCTAATTGATTGCTTGGTAGAGCTCCTCCTTGTGTTTCACCCCCAAGGCTTGACTTGACGCCATCTGCCTGGTGTCAGTGTTTGGAAACCAGCTGGTCAGCTAAACTACGTTCTGTGGGAAGCTGGCAATTTAGAGCAAGCAGCAGCGTAGCCATCAGCATGCTAAAGAGTGCTTTTCACTTGTGTTTTGATAATGGTGCCTTAAGCCTTAATTATGCTGTATGACAACACTGTTAAGAACTATCAAAATAAACCCTTCCAAGACATCCACTGTTAACCACTTTGGAAGAAACCTTGTAGACTTCTTCGTTCGTTTTCAAAACTAACATGTAGACCAATTCAGATTCCTTTTGTCCCCAATTTAGAATAATTTTTGAATCAATATTTTTTATTTTGTTTTTTATATAAAGAAGTATTGGGTTCAAAAAAAAAGATGGTTTAGTATTGTTGATGTAAATTTTTTGCTGCAATAATGTCTATAATAGCCCTGCAAAATCTGTAATTAGAAAGGAAAAGCAGAATTGGATCCATTAAGGTCATGTAAAATTGAGACTTTCAACTAATGGCATTAAAGTATTATAGTGACTATAAATGGAGTAATTGTCCCATTGTCAATACAGTCCTTTAGGAACATTTGTGATGCAGGAAAGTGTTTAAGAGTAATGATGTGGTACTAGGTGATTTTCGCCTGGTACATCAGTAACTAATTAGGGAGAAAAAGTTAGCTTTTGATTAAATATGATTTAGAAAACAATGGAATTGAATGGGATTATTAATTTGTTATATGAAAGTGCCCAAGATGTGAATCATTCTTAATTGGATGTTCCATTACCAACTTCTTTCTACAGGAAAAGGAAGAGCCCCCTTTATGAAGTTCCCTTTTCCAAATTGGATCTTGATTTTATTGTTGCAAATACCAATAGAGTTCAATCAGTAGATAGTCAATACAATTATATGTAGTAAAAATGGAGATCAATCTGCATGGCATTATATTTTTATGTCAAATCATAAGGCTAGGAAAGTTAAGTTGGCGATAGATATTGAAGTGCCATCCTTTTTGGTGTCTGTTCCTGAAGCTCATGTCCATTTATAAGAGAGATTTGGTATTTAAAATAAGACTTTGGAGAAATGTAGATGCTCCTAAGGATAAACCAGAGGTGGGTTCCTGGCGGTTCAGACCGGCTCTATAGAACCGGTAGCGGGAATTTCCCCCCGCTCGCCGAACCGGCAGCGATGGCTGGCTGGACACGCCCCCGAACCGGCTCTCTCGGCGGCACCGTAGGTGCGACCATCTTGTTTTTTGCTTCTGTGAGTGCGCAGAAGCTGGGTTTTTAGCACTGCGCATGTGCATCCCCGTGCGGCGTGCCTGCATGGCATGCAAGGCACGCACGCCCACGTGGCGTGTGAGGAAGTGAACCGGCAGCAAGGTAAGCCAGAACCCACCTCTGGGATAAACCATTTGTGACTTGAAATATGCAGAAGGCAGCTGCTCTCCTTACTCTTTACACAGTTTGCACCGCCACGTAAGGCAAGAGTGGCTGGCGGTGGGGTTGGGAGCCAGGCCGAGCGGGGCAAGCCAGCTTGCGGTCCCCGAGAGGGGCGGGCCGCACAGGCTGGGCTGTGCCCGCTCATGCCCAGAGCAGAGCATTGGTCCAAGGGTGGCGCGCCAGCAGCTCGCTCCTCTGCGGTCCTGCTGGCTGGATGCTGCCTGGAGCACAAGGCTGGCAGGAGGAGGAGGAGCCGCCGTTGCCTCTGCAAAGGCAGGCCATTCGCGCCGGCAAAGGTTGATCCAAAATGGGGTACGGGGGCGCATGCGCAGTGGACGCGCGCATATGCAGCGTGGGGCGCATGCATGTGGGGGGTGCACGCGTGTGTGTGTTCACGTGCATGCGCAGGGGGGCGTGCATTGCATTATGGGTGCTGGCACACGGGAGTGCTGGTGCCCGCGCGCGCACGTACTTTTGGCACACGGCGACAAAAAGGTTCGCTGTCACTGGCATAGAGAATTGGAAAGGGCAATATTGTTAGAGGTATAAGGAGGCTGAGCTCTGAGTCACTAGTACCCAAATAAGTATATCTTTGGAGAAAGGAATTCCTAAAGACATATTATAGTAGGTTTGGCATTTCTAGAGTTAATATAAATGTGGGAAGAACAAATGAAAAATGATAGTTCTTTCTCTAAATTCTTGGTTTTGATAAATTATTGTTTGTATCTGGTTATTGGGTAGCACTCCTGTGGTTTTGCTATTTTTCATTTTGCACCCTGTGCCTAGTGGCTTGAAAAGATGGTGGCTACTATTTTTCTATCTCCTGTCTTTACCATTATGTGACATTTCATGATGAATCTGACACTTTCATTGCCTTGCAAAAATATTGTTTCACAATCTTTAAAATACTGACTTCGGCAACCTTTACAGAACTAAGGAAAAAATGCAAATATTAATGAGACTGATATAAAAACATTTTTTCTCTATCATTTTTATAGTTGCTATAGAAACACCTTGGCCTTCACTCTTGCTAATTAGTTGGATTTTGCACATTTTATATTTGGAAATGCAAATCAGTTTTCATAAATTATTACTTATTTTTCTATTTATATTTACAGTACTGATATGCATATACACACAGGAAGCTTGAGATATTAATTAGCTACATAACACAAATAAGTGTGACATTTATGGTCACAAGACAAACCTGGTTGGTTTTTCAAATATTTGAAGGTAGTGAATACAGAGATTTTTTAATATAGGGGAAAGAAAGTGAATCTTAACAGGTTGGAGGCTTATGGGAGTAATAAAATGCAGCTGTTTGGAATATGTATTTTTACAGATTTCAAATGTAATAGTAGATTTAACCTAAAGAACTGCAGTTCCATCTCAGATCTCTGGGCAGAATTTGGGAAGTGTGCGTATCTGATTCTCTGCTTATTTTTGCCATTATAAATTATTAAGATTTGACTTTGTTAATATTTAAAGAAAATTATTTCTGTCTCGAACTGTGAGGGGGTCCTGCTGGATATTAGGGGAGCACAGAGATTAGCAAATGCAAACAGTTAGGGTGGCCCTTTCAGTCGTTAAATGATTAAAGTTGCATCTGTATCTGTACATATTTTTCAGACCTGCAACAATCACCAGACTGAATTTGGTAATATTATTTTTTACTTTAAACTGTTGTATATAAATATCACATTTTTCTGTTATTATTTTATTTATGCAAAGAGATCAGAAATTGATAAATGCAAAATTATCCTTGTCAATTCGCACTTTAGGGAAGACAGTACTAGAAAAAGAAATATATTCCTAGCAGAGATTTGGATTTGGAATGTATGTTTGTAGGTCGTGAACCTCAACATTATACACAATATTTCTGGATTGGTGGTTAAACATAATGCTAAGAAACTGATCTCATTTCTTGACATGCTGGTTCCAAATCTAAAATTTGAACGCAATGATTGGTGCCTCCTTTCTCACATTTTGCTAAAACATGTATCTATTTAATCTAGGTTTTCAAAATTATTGCTAGATTGTGTTAATGGTGTTCTAGTGTTTTTTAATTCTTTAATATAACTTTTACAAATTTTCTGTGTTTGCATTATTGTGGAAAAAAATATTTGTGGAAAACTGTATACACATTTGCAACTCATTTGCAATTGCAATTCATGTACTATTGCTACTACTACTACTACTACTACTACTACTACTACTACTACTGCTGCTGCTGCTGCTGCTGCTGCTGCTGCTACTACTACAGTACTAATAATAGTAATCCCCCTTTCCCCTCCCATTTTTGACAATGAGCATGCAGATCTCTCCTTCATCTGAATTGTATTTCTATTGCAGGAATGCACAATTACTGTCAGCCCATGGGTCACACAAGACTTTGATGCTACATATAGATGATCACATTGTAAAAACAGGTTCAGGGGTTTCTTTGTTTGTTCTTTCAAATTTGTATCTTAATGTTCCCAGCAAAGCTTACCCTTGATGAAATACACCCTTATGCCTCTGTAAGGCTTGCCATTCACTTTGCCCTTTAGAACTTCCCAAAACTCTAAAATAGGCAAAACAAGGCCAACATTTTTGGCCTAATCCAAAAATAAAAAAGTTGCTGGCAGCCTGCAGATGGCCTCTGAGCCACACTTTCACAAGTCTGATCTTTCAGAAGCATTTCTATTCCAATTTCCCACAACCAGTACTGAATGCTTTATAGCACTAAATATCACAATCTTTATAACCTTTGTATTTTCTTCATGTTCTCTTCTATGTAGTCTTCTGTGATCATCATATTTTTCCTTTTTAAGTTAATTATTATCATAGAAGCAATACATACTAAGCTGGGTATTCAAATGTATTTGGGGAACTTTGTTGTATATCACTGAACATTTTGCAGCTCGTACATCAGGATTAGCAACTGCGATCTTTTGATCAGTTGAACCAAAAATAAATAAGCATGTTTTGTAAGAAACTTGTTAATTACAGCAAAGATTGTCTTTGGCAACATGGAGTGGCAACTCAGCAAAAAAGTACAGGCTCAGGATGCCACCATATTATCTTACACAGTGACCCAGGCATCTCTGAAATAACATGAAATAAAATAAAAATAAAATGTCTTAAGTCCTATATTAAAATCTCCTAAGATTGCAAAAATATCACGAGGCTTAGAAGTTTTGTGTAATTTTGTCAATTTAAATAAAATCGTATATTAATAACTTTCAATGGGGCTGTGACCATCCTAGAGCCATGGGTGAATTCATTTAGGGTCATACAGATACTACTGTTCAGGTGCCTTAATGTGGGAAAAAGGCTGATATTGTGATACTTAAACTACTTGTGCGCATCCTTGTAAAGACATTATCTAAAATGAGAGAGCCCTTTCCCCTTTTATAGATGAAGGCTTAAGGCCAAATCAGACTAACTTTCTAAAGGCTAATTATGGAATCCGTGGGAGAAGAAAGATTTGAGCCTAGACTGAATTCTAAATCTCTAAACATTAAACCACTCTTAAATTCTCAGAGTAAGTCTTGCTTAAAATTCACCACAGCCAGCACACAAGGACACAATCCACATTAGTTTTTTAAAAGGATGATTTAAGAGGTTGCCATTTTATTCTTGTATAAGAAAAAAAAATGAGGCAGAATTAAAAAAACAGGGAAGAGGAGGAGCCAGATAGATTCTGTACTGTTAAAGGTTAGCCAGATTTTACCAATGTCATGTGAAACCATGAGGCCATCCAATCTGGTGCAAAATGTCTTAAGTCTCACATTGCGTAAACAAAGCAAAGAGTAGTTTGTTTCTTCTTTCTCTGCAAGGCTAGAATACTTCTTTGCAAAGAATATGTGACATTTGCTCTGAATATAAGGAAATACTCTGGTGTATTTTTGTAATAAAATGTCAATAAACAACAACAACAACAACAATAATTATTATTCCCATATTAATCCTCCATATTTTTCCCATATGGAGGAATAATAATAATAATAATAATAATAAACCTACAGGTAGTCCTTGACTTACAACTATTCATTCAGTGACCATTCAAAGTTGCAACAGTACTGAAGAAGTGACTTATGACCGGTATAATAATAATAATAATAATAATAATAATAATAATAATAATAATAATAATAATAATAATAATAATAATGAGATACCAGAGGCTTTTTAGTAACAAAAGGCATTTTTCCCATATGGAGGAATAATCACACTATTTTAAAATAGGCTTTCTGCCTTTTTTAGGCTACTCTGGCAAAGAACTATGTGTAATAAGAAAGAATTTCCTTGTCTCAAGCTCAAGCTCACCAAAGCAAACAAGCGCTTGAATTCTGGGCTGTCATCAAGCCCAGGAAGGTCCTTGCAGGATCACAAAACAAATCAAGCCGTTGAGGGCTTCCGGGCAGCCAGCTAACAAAAATATACTATCAGAGGATGCAGCCCAGCAAGCACTGTGGCTGTCACAGCAGTAGTCCCCCAATGTGGGCATCCGTTCAAGAGCTTTACTCCCACATCTGGTGAAACTGTGACAATCGGTGTCTGACCATTTTAGGAGTCAGATACTCTGGGCACCAGGAAGTTGATTTGCCTTTCACTTCCTTAAGAAAACACACATTAATATTGAAGCGTTGCCTTCATAAAGCAGCATTTTGTCTTCGTCTCTGGCAAAAGTTATGTGCTGAGAAAGTTCACTTGGATGCAGCCAACCGTATCTACATTTCAAATATTTCTGAGGACATTTGCAAAAGAAAGCCAATTAAAGCCTGGTGACCCAATATTGCTCTTTGTGAAAGTTATTTATGCCTTAAATCTTCATTGTTTTAAATAAAGTGCAAAGAATGAAACCTCTGAAATACTTCCTGTGAAGTAAATGAAGACATCAGTGCTTATCATGTTATTCCTACTATTATTTTAGTATCTTTCTTCAGACAGGGGTTCAGATGACATAAAGTTATCATTTTCATTACTATGCACAATATCAAGGGCCTCTTGTTTTTTCCTTTTCCCATAAAGATCATTCTTTTATACAAATCCTGCATTTTTGTTTTTAATTGGGTATCATAAAAATGTCTTGAATGTACTGCTGCAGTCCAAATTCTTGATGATTCAAGAAACAGTTAATTTATTTTAATTTCCCTAAAGTTTTGCCACTAAATAGTTGCTCCATTTTTCTCTCTCCAACCCCTTTCCTCCCCTTCTTTTTCTCTGTGTGAAAGGCAGCAGCGGCAACAAAGAAAATGAACTTCTTTAAGGATAGTATTGCATTTGAAATGAAATAATCATTTTTTAAAAATATATGCTTTCAATATGTAAATCTTTATCTGAAGTTTATTTGTAACAGCTTTTGACCAAAATAAAGGTCAAAAGCTTACATTCAGGCACTGAACTTTTGTGAAGTTCTCTTGTGAGAGCTTTACCTTTGCTGTATCGATATGTGATAAACCTTTGTTGTTCATTTGGCTCAGCAATCAACAATTGAAATAACGCATATTACTTTAAAGTACCAATCCAAAGGTACTTTAATTTAGAATAAATGCAGTGATCCAATAGAATGAGGAAACCTTAAACATGTAGCTTTTTATTCTTTATTTTTAGAGTTCTGTTCCACTTTTCTAACAAAATGTTGCTTACAAAATATTAAAAATGAATTCAAACATGATAATGTGAGAAACTCAAATAATTATTTACTCGAATTAAATCAGAAGTCTGATATTTCTGAGAACAAAAGAGAACAAAAACTGAAACCAGTCACAAATTTTTTTCCACCATGGTACTAAGCCTCTATGTTTAGGCTGGGTTTGTATTATTGACTTATTCTGCCTAGAGAAAAATCCCATGTATATGAGTGAGTGAAGCATGGTGATTAAAAGTATGATTATAAAGTAGGAAGTGACTACGGTAATTCACATTTGACTTTCTTTGTGAACTAACTAAAGTCCTAATAACTGCAACCTCTCTTTCTCAGCCTCATTTCCTTCCCCTTTTTCTTTACCTACAAGGGTTAATCATACTGAATTACTAAGCAGAGTTGTTGTAAATGTTATAGCTAGCCCTACACTGCTTTAAATGTGTGAAAATGCTATGTGAATGGTGGACTAGTACCACAGTAACATGCTTTTCTGACACGATGTGGATTGTTATATGAGATAAATAACTAGCACCATTTACTACCCATGTAGCAGCATTCTGCACCAGTTGAAGCTTCTGAAGGATCTTCAAGGTCAGCCCCATGTAGACAGCATTGCAGTAATCCAGATGAGAGCTCACAAGGGCATGAGTGATATTGAGCAGTCCTGAAATGAGTGCAGCTGGCACACAATCTGAAGATACACAAAGGCCTCCTTGCCCTGGCCACGGCTTGCTCTTGAACATGAGGACTCCCAGATTGTACACCGGGTCTGTCTGAGGCAGTGCAGGACCAATGATGGAAGGTTCCTGGTACCAGACAGTACAAAATATATCCCTATCCACAATTGTTGGTTAAATATGGGCTGATAGAAACTCATTAAAAGGCTTTGTATTTGTGATAGTTGCATGCAAAATCCTAACATTGTGGCCATATTCAAGGTGGGGTTTCCTCTTGTAAGTGCCTCTAGATAGAAAATAGGCATTTTGGTAGTCAAGGTATAACTGTATTTAATTAATTATGTTATATAATCATTACATTTTCAAACAAATATAAATAAAATTGAAATGAATGACTCGCATTCAAAGAAAAAAATAAAACCAACACAACAAAATAAAAACATAGAAAAGGACAAAAAGCCTTTCATTACAAATACATTCCATATTCACCTCATTTTATAGATCTTCAAAAAAAGGAAACTAGGCTTTCAGGGTTTACCAAACTCTGTACAAGAATTTTTTCCCCCAGAGGGAAATATAATGTAACATTTTTCTGACTGGCAGAATATATAATTTTCTCAAATACTGCTAGAACACAGATCTCTAAAATTCAGTTCTTTATGTCTGGAGTTAAAATATTTTTCATCTCTTTAGGACAGGGGTCCCCAACCTCTGGTCCGTGGATTGGCACCAGTCCGCATGCCAGAAACCGGGCCACTCACACAAGCAAAGCCTCATCTGCAGGATGCAGGCAGCACATGAAACCACGCCCCCTCCGGTCCGTGGAAAAACCTCTCTCCACGGAACCGGTCCCTGGTTGGGGGCTACTGCTTTAGGATTACTCTTTTTGCAAAATAATTTTGCAGAATGTGACTATATGGGGGCATGGAATGGCTTCTCTGATAGTTGGGAGGTATTTTTATATATGGGAAGCATTTAGCCCCCTCATGTAGCATATGATTACCCCCTTTCCCATATTAACACAGATGAAAAATGCTGACTTACATATGTGTAGAATAATATTAATTATTAGTGAAGAGAGGCTTATATAGTTGTGATGTCAGGCAAGTATCTGTTGGATTGGCATACTGTATTGTCATCTTTAATTGATGGAGCTTGTTTAGAATTTTTTTAAAGAACAGATTTCATTTTTTTTTGTTCTTCTTGAAGTGTTACTTCTTTTCTTGAAATATAAATGTTTTCTTTTATGCTCTAAATACTTCTTGGCTTGTCTGCTCCCTCAGGTGCCAAAGCAGTAGCCAATGGACTGTTCAAGAGCGAAAATACACTTAACAGATGCTCTTTCAACCTTTCCTTTCTTAATGGGTGATTCTGGTACATTCCATGCTATTTCTAAATAGCAAGAACCGATTTTTAGTTATACAGAGCAAACCTGTATCCCTGAAAAGTTACTTTCACCAGTGTCTAGGTTGAATTTTTGAAAGCATAAAATGGAGTTTTGTAAGACAGCTTAAAATGCCTAGTTAAAATATCAATACTTTCTCCTCAGAATTGCACAACCAAAGCCACAGATTTCTAAAAATACTTTCTGTGCTGGGAAATTATTCTCAGGATATGTTTGTATTTTTAAAAAAATGCCTGACCATGCTTTATTAATCTATTTCTTTTAAGTCTTTTTGAATTTCATATGCCTGAAGAATAAAGCAAAGGATTTAATACAGGAAGAGTTAGTGAAGATGAAAAATAAAGCAGCTAATGAGATAATAATAATAATTAGATGATAACAATAATAATGAGATAATGAGATAATGAGATAATAATATTAATATTAATATTATTAATAATAATAATAATAATAGTAATACCGCTACTTGGAATATCATATATCTTTAAGAAGATACTAGGTTGATACCCAGGACGCTGGCAGCAACCCGTATCAACCATTAGCACCAGTCAATGGTATTTGTGACACATTTTTAAATGTTCAGTTGACTGAGTTTCATATTTAATGAATAAAAGAGATGATGATGATGATGATGATGATGATAACAACAACAACAACAACTAATAACAGCCTTTCCTATTTATGTGTTATCCCTTGATTGTTTTAACAAAATGCTTCCTTGTGGCTTTCTAATTCTAAATTAAAATTCTGGCTTTCTAATATCAGACTTGCTTTCCTATTGCCACCTCTCCCATAATACAGTTTTGGGAAATTCCACTAGAAATCATTTTCCTATCTCATTGTGTTCTTATATCCAAATGATAAGAACACTATGAACCTTTCTTTCCAGGAGTACGCACTTTATTAAAGTCTCTAGAATTTGTTAACCTTCATAACTGTGTTTTGAGTTGTTTGTATGCTTAGATTGCAGATTCAGGGAGAAAGGGATTCAAACTATGTGGCAGACCAAGAATTCCACAATTCAGATGTTGTATTAACACTTGAAAGCTTAGCAGAAAGGTGGTAGGTAGAGTAATTCAGTTTTTTTAAATTATATTAGTACATTCCAAATATTCTGGGATTGTAACTTTAAATATCCCCATGAATTATGCTGCAACATCTCTGGAAGGCAGCATGCTGAGGAAGGCTGATACACAGTAACTGACCAAAGTAGATGGAACATAATCTCACTTTGTATAAAACAGCTTTGTTTCTGGTTTAAAATCAGCAAAACCTTTGGAAGGGCAGAAAAGACTGGACACCCAGGCAGCAAATCTTTGAAACGTGAATCATTGGGACAGTCAGGTTATACAGTAAGAGTAATAGTAGATGTGAGAATAACATTTAGAGCTACTCAGCAAAGACATGGTAACTGAGTGGACTTATTCACAGGTAAATATGCACAGAAAAGCAGCCTTTGATTTTATATATAAGGGATAAGAAATATATGGACAGACACATGTGGAATTACATCATAACTTTTTCTTATATCAAACTCTTCTAGTATACTTTGTAGAATGCATTATTTTTCTTTATATCTGCTCCTATTCTGTATTTATTTGCTAGGATATGAATCCATGAAAACAATTTGCCTGTTCAGCTTTTTAACAAATGTCTGTTCAGCTTTTTAAATATTTTTCCCTTGGCTATTTTATGTTATTACTAGTAGCTGGATACCCGTGCTTCGCTACGAAACTATGTGATCAGGCTTGATAAATTGACAGTTAAAGCTTGAACATTAATGAGTAGTTACAATCGCCCTCTCCTCTCCCCTTCTCTCCCTCAGGTTTGCCCCACAGAAGCCTCTCCTCTCCTATCCCCCTTCTCTCCCTCAAGCTGGCCCCATTGATCCTCAGGCTTGCCCCACAGAAGCCTCTCCTATCTTATCCTTCTCTCCCTTTCAGGGGGGAAGGGGAGCGGAATTGTCTAACTCCTTAGTATCAGAGGATGTTCATATAAGGCAACTGGCAGTTGGAACAGAGTTCTTTTCAGGTGGGGAGGGGGAGTAGAACGTCTAACTCCTTAGCATCAGAGCGTGTTAATAATAATATAAGAAATACTAATAATCTGATGGTCATTTTGAAAAATCCTTTCTTAGCGAGCACCTAGAAGCCAAGAGGAACATACGTGCCAAATTTCAAGTTTGTAGGCTTTACAGTTCTGGAGATTTCGTGATGATGCGTGAGTGGTATTTGGTTTTTATATATATAGATTATTTATGTACTATCTGCAGTATTCTTGCAGACCAGATTTTGGGAATCATTGTTATTGACAATTTGGTGAACAGATTAAAACCAAAACACCAAAAACATATTGATAAATCTGTTTTACCATTATTGCATTACCTTAGTACTATTTTTATCTCCAGAGGATTTAGTTCACAAAGGATCTCAGGCAATGACTCTTCTTACAGGGTTATATACTGCTTTCTGTACATTTATAGAGACATTTGCCTATTATAAGCTTAGTTTATGCAGAGCATTATCGGATCTTCAAACACAGGCTTTATTTGTCTCTAGCTTTGGATTATCTCAAAGTAGCCAGTTTATTGGCTCTGATTTGGTGATTATTGCATTTAACCCTTTTCTTTGGGGAGGGCAAGCAGATAGGAAGGAAGAAACTTCCTTTGGGTGTATTCTGCCGTGACAATCATGTTCATTGTTTGTAGCAAGCATCCCTGCTATCCACTGATGTCCTTTGAAGCTTAATCTATTGTAAAATTAGATCATCAAAATGGCCACAGTTTGCACATTTACATACCAATGCTTAACATTTTATGAAATTATTCAAATGCTGTGAAACTCGTAATGCCGCTGAAGTTGTAGCACAGTTCATGTGTAAGTGATATGTAAACCATGCAAATGAGCAGAGACCCTTTCTTCTTTAAATTAATCTTTCAGAGGTTGTTACCCTGCCAGTTTGATTGCAATAAGAACACAGATTTTCTTCTCTTGATGGTGAAAGTGCTTTAATCCCCCTTTCCAAAGGTCAACTAATCTCCAGTCTTAAGTGCAATGGATGCAAATACACTACTCGTGTACTGTTCTTCCTAATTTAATTCTCTTCTAAGCTTTCATGTCTAAATCTAGTAATGTATCCAGTTTAGGAGGAGGTCAAAAGGTTTCTGTTCCTGTAAAATTTAAATTGACATCATATACTGATAATGGTAGTCAGTGCTCTAAAATAAACATTTGCTACCATTCTTCCTGCACATCATTTTGTGTAGCTGGATCTGTGTGCTCAGCTTTGGTGCTATTCTCTTCTAACTTGAGGTATGTCTACTGCAATGGAATGCTGCACTGGAGAATACATGAGAAGCAAAAATTGATTTGTTAATAATTCTCTGGTTATCCTCAGCTAAACTTGCATTCATGGTGTGCTAAGTGCGTAGATATATAACTCATTTTCTTTGAGTATAGTTATGTGCAAAAATATATGCTTAATATTTGATTTACCTAGTCTTTTGATAAATCGTGCTTCACATTTCCCCCGTGGTACTTGCTTGAATTCCACAATGTCTCTATTACCAAGACAAATTAATGTCTCTATACCAAGACAAATTTCTTGTGTGTCCAATCACACTTGGACAATAAAAAATTCTATTCTATTCTATTCTATCTCAATGCTTTTAAAATGGTGTTCTATTCTATTCTATTCTATTCTATTCTATTCTATTCTATTCTATTCTATTCTATTCTATTCTATTCTATTCTATTCTATTCTATTCTATTCTATTCTATTCTATTCTATTCTAGAGAAAATTCCCCATGAATGTTAATTTGGCTCATAAATAAAAGTTGGGCAATTCTGGTTCGCTTTCATTTTCTTCTTGTAATTTAAAATAAAAGTTGTGATGAAAGAACAGCAGCATAGGTTTGAGAGCCTTACTAACATGAATTTCCCTTGCAGTGTTTTTGAGAAACTTTCCTTTTTCAGGACTTCTGGATTTTTTTGTAGAAAGGAGATTAATCTGACAAATCTGGGAACTTCCTATGGGTTTAAAGAAAGCCCAGGAAGAAATCATGGCTGCTGGGTTCAATCATGTAGGAAGTTACCAGATGAAATACTGACAATAATACTTTGCAAAACATCCTGTGGTGGTTTAAGATACTCTGCTTGGAAGTATATGGGAGTCTGGGCAGTTAGAGAAAGCAACATTGTTAAACTGAAGAGAAAACCGTTGTTATCAGCAAGGGATGCTTCAATCAGACTTGCCAGATAAATCTCTTGTTCTTGGGGATCATTTCTTCCTTTCTGCCACTGACAGAATCCAGAGCATACATCTCTACCACTTTATTAGTTAAAGCAGTGGGAAGCCAGAAGCTTGCTAGACAAGCCAGCATGATACAGAAGACCAGGTCTGGATTGAATTGAATGGCACTTTTTTCCCTTTGACTCCTGCAATTTGAGAAATTCATAATGTATTATGGTAATTATTATAAAGGGAGAAGATTCAGATTCAGTACATTTTTTTTTCCAAATAGAGATCTTAATCCCAAATTCTATTGAATGGAATTTGGTGCAAAAATGAAAATTTGAACCTAGGAATTTCTTCTGAGTATGGGAAATGATGAGCTTACAGGGATTACTGTCAATTATTCCTAATATTCTTAAATTTAGTTGAATTGTTTAAGATGATTTTGTTAAATAGTTGGGAATCAATTTTTTTCTGTAAACCATCCAAAAATGTACCACTAGATGCTGATCTTTCTGCTAATTCCTATTGAAAATATAGAAATATTTATTATATTATGTACAGATCAGAGGTGGTATTCAGCCGGTTCGGACCGGTTCAGGCGAATTGGTAGTGGAAATTTTGAGTAGTTCGGAGAACTGGCAAATACCACCTCTGGCTGGCCCCGCCCCCCGCCCTTCCCTGTCCTATATTCCCTTGTTTTTTAGCTCAGCTGATTCACGCGGCAGAGTGGATTGCACGCTCTCATAGAACTGGTAGGAAAAGATTTGGAATCCCACCACTGGTACAGATCATCTATCCAAAGTATTTGTCCAATATTCAGTTGAACAGGAGAGAAGAAATTACTATCATAGTACCATATTAAGTGGCATTTTCTTTTCTGGAGGAATGTTAGCAATAAATCAGGCTCTGATAATACCACGACTGATCCAAGTATCATAACAAGACAACATTTTTTTTTCTTATGTGTTTATGATGGATTTAGTATGTTCTCACTTTATTTTATTAAGATTTTCTTGACAAAACGAGCCAGTATATTCTAATACTAAAAGCAGAATATCTTACAAATCAACACATGTTCAGCGAATACAATAGTTAAGTGAAACAAAAATAACAAAAGTAACAAACCATTTGCAAACCTGGATTCAAAGCTCAGGGTAACAAATTCCCATTTGCTGCACTATAACACTTTCTTACAAAAGTAGCTTGTTTTTTCTACCTAATTTCCAAGGTCGTTTAGAATTATTTTAGAATTTTCTTGTGGCATTTTTGAGCTCACTTTATTGTTGCTGGGAGCAAAGTGTCCCTTTCTCTCTCTCTCTCTCTCTTTTGGGTGCCATACTCTCTCCATCACTGTACCTCCTTGACAGTGAGTAGTTCCTGGCTTGAAAAAATGGTTTACTTGGGCATTTAATAAGAATCAAGGAGACCATCACCTGCTGGGAAGATGATATAAAGATTCATATGCATAGCCCTTGGCCACTTCATAACTGAGTTAAATCTAGGTTCAGTTTTCTGCCTTTTCATGAATGCCAAAATACAGAAGAGATACTCAGAATAGCCATCATGCTATGAACACTTCCAAACAGTGGTGGGATTCAAACATTTTTACTACCAGTTCTGTGGGTGTAGCTTGGTGGGCGTGGTGTGGCTTGGTGGGCGTGGCAGGGGAAGGATACTGCAAAATCTCCATTCCCTCCCCACTCCAAAATCCCCATTTCCTCCCAATCAGCTGGGACTTGGGAGGCAGAGAATAGATGGGGGTGGGACCAGTCAGAGGTGGTATTTACCAGTTCTCCGAACTACTCAAAATTTCCGCTACCGGTTCTCCGAACTACTCAAAATTTCTGCTACCGGTTCTCCAGAACTGGTCAGAACCTGCTGAAACCCACCTCTGCTTCCAAACCCTCCAGGGAGAGGAGGCCAATGCTAAAGTATCAGATGTTAAATAGCTGTCTGAGAAGTGGAAAGGTTGTATTGAGCTGTTGAAAACTCATTGCTACTACCGTGTTTTCCCCAAAATAAGACATCCCCCAAAAATAAACCCTTACCTGAAAATAAGCCCTTCTCTGAAATAAGCCCTCCCTGAAAATATTTAACCGCATGTGCAGCCGGTCCCCGCCATTTCCTCTGGTTAGGGTTAGGGAGACAGAGCTGGAAATCAGGTAAGATGGCAAGAGGAGCCCCGTCTTGCTCCATGCGCCCCAAAATAATAAGACCTCCCCAAAAATAAGGCCAAGCGCTTATTTCGGGGTTCAAAAAAAATATAAGACAGGGTCTTATTTTCAGGGAAACACGGTAATGGTGGTAAACAGTTATTAGATAACTTCTAATGGTTTATTTGTAGCGACGGAGCTGCTCTGAAGGATCTTTTGATAGAAAAGCAGAAGCAATGGTAGAAAAACAATGATGTTTTGATGTTTGCTGCGATCACAACAAACAACTTCATTTTGAGACTCCTGTAAGAATAGGAGAAAACAATTCAGCCTTCTGAAACTCCCCATCCCTTCCGTGCATGTTCTCTGCTTTCCGGCTTTTCACCTGCATGTTTAAAGGAGCTCTGTGGCCAAAGCTTCCACCTACTCTTCTAACTTGGTTAAGACTGCAGGGTCATTTTTCTTTCCTGCCACTTTTGTGGAAACTGGCTGCAAATATTTAGCAAGCATGGCTTTCATTAAATTTTCTACCACTAAAAACCTCTTCTAAAAACATCCCCCTTGTCAGCCTGGAATCCTCGTCACAGCTTTTAAAAACCATTTCCCACAATGCTAGGAATGAAGAAGCTGCAGAGGCTGACCTGTGCATTTGTGCTGTTGGAGCACTGCTGATATGTAGCAGAGCTGTCATTTTAACAGGAAACCATCCATCATCTGCCTGCTAGTCCTCAATAATCACCTTCTATTACAGTCAGATTGAATCTTCAATTGGTGGCATTCTGCCAGGTTTCCTACAGTTCTCAATTTCCTGTACTTTAGAGAGGTATTCAAAATAATTTACCCGTTGGTTCAGGAGACATCGTCGTCCTGGAAAATATTATTGTCATTAACCTGTTGCTGCCAAAAAAGTTGGGGAAATGTAAATCTCGCTTACTCCCTTTAGAGCTGTTTCCTCTGTTTGTTTGTTTGTATGTTATGTGTGCTGATTTTTTTTAATTGTATGTTCTACTACAAATGTATTAATTGAATAATTTGGTGTGATGCAAAAATGGAGATAGGATGGATGATTACCCTGTCTTAATATCATGTGAATGACTTCATTATAAAGATTATATCATGCAGAAAGATAAAGGTGCCAGTGGTAACAATCAAGCCAACTGTATTAAATAGCAACTACTAAGAAATTATTTGAAAGTTGATTTTACATTATATCAATTTATTTGGTGTTAATAGAAATTGATAGCTCTTATAAATCCCAAATTTAGGTATGTAGGAATAGGAAAGCATTTTCCAAGTGTGCTGTCTATATTGTTTTGCAAGTTGTTTTGTGTGTGTGTTTATATTCTTACCTTTAATGTTGTAAGTGAAATGCACCATCTTCCTAACCTGAATTATTGTCCTTAATTTTAAATGGCTTTCCCTGCCATAGGAAGTCTTATTTGTCCCCATAGAAGATCTATGCATCTGCCTAGTTGTTTTCTCCATTAGGTACATAGAAGGGAAAAAGGTACTAGGTATCAAATCTGAAAATGAGAAGATAGTCCTTGACTTATGATCATTTGGTTTGTGACTGTTTAAAATTACAATAGTGCTAAAAAAAAGGGACTAATGATTGATCCTTGCACTTACATCTCAGTGTCCCATGGTCAAGTGATACAAAATTCAGGCACTTGACAACTGGCATGATGGTTGCAGCATGGGATAGCCATTTGTGACCTTCTCAGCTGGCTTCTGACAAGTGAAATCAATGGAGGAAGCCAGATTTGCTTAATGACTGTGTGACTTACTTAACAACTGCAACAAAAAAGAGCTTAAAATTGGGTGTGACTCACTTAATGACCATCTCACTTAACAATGGAAATTCCAGTCCCAACAGTGGTCATAAATCAAGGACTATCAGTATCTTTTGGTTGGAAAACCACAGCCATAATCCCAAATGCTGTCTGTAACTGTTAGGTAAATAGAGTAAAGTGTTTAATCTTTGCCATATCAAAAGTTCACAAATACTAAAATGGATCTATGAACTTGGGTTCCATGAATGTAGAATTTAGGCCAAAGATAGGCTGGCAGTTTTTCCTGATATTAGCACAGTTCAGATTACAGATGAAATATCCTTTCTTTTCTGAAATCAAAGAGAAGTAAATAGAAGTATGAATGGAATATAGAATTCCTATATCACAGTGGGTTATTTTTTTACACAAAATCATCACTCTCCCAGTATAAAGACAGGAATTGTGAGAGCAATTCTATCCAAAATTATACTGTTGATTTATAGGGTTTGAGATGTATTTGTGTATAAAGCTCCCATGTCTTTCCAATCTTAGTCATTATTTCTACCAAATCCCTCTAACTAGACAAGAAAACCTCAACTGACAAAGGGCTACCTTAGATAAGAGATCTTTAAGACCGAACTCAGTCAATATCAATAAGTTTTGAAAGAGAAACTGCATAATTCACTTCTTGTTTATAATAAGGAATGTTCTTTTCAAATGTTCCAATTCTCTCATCTAGTTTCCTGGCTCTCCTTATAAATTATTTCCCAAATTCTGATTCTTTTCTTTCTTGGGATTTGTTGTTGCTCTTTCCCCCTTTTCTCTGCTTTCCTGATAATTCTGTAATCGAGTGAGTTGTAATTTTTGTTTGATTTTGCAAGTTTTAAAATTTTGCCACACATTTCAAGGCAAATATTTGGCTTAGCTCAATGACTGAGACACTGTGAGACCTGAACTGAAAACAGCTTTCGTAGAAAGCTCTTTGAGAACTTGTCACAACTTTTAGGCCATTTCTTTTGGTAGCAGAAAAGTATACTTGATTTCATGTTTTAAATCAAAGCATCAGTTTTCAAATCAGCTGTAAACATCTAATTCAATGTGTTGTAACTTTTTCCCCCTATAGCTGGAATCAGCTTCTCTTCTAAAGCACTGCTATCCTGAAGTTTTTTTTTCAAATGCTTGTGATACATAGTAATGAATTTAGCAATTGTCTGCCATGTTCTTAATATGATCCAGTGCCACATCTTGATGTATAATGTTTATAGAGGAAGGTAGAATTGTAAAGTCACATGAGGTTTTGTTTGTAACAATAGTATGCCACAAATCACTTCCAATGCTTCAGTTCTGGAAAAAACAGGTCAGTTCATTCTTTTAGTTGTGTGTACTGTATGTCTATGCATGATTTTAAGAAGGATAAATATCACAGCAGCTCTATAGCTTCATGAACGTTGTTTGTACTGGTAGTTAAATTTCTAGTAGAGACTAGTACCGTGATGGCGAACCTATGGCACGCGTGCCCCAGTAGTGGGTTCTAAACCCTGTCGCTACTAGTTTGCTCGTGAGCGTGACGCTTCTGCGCATGCACAGAAGCGTCCCGGGCAGGTGGACGGAGCCTCCCGCCGCCGCCGCTACCGGTTCGCAGAACTGGGCCAAACCAGGAGCAACCCACGGCTGGCGTGCCCGAAGTGGCACGCAGAGCCATGTCGCCTGGCACGCGCAGCGTTGGCAGTTCCTCTTCCGGGTTTCTGGCACGCATGCGCACGCGATGATCAGCTGGCCTTTGTGCGTGCGGCAATGCCGGAAACCAGAACAGCTGGTCTGTGAGCATGCGCGCCAGCCAGCTGATCGGTGTGTGCGCATGCGTGGCAGTAACTGGAAGACTTGCCGGCCGGCACGCATACATGCCAGAAACCAGAAGTAAATTTTCCGGCGCGCACATGCGCCCTGGCCAACTCCTCTTCCTGGTCACGGCCCAGGTAAGCGCGGCCCAGGCGAGCGTGCTCCCTTTTCAGCACTCAGTGCTGCACGCGTGCACGCTCCCTTTTCAGCACTTGGTGCCGAAAAGGTTTGCCATCACTGGACTAGTAAGTTCATTTCCCAGTAGAGTCCATGATTTCAGTTTGTTCTCTGTATATGTTATGCCAGACTATAAAAAAAATAATGTTAGTAGCTACATGCACAACTGCTCAGGGATACAGGTTTAAGATTGCGTGATTATTTATTGTTGCACAGTCCTGTGGGAGCATGGTGAAAAATAGATTTTCCACTTGTAAATCTCTTCATCTTAGAGCAGTGCTTCTTAGCTTTAGCAACTTTAAGACAAGTGGACTTCAACTCCCAGAATTCCCCAGCCAGCATGAATTCCGGGAGTATAAGTTCACATGTTTTAAACTTGCCAAGGTTGAGAAATACTGTCCTAGACTGAGATCAAAAGAAAGGTTGGATTAAAATTGGGACAGGACATATCCTATGATTCTAAAACCACTGTTACTGGTTAGAATAAAGGCATCATTAGAAATCAATAGGATGAAGCATATCATCCTATTTAGGCAGGGAATAGGGAAGATAGACAGGGAAGTCACATTAAGTCATGATAAATATAATTTGAGAAAACAGAAATACATATTCGAGTGAAGGTGGAAGTGGGAAATGATTTGGGAACTATGTTAGACATCCCAATACTGGCATAAAATACTGCAATAAACCAGATTTCTGAAACTCATGCATTTTCTACTTGCAAGGGAGGGGGGACCATTCTAAAAACAATGTAATTTGCAAGCTAAGGATAATATTTGTGAAAAATACTACCTATTTTCAGTTTCTGTGATGAGCTCTGAAGCTTCCTTCTATAAAAGGTCTAGCACAGTTTCTGGTGAATATTCTTCCAGAACCTTTTGAAAACTCCCCCCCCCTTTTATAATTCACTGCTATTTTAAATACTTTAGATATTTGTATTGAGCTTGCATTATGGGATTCATGTTATACTTTAAATCTGGAGAGTATCTAACTGACCCACAAGCTGTGCTACAGCTTTTCCAAGAGGTAAGATGAGGAGAAGCAATTATTTTGTATTTTAGAAAATGATGTGGGATTTACAGTACCATATCATTGTGCAATTTTCTGCAGTAGATTTATGTTAAAAACATCATTCCAGACTTGTCCTTTGTATCACAATCCATAAACTCCTGGATGAAATACAAGTGGGGCAAATTCAGTGACATCCAAAAGACACATTCAACTTTCTTTAATTGTAAATGAATTATGCCAAACCAGACATCCAAATCAGACAGAACTTTGAGGAATGAGCAGAAAATAGTCAGAGTTTGTTGATTTCTCAGAATTCCTCCATCTTTATGAAAAAAAATTAAGTAAAGTTAAGATAAGTACTTTCATAGAATAAAATAGGACTGTGGCATTCCTAAGATGCTCTTTTACCTTTGTTTAGACTAACTGCACAGATACATTCTCAGTTCCATGCAAGATTAGGAAATTTATGGGATAAAATGTCCTAAGGATTACATTTGGTTGCTTGTGGATTATTGTGGAGACTCTGAGAATTCTAGCTTTTGCTTATAAAATGTGCTTTGAGCCCACAGTTTATTCAAAAAATAAGTTTCAAAAGTTGGTTGTTGAACAATATTGCATGACTAAGACTACAAAAGTCTTTTTTTCTTCATGAACATTTTTTAGAACTGATAAGCATCTTTAAAGATCACTCTCCCTGAAAAAGATCAAGTCCAGGATAACCGTATTATGACCACTAAGTGTTTACTAGCAGATGTCATGTCTGCAGATTTGGCATAACTTCCAACTATCTAAAATATGAATAGTAATTTCTACTCTCTGGTCTCCAGTGTATTCTAATATGTTCCCATGAGGTAAAAAAAGCAGTCTAGAAGCTTTATTTTGTTTTCAAATGTGCCATGCAGTTTCTTACTTTGCAGTAAAAATGGCACCGTGTGTTTATGGGGTGTGTCATTGTGCAGACCTCCTATCTAGCAAAAGAAAAGAGGAAATATTTCACTGTGGCTCAAAAAGGGTGGGGATTTCTTTGTTTCTTTTTATATTTATCCAGGAAAAGCTGACAATCGTCCCACATTAATGAACAACACCATCAATCAATGTACTGACAATGAACGGAAAAGCGAGGTATATGTCAGACTGACGACATATTGCTTTTTTCAGCTAGGGCATGGCTGTTTATAGCACTTTTCTGTCTGGCAAAAGGCTTAAGCTTAAAGATGGAACTACAAAGAGGACTCTGTAATAAATCTGTGAGAAATAGGCATTGTTGCTTCAGAAATTTTTATTATTCATTTGTTTTCATCAAACTCTTATAATTGTAACCTAGAATACTTACTTATTTTAGTCCAACCCTTTGAGATAATTGTTATCAATATTAGGGCGAAGTTATAGTCTTTCTCCTTCAGTATCTTTTTAAAATATAGATACATATCTTTCTTGATACATATATGTAAAAATATTCATTACTCATTGAGTTCTGTGAAATCTAACACATCTGGAGGCCATGAAGTATGGGAAAGTAGATTAGATCATCTAGTAGCACATCAAAGAAAAGCCCAGACCTTTCCCCAATATCCTCATTTGTCAAAAATATGATTTTTTTTAGTGTGAAGCATTTAAGAATATACACTTCTACAATTGAAATTCATTGGAATTCAGAATTTTGCCCCTGTTCTACCCTCTTATGTTGCCTCATTTGAAGAATAATAATACAGCACATTGAATAAGAATCATTGTGCCAGAAGATCTTACATGGTGCAATTAAGTATTTTGGGCATAAAGAACAAAGAGGGCAGATAAAGTTACTTGTTACCTGATAAAAAGTAATTATTATCCATTTCTGTTCTTTTAGACATACATGCAAGGCACAAATCTGCTAGATTTTCTGGTATATATTTTTGAGGTCAGAGAAGTGCAATCAGCACATGGAAGGCGAACCGTTACCTTGTCAGAAATAATCCTCTTCCCTTCCCCTGATGATATTGTGAAAAAGCTCTTACATAGATGACATTTGACCTGTAAGATACTCTTCAAGGAACACTCTGTATAAGGCGACATCTTTTCCAAGCTGGATACTCTCTACACTTGCTGAACTCTCTGGTGATGATAGGAACTGCAGAGAAAACCATCTAGAGGACATTAGGCAAGGAAAAACTATAATTCTGATTTATTTAGTCTTTTTTTTAAAATGTATTGGTGAAAAGTCTTAAAATTATTTGATTTTTAATGTTATAGTTTTTTTGACAGTATATGTTTCCACAAGGTATGCTTCTCAAAAGATGTGATTGAGTCTTTTCACTCAAGAGATCATTGGAAGAATCCAAGAAAAGGTTGGAGAATAACAGGGAAAGACACTGTTTGGACCCTTTTAAATTCTGTGAATGTGCCAGATGATTTCACTTGGTTGTGTTTTTTCCTTCAAACCATCTGGTAGAGGAACCATAATCCTTCTGTTGTGCCAAATATAAAAATATAAACATATTTTCAGCCCTAATGTAGTAATAAACATAACTATAAAATGTAAATATGTTATGTTTATAATAAACATAAAAAGGACAAATATTAGGATCCCATGCATATTTTCTTAGAAGTAACTCACCTTGTATTCGGAGTTGTTTATTATCTAGAAGGTCTTTTTAATACTGGAATTCAAGGTTGCAGTTCTGTTCAAATTTGTTAGATAAATAATTTTGATTTTACTGTAAAGTATTTTTTCATAGGCTTGTAGTCAGATGAAAATTTATAATAGTAAATAGCATTACTGTTGCCTAGTATACTCTTGAACATCCCCATGTAGTTTGTGGATCAAATGGTGCTAATTCATTTTCCACCTTATCTTGTTATGCCTCTTAATCAAAATATTGTTGTTTAGATGTACTATCTAATGGTATTATGAAAGTAACAAATTTTTTTGATTTTACATGAAATAACCCACCACTGAGTTGATATTCATATATGCTAAGACAGTTCATACAAATGAATGTGTCATCCATTCAGATGGACCCCCCACTACAAATATAGTTTCTAAGGAAACATATTTTCCATGCATGTTTAATGTATACACTGGAACAGGAATAAATAACTCCAAGGCTGCCTTCAGAATGATGGCATCTGCTACCACTAACTAGTATGGTTTTGCAGTAGTCTACAAGTGGAATTATTATTGATTTTCCACACAGTTAGAAATATTGTGTGTTTGGGGATGTATATCCCACAATGTTTCAGAACGATTTCTCTAGTGGATTCACTGTGATGGGGAAGTAACCAGGAATCTCTTCTTAACAAACATTGTAAAACACAAAAATTGGGAAGAAAGTATAATAATTATTTTAATAATAGAAAGAACTACCATGATAAAATACAACATGGTTACTTTCATGTTGTGATGACCTCAGTTCTGTCCACACAACAGACAAGCAATTGGATGAAGAGGACATCTAGGTCCACATTCTATAAAAAGTGAGCGAATTAAGTTTGGAACATCCACCTGGACTGTCTAGAAAACAGCCTACAAAGTAGAAAATATGTATAGGAAAAGATTAAAATACCGTACAAATAGATCTTGCTATAGAAATTACTACAGCTAGATTAATAAGAATTAGCACAGGACAATTTTAGCAATTCAGGCAGGCCAAAACCATCTGATTTTTTTTTTTTAAAGTAAGGCATACTGTGCTTGGGAGGCACCATAGTGAGATGGAAATAATGACTATATTGAGTTCAGAGAATCAGCCTTCTCCAAATCTCTTCCATCATCTGAAGCACAAATGAAACTTGGACTGATTCATTCCATGATGTTGTTCTTGGATGTATTATTTATAGGAAGGTGTCTTTACGTACATCCCTCCCCCCCTCCCGAAGAAAACTCCAAGACATTTTGTTAAAAAGGCCAATCACCCATCTAGAGAAAATTAAGTTACTTGATGAGAGATTTTCAGAGCATCAGCATAAAAGATAGAAGTTCCCATCCAGAAATATTATGTAAATAAATAAAGTCTAATTGGATTGACCGTGCCCCCTTTCCTGGCAGTGCCAAGAATCCTAGCATTGTAATTACACAGTTCTGGGCAGACATGTGGTATCCATTAAGAAGGACCTGTGATTGACGGAACTCATGAGGCATGTCAGAAAAAACACATCAATGTCTTTATAAAAAAAAAAAAAAAAGGAGAGGGAGAAAAGAGACCTAAACTCATTTGTAGGAAATTGGCTTTTGTAAATGGTTTAAAATGAATGGACTAATGCAATAAGCAGATAAAAAATCAAGAAAGCATGATTTTGCATAAATCTGGAAAGCTTTAATGCTGTTAGCCTTTCTTGGAGAAAAGAAACTTTCTGTTCTTTCAAGTGGTCTTTTTCTTTTGCCTTTTAAAACTATTTGCATATTTAAAAATATTTTCAAATGAAACAATAAATATATTCATTCATTCATTATGGGAGGTAGCCAGTATAAAGTAAACAAAGAAGTGTTAAAAAAGCCACACCCACCCACATTTTAACAAAAAGAAGGGCGGCAAGTTGCTTAAGTGTGGAAATTTTCTAGTAATCATACTTCCACCTTAATTTTTAATAACAACTCCTGTAATAACTTCCTACAGCCACCTAAAATGACTGCAGTGTCAAAAGGTTTGGGTTTTTTTTGCCTTTGCATCAATAATTTTTAATATAACAAACATTTTAAGATGCTGCCTCAGATTTTGGCAACTTTAGTGATTTTTCCTAGATGTGTTTTCAGCAAACAATTTCCTCTTGTTCTCCTCCCAATATTGTTTTATTGAACTGCAGTAACAGCAGAAAACTAACTTGTGAAATAAACAGTGATTCTTTTGCAAGTGTAAACTTTTTTCAAGAATTTTTCTAGGAATGCCTTAAAAGTAAAAAATGACTAAATCTTTAAAAGTATGTTATATAGAATAGAACCAGCTGAATCCCAGAAACTGCATATAACTCACCCAAACTATAAATTTGATTTGATGACTTTTCCAAAACCCACAATTCCAAAAGAATTGTAACTTTTAATGTAGACTCAGAAGGAAATGATTAAATATGCGGCCTGTATTTTATTAACTATATTTAACTATAATTAAATATAACATTAATTGCATTTAGAGCTAACTTAATTACATTTACATTTTGTCCTTATCCTATCTACACATTTATCTTAGGCCAATTTATTTTTTAATGTTCGGCCCACCCCAACATGGCACTTGCTACTGTCCTTGATCTGAGAAAATAGTCGTAAATTAGCACTGGCCATTTACCTGAATCAACTGTATGATATTTTGCTGGCAAAATCATTGTCCTTGAATTTTAGAATATTGTAAATTGGGATATTTGTCAAATTGCATGGATGAGAAGAGCTTGCTGGCTCAGTTTGATGATCACAAAGACTAGTGTGTATGTGTATTTTGCCACAATCTCTTTCCCAAGCATGAGCGAAGTGACTGACCCAAAGTCACCCAGCCAGCTTCCATGCCTAAGGCAGCAGTAGAATTCACAGTCTCCTAGTTTCTAGTCTGCTTACTTAACCATCACACCAAACTGTTTCTGCATATAACAATATTTGAGAGAGCAGGGTGACTTTTTCTTTTTGCATGTTACTTGGCTTATACTCTATTCTGGGCATGGAAATACTTTTCAGATATACACATTCGGAATTCATGTATTGCCAATGGTTCCTTCTTACGTTTTATATTTCTATACCTTCTGAAAAGGAGTGATCTTTTATGAGGATATGACTTGCTTGCTAAGAATGTTACGTTCAAAGAGGCCTGAAGGTACCTCTGGCTGGTTGGGTCTTGAAAGACCCCTGTCCTTTCTTACTGGTTTGCTTTGGTTTTCGCTATCCTCTGCAAATGGGCTGGAATGATATCCAACGATATGCAGTCTCTCATGGACTGATCTCTCAGTCTTGAAGATAATAAGGAATTCCTGTGGTCGATTTATGTTTAATTACAGGTACTTTTTATTCAATATCTGGCCTCTTAAAGGATATTTTTTGGTCTATTTTAATTAAACTGCACTTTTCCTGATTTTATAGTATGTTATACTTATATTGATATATAAAATATGGCCATATTTTGATCAAATGGGCTATAATGGGCCAAAAATAAAGTGTACATATTAGTTTTAAACTAAAATCCTTAATGGATTTTGCTAAACAATTCAGAAAATGATAGAACAACCATGTATACCATCATCACATTCAAAAGATATTTTTGTGTAGAATTGATCTATAAGACCTAGAAACTTAGATTAATACTCAATTTCTCAGTACTAAATAGTACTGAGTTTAGGAGAGCTACTAGTTTAATTTCAAATACTTAAAAAAAAACAGTTAAGTTAATAAATATTTATTTATTTAGATCCAAAAATTGCAAACATTATGATAAAAAAAGAAATTTGGTTGGTTCTGTGTATGAAATGCTAGAAGCATGTGTTGAACTATCTTGTAATGAAATTTCCTTTCCAAATACTTTTTGAAAATTATATAAAGAAGGGAAATTATTTCATAGCATCTGCTTTGTAGAAATTAAAATTTCCACTTTCATTGTATTGTTGTTCTTCATTTTATTTTTCAGCCATTTTGTGAATAGAGAAGTACCAACTAAAGTCCTGAACTTTACATTCAAAATGTTCTCCTTAGTCAAAAGCATTTTGATGCTTCAGAATGTTGATGCCGATAGGGAAGTGCAATTCACATCTCTCACAAAAACACAGATGAATTGCCAATATTCCTTTCCTTGTTGCATTCATACAATAATGCATCTCTAAACAGTACTGAAGATAATTAGTCTTCCTGTTTACTGTTTAATTAGCTGAATTTTGTGCTATGCTTCCCATTACCACACAATCAATAGTACTCTTGAGAACATTCTTCTGATATTGGAAATGGATACGTTAAGCCCTACAGCTTTGGTGTAGTTTAAACAGTGCAGTGAAATAGTTTTAGAGTGGAATATAGAGTCAATTATATTCAACAAGGTTGATAAATGAATGTACCTTTGGGGGGAAAATACAGCTTCTGTACACAAAAATGATTTCTCGTGTTGCTTCTGGTGCTCCCTTATCCTGCCCCCAGCATTTCGTGACTGACTTCGAGACAAAGCTTTTCAGTCCAATTGCCAAGTAGAGTGTTTGTCTAATTTATGCATTGTACTGCACTCTAATATGAGGAACAGTGAGGCAAGTTCAGAAAGGAATCAATGTAACTTCCTTATGATCTACTAGGAACCATTGTGGCAATCATAACTATATTTAGACCGCAAAGCAAACTTTGATAATGAAAACAAGAAAAGCATAAATTATTTTCCCCCATAAACTTGTTATTTATGAGATCAAAATCCTAGGATATCAGCAGAGGGGAAGGTAGGTAGATGTTCTGGTTTATTTTAACCAGGAATGGTTTGAATATCTATTCTGTGGTCTAAGCTGCTTCAGACTGCTGAAATAATTTTATTTTTGGCCAATGCAGGCTCAAAACAGATTTGGAGGGCATCAGGATAGAGAAAGCTGATTTAGAATATGTATTGGATCATATTGCATGCCTTAACCCTTCATGTCAATATAGACTCTTAAATTAGAATGGAATGTCACCTAACTATGGTATGTACAATGCATTATTTGTAAATCATAGTTATGTGAAAATTGCTGCCGTGTTTTCCCAAGAGTCAGCCTGTTGAGTTGGAATACAGATTAAATAGGAATGTGTTTGTTCTTCTCTATAAGCATGCTACCATAATTATGGAATAAAGAAGTGCACATTTCTAAATAGTGGGTGAAATATTTGGTTTTTAAAATTAGATTTTAATGAGATAAAATGCAGTATTTTAATATAACCTAGGATTTTAAGCACTAAGCTATGTTTTCTCTCTGTTCATATTAGACAATACAATATTTTGTTCATGGGATAACATTTAATTAAAATATACTAATTTATGTATTTGCTTATTATTTGTATCCCTAAAGCAGTTAAATTCATGGTGTGATTTTATGAAAAATGTAAATGAGTTTGTTAGTGTTGCTAATAAAGTGAAATTAGCATAGTTTTCTTTTTTCTTTTAATATATAGGGAGAAAAAAGACAAAAATAGGGGGGGGGAAGACAAAATACACATACAAACATACAATCTGATTTTAAATGAAGCATTAAACCTTGTTCTCATTGAATAATATTGTCAAGTCTTTCTATTATTTCAATAAAGGGGAAGTTTGTAAGGAGAGAAAATACAAGTAATCAAATTGAGATTGTAAATCTGAGGTCGCACTTTTTTTCTGTTGTAGAAGTAAAAGTTGTAGAAGTTTTTGCTGTACTCCGTGCTTAGTAAATTCACAGTTCTTGATAAATTGATCAATTGCAAATTATAGTATATGATTCAGTCATATTTGGTGTATCATTCATATCAATCATATTTATATCTTACCCAAACCATATTAATGAACATGCAGACATTAAAGCAAAACAAGAGTGAGGAAAGTCCCCTTCAATATGAAGTTGACAGCCAATTCTTTGAAATCATTCTTAGAGTTGTCTAATAAACACACAAAAAAACGAGTCTCATTTTAAGAATAAAAAAACTCTTAATATTCTGTAGGCTCCTTAAACAATATTCTGTTTATGTGTAGTATGCTGCTCTCATAATATTTCAGTTATCAATTATTTACAAAAAGTTATCATTACTGATAGTAATTCAGGTAATTTATCTGGATAGATTGTAAAATTGAAATATATTTTATTTGGATACATTGCCAGCCTACATTTTTATTGTAGCCCACCAAATTCCTCTTGCAGTAACTCAAATGGTTTAAAATGTTGATTAGCAATAAGTTGATCTGAAATATTAATGTGCTTATTAGTCCGTGAATTAAAAGTTTAAAAAAATGTACTATTTTCAAATGGGATTATCCCAAAGTGAATTCACACGAATAAGGATCAAGTGCTTCTATGCAAGGCTTTCTGACTAACTTTTCAGGTTTTGCTGCTGGAAATACTTTACAATTATGGTTCAAAGAGGAACTAAGTCCCTCTCATGATATCAGTGTTAGATAATAGTGTTGTCATTTTTCTCCATGGAGGGTGGAGCTAGCATTCAGAATGGGTTGTCCTTGTCCAATCAGAGTGAGGACTGAGTCTGTCAATCATCTTTGAAGCTCCGTCCGCCATCTTGGCCCAGCTTCGACTCAGTCCTCAGAGAGGACAGACGTGGCTAGATTTTGTCCCATTCTGACAGCTAATTCCACCCTTTTGAAAATCTGCTCGTTTGGAATTCTTCTCTCATGGGTCAGCCTCCCCCATTTCCTCAATAACATCAGAGTTGAGGGGAGTGTGTGTTGGCAGCGAGCTTCGGCTCCAGCCGAGGCAGAGGCGGTGTTACCTCACGTGGTATTGATCGCTACGGCGCTTGGCGTCGGATCTGTCACAGGAACCTTTCGGTTCCCCCCCACACTCTTTCTAACAGCGGTTATTGGGGGGCTAGTAGCAGTGACCCTTGGAGTGTTTGTCACCTTATTCCTGGCCATTGGCAGGGGCACTGATAGGGAACTGTCAAGACCTCGTCAGCACAGCGCTGCCTGTTAGAGCCGCGCAGTCGCGTGAAACGGCCACACTAACTCCGAACTTTTCTCTGGGCCATTGACAGTGGCACTGAAAGGGACCTTTCAAGACCTCGTCAGCCCAGTGCCTGCCGTTAGAGCCGCGTGGCTGCACGAGATGGACACATTTAATCGACCTCTTTATCGGGCACCGCATTGCCGCTGGGTGGGACAATCCATTCCCCACCCGTTCTCCGACTGCAGGGGGGCTTTGATTGCTTTGAGCTTGCTCAAATCGGCCCGCCCTTATCATCCCGATCTCAGTTGGCAGTCAGAGACGAACGAGGCTCGGCGACAGCCATTTATTGCCAGCCTGTGCCTGGACCGCCAAAGGGCTTGCCCTAGGTCGGCACCAACGTTTGTTATTCCCGCCAGCCTGCCACAGAACTAAGGCCCGTGGTGGCCATTTTGTGCCATCACCCAGGCGAGGCAACCTAAGATGGCGGATGCTCAGCCCTCCACATCAGGCCACAAGGCTTCTGGCAAGAGGCAGAAGAAATCGGTCCGTTCTGATAGTAGGGAGGACCAACAGCATCCCTCCAGGGGGTCTCATGATCAGCTCCAAATGCTCCAAAATGGCGGAGAGAGATCCAATACTGGTCGAATCTCGTGACAGGATAAAGGTCCTTCCCTCCTTCTCGAGGAAGGGTAATTTTTGCCCATTCCCCTATGCCTGGTGGCCCTTTCGGGCTACTGACCAGGTTTCCAGCTTCTCCCGGCCACAAGGTCAGTACGGATCTCAACAACATCAGTCCCAGGATAGATCCGGCAGGGGGAGGCAATTTAAATGACCTTTCAGAGGGGGAGGATCCTGCCCCTTCCATCGTACTAGATAATTCCCTACCTGATCCGCCCATAGGGGGTCGGCCTGCCCTTTATGCCAACGTGTGGGATCAGACCACCCAGGATAGTTGGGTTAGGGAAACTGTCCATTTTGGTCTCTCCCTGGAGTTCACCTCGATTCCCCTGAGGTCCTTTATTAAATGTCCAGTTTTCAGAGTGCCCTCTAAACAAGCGCTTATGGATGCGGTGGTCCAACACCTGCTGGATATCAGAGCCAATCAGTAGGTGCCTTTGGACCAACGAGGAACTGGTTTTTATTCCATTTTATTCCTGGTTCCCAAATCCTCGGGGGGATGGAGGGCAATATTGGATCTGAAGCATCTTAACCTGTATATAAAGTACCACAGGTTCAAGATGCATTCCCTCAGGTCCATCCTGGGGGGTGTCCGCAGGGGTGATTTCATGGCATCCCTGGACTTGACTGAGGCCTACCTGCACATTTCAATTCACCATCGCCATAGACAGTACCTCAGGTTCTGTTATGCAGGTAGGCATTTTCAATACAGGGCTCTTCCCTTTGGCCTATCCTCAGCACCTAGGGTATTCACTAAGGTGCTGGCAGCTATAGAGACCCATCTTCGGTCCCTGCCCGTGCGTGTCCAATGTTACCTGGATGATATTTTAGTTCAAGCCAACTCTAGACACCTTGCGGTACGCCATCTCCAGGTAACGATTCTAATTTTGTGACAGCGCGGGTTTTCTGTTAATTTGGACAAAAGCCACCTGTCTCCCTCCACTTCATTGCCCCATTTAGGTGCCATTATTGTCTCCCTAGAGTGTAGGGTCTTTCTTTCTCAGGAGAGACAGGACAGTATTAAAGAGTTAGCGGCTCAAGTCCAATGTGAGCCGAGGGTCTCCTTGGGCCTCTTGTCTACTCTCCTGGGAAAAATGATTTCCTGTATTGACATCATTCCTTGGGCACGCCTGCACTCTAGGGAGCTTCAATGGTTCCTCTTACCCTTTCAGAAAGCCAGCAGGGGGTCATCAACATCCAATGTGTGGGTTCCTCAGCAGGTCCTGCAATCCCTTATCTGGTGGCAGTCCCTGGCGATCTCCCGGGGGTGTTTTTTCCAAGAGCCTTCCAGGACGGTGATAACAACAGACGCCAGCCTGTACGGCTGGGGAGCCCATGCAGACGGACTCATAGCCCAGGGTCAATGGTCACTGGCAAAAGTCAAATGTTCCATCAACTGGCTAGAACTCTGGGCAGTATTCCTTGCCCTCAGGCATTTTCAGCGCCTGGTTGCCGGCCGGCACGTTCTTGTTCTTACGGACAACATGGCGACCAAGTCTCACGTGAACCGGCAAGGGGGGACTCGATCGAGGACATTGATGACGGAGGTGATGAAACTGGGACTTTGGGCAGAGCGACACCTTCTGTCCCTCACAGCAGACCATATCTCTGGGGTCTCCAATACCCAAGCAGATTGGCTCAGTCACAAGGCAGTGGATCATGCGGAGTGGCGCTTACATCCTGCCATCTTTCAAGATCTCGTGAGTCATTTTGGCTGCCCACTTGTTGACCTATTTGCTACCCCGGAGAACGCCCAGCTTCCGAGATTCTATTCTCGCTACCCATCCCAGGGGGCAGAGAGGGCCTATGCCCTTCAAGGACCCTGGCCGCACGGCCTTTTGTATGCCTTTCCCCCTCTGCCAATTCTGCCCAAGGTGATACAGAAGATGTTGGAGGATCGGGCGGAGTTGATTCTCTTGGCTCCGCACTGGCCGCGGCGGGCATGGTTTGCAGACCTGAAGGCCCTCTCAGTCGCTCCACCATGGAGATTTCCCTCGACACCGGATTCTCTCAGCCAGGGGGTGCTGGTTCACCCGGATCCCCGGTGGTTCCAGTTGACCGCCTGGCGGTTGAGCGGGGATCTCTCAGGTGACTGAACTACAATGCCAATGTCATCACCACCATCCAGGCTTCCAGGAGGCCTTCCACTGATCGTATCTATTCAGCGACGTGGAAAGCTTTTTGTGACTGGTCTGAATTGGAGGGCTGCTCACCTCTTCGGGTGTTGATTCCTAAGATTCTGAAGTTCCTGCAGCGGGGTCTGGACATGGGTCTTTCCCCCAACACCCTTAGGCGACAGGTGGCAGCACTGTCGTCGGTGCTCTCCTGCGAACGTTTTGAATCATTGGCTCAGTTTCCCACGGTTCGGCGGTTTCTCAAAGGGGCGCCCAACATGCGGCCCCCAGTGGTTCACTGGTACCTGACCTGGGATCTGCCTCTGGTGCTACAGTCATTGACGGGGCCGCCCTACGAACCTCTGAGGTCAGCTGGACTCAGATTGTTATCATACAAATGGGCTTTTTTACTGGTGATTACATCGGCCCAGCAGATTTCTGAGCTTTCAGCTCTTTCAATACGCAAGGATTTGTGTGTTTTTCATTCTGACCGGGTCGTTCTGAGACTTGACCCATCGTTCATGCCAAAGATTAATTCGTGGTTCCATAGGGCGCAGGAGCTGGTGCTTCCTAATTTTTGCCGGCACCCTCGTCACCTGTGGGAGCGACAATGGCACACATTGGACGTCCGCAGGGCTCTCCGGATTTATATCGACCGGACATCTATGATCCGCAAATCGGAGGCTCTCCTGGTGGGGTTTTTACCTCGTTCTCTGGGCCTCAAGGTTTCGCCCTCCATCTGTGGATAAGAGCCACGATTGCGAAGGCGTATGATCTTGTTAATCAACAACATCCGGATTGCATCACAGCCCATTCCACATGCAGCGCAGCGGCATCGGCAGCCTGGGCTACCCAGGCATCCCTAGAGGAGGTCTGTTGGGCAGCTACCTGGGCGTCGCCCACCCAATTTATTTGACACTACAAAATTGATTCATTTGTGTCAGCGGAGGCGGCATTTGGACGCAGAATTTTGCAACGGGTTCACCAGGAACCTAGCTAGGGGGTCCAGAGGTATTCCCGCCCATGGGACGTTTAGCTTTGGTAGGTCCCATTCTGAATGCTAGCTCCACCCTCCATGGAGAAGGGGCATTGGTCTTACCTGATATGCCTCTTCTTGTGGGGTGGAGCTAGCATTCAGCCCCTCCCAATTTTTTTTTCCTTTTTCCGGCCCCACTGCACTAGAGTCACCCACAACACAGACATTGATCAGATGGGATTCGGAACAGTTTCCTTTGACAATGTTAGCTGTCTAGCCACGTCGGGTCTGTTACTTTGGCTTCAGCAAAGCTGGGCCAAAATGGCGGACGGAGCTTCAAAGATGATTGACAGATTCAGTCCTCACTCTGATTGGACGAGGACAACCCATTCTGAATGCTAGCTCCACCCTATCAGAAGAGGCGTATCAGGTAAGACCAACGCCCCTTTTCACACTAAGAGAGTTTGTGAACTTCTCTGTGGTTTTTGGACATGATAACTTGGATTCCATCAAGACATAAAAGATTGTTGAAAACCAGAAAAACGAAATCCTCATCATTCTATAACAACCATAATTTATATAAAGAAAACTACGAGTTTCTCCTTCCTTTTAAGTTTTCTTAGGAATGTATCCATTTGTTTGAATTGTGTTAAAGATATCATAGAAACCCATCTAATTATTTGTATCAATCTTCAAATTCAATTGCTTTTTATAATATTAAACTTTTTCCATAATCTCATTTGGATTTTTAACTATTTATATAATATTAATATTAATGTAGGAGAAAGAATTTAAAATTTGTGCATAAAAATAGAGAACTTTAAATATATTTATATTTTATAGAATAAGTAATTATTCCAAAGTATTTTTGCAAAATCAAAACCAGGTAACATCCCCTTTTTTCACAGATTTTATAGATATATTAGAATCTATTGGAACTATAAAATCAAATAGAAATCTATATAGATCATCAAATTCTGATACCTATAGATTATCAAATTACAAATGTTGGTATAGATTATTTCTAAGTAGGTGCCAGATATAACCTTTCATATATCATATATAACAATTTAAATTCAGTTGATGTAACTTTAATGCTCAGATTGTTCTTCAATTGTCTGATAAAACAATTATTTGATTATCAGGCTAAATCCACAAGGAGATAAATGCATTGTCAATGAGTTCCATAAAGCATTTTAAGAGGTAAAGAAACTTAATTTGATCAAGAGATGCAATATTATATTGGATTTTATGTAATAAAAAAGGAGAAAAATCATATTTTGCCAAAACGTATTCCAAAAATTTGAACTGCACCATATCAAAATTCCTTCCTACTTCTAGTAAAACCATTACTCACCATTCAGTTTTTATGAATGTATATCTAAATGATAACTCAATGATCTAGCATTATTCCAGACTTCTCTCTTTTCTATAAAACCATGTTGCACAGGATGGATAATCAAATATGTCTTTAGTTTTATGGCTAAGTAGTTGTTGTCAACAACTTACCATAAACTTTTAACAAGAAAACCATGTAATAATTTGCATGATTAGCAGAATTCTTGCTAGCCTTCACAATACCAGCTATATATAACTCATTAAAGGAAGTTGGAAGAACCTTTTTCAAAAAAAGCATCATTATAAATTTTCAAAAAAATACAAGAGCAAAACCAAACAAAATATGTGTTTTATACTACTGAATAGGATAGCCATCAAGACTGAGGTCTTTTCCTGTTTTCATAGATTTAATAGATTCTAGTATTTCCTGGAGAGCTAAAGGTGGAGCTAGATAAAAGCTTGGTCATGTATAATATTTGAATGAAGTGTATTATTTAAAACTTGATTAATTTCTTCCTTGGCGCTTTTTGCTGAAAATTATAAAGTTAAATATTCAAAATCTAAAAATGCTAAAGTATTAAATTAGTGCCATAGTTTTCTTTTTATGAATATTACAAGTCCATCTTTATAACAGTCTTAGTTTTGAGAAAATTCATATAAATAAGTTTAATATAAACTATGTATTTTTGTCTTGATCACATATGCAATTGTTTGAAAACAAGCTGTATTTAAAATATTAGAGTTGTGAACTCTTATATGCACCATAGAAAATAATATCTATTTCTAGACCAAGACAGTAATAATTTATTTCTACCTTCAGGGCTAATCCTAATTTAATTTAAATTTAAAAATTAAATTTAAAAGAATAATTTACTGCTTTGTAGGTGTATTATAAAATTGCAATCAGAAAAAAGGGTTTCTTAAAGTTTTGAATCACTAACTATATATTACTATATGAATATCCCTCCCCCAATTTTTCCTTTCACCTTTATTGGGTTTTATCTAATTTGCTATTATTCCTATGTGTTGTTCTGCAGGAACTTAGGTAATTAACTTTCCTTCATTGTTACAGCAGAATACCTAAGTGTCTAGTCCAGGAGTGTCAAACTCGCGTTGTCACGGTGGCATCACGTGATGTATCGGGACTTTTCCCCCCTTCGCTAAACTGGGCGGGGGAGGAGCCAGCACGTGACGCATCCGGCCCGCGGGTCACGAGTTTGACACCCCTGGTCTAGTCTTTATAATTGTTCTGACTGAAAAAATAGCTCTTCCACAATTTGAATTCTTGGAAGGAATCTTCCAGGATCTTCTGGGAAGGAGTAAGGAAAGGAAAGGAAAAAAGGAAAGAAAAGAAAAAAGAAAAAAGAAAAGAAAAGCAAAGAAAAAAGAAAATAACTGCTATTTGCCCATTCTATTAATATAAAATCTGTCTTTTAACAGAACTCCCATACTCCATTTAACACGAAAAAGGTAGTAGTACCTTTTTATCCTAAACAATTTTATTAAGGCATAGTCTTATAACTTGTATTAAAATCCATTGTATTAAATGTACTACCAGTATCCTTCAGAGTTTTGTTTATCATAGACTAACATGGTATTCTCCTGTGGTGTCCATTTAAGATTGTAATTCAGGTTTTTCCTAACCTGGTTTGTTTTTAAAGAAACTTTTAAAAGCCTTTTTGTAGGTAGGTAGGTAGGTAGAGAGAGAAAGAGACAGAGAGAGAGAGAGAGAGAGAGAGAGAGAGAGAGAGAGAGAGAGACAGACAGACAGACAGACAGACAGATAGATAGACAGGTAGATAGGTAGATAGGTAGATAGAGTAAGTTCTATAGACTCAGTTACAGTGATGGCAGGGGTGAAATCCAGCAGATTCTGACAGGTTCTGGAGAACCAGTAGCGGAAATTTTGAGTAGTTCGGAGAACCAGTAGCAGAAATTTTGAGTAGTTTGGAGAACCGACAAATACCACCTCTGGCTGGCCCCAGAGTGGGGTGGGAATGGAGATTTTGCAATATCCGTCCCCCAGGAGTGGGGAGGGAATGAGGATTTTGCAGTATCCTTTCCCTGGAGTGGGGTGGGAATGGAGATTTGGCAGTATCCTTCCCCTGCCATGCCCACCAAGCCACGCCCACCAAGCCACGCCCACAGAACCGGTAGTAAAAAAAAATTGGATTTCACCACTGTGTTGGGGGTACTATTGGAAGGTTAAGAACAAATCGGGAAGAAAATATATCTACTGTTTGTGGTCATTAACAGAAGTGGGTTGCTGCCGGTTCGGACTGGTTCATTAGAACCGGTAGCAGAAATTTACCACCGCTTGCCAAACCGGCAGGAAACACTGGCAGTCCACGCCCCTGAACCGGTTCTCCGGTCACCGCGGCTTGAAAAATAACCCTCTGTGCATGCGCAAATGCTTCTGCGCATGCGCAGAGGGTCATTTCTGGGTGTTTTGCGTGACACAACGCGACGGCAAAACGCGGACTTCCATCGTGATCAGAACCGGTAGAGAAGGTAAGTAGAACCCACCCCTGGTCATTAAGTATTGAAAACGACTTGATGCGACATAATCAATGAATAGATATAGTTTATACTTTCACTATGGAGAATTTAAAAATTAAATATATTAATATTGTGAAGGATAGAAGAATAATTATCTAATTATTCCTGAGAAAAATATTCGCCAGAAATCATAGAAAACATAACTTCAGCTTCAGATTCATGTGAATACAGCACTTAGTTTCACATTAATGAAAAGTACTTAATAAGAGGTTTTGATCCAGGGGTGACATTCAAATTTTTTTCCCCTACCGGTTCGGTGGGCGTGGCTTGGTGTGTGGGGTCATGTGACTGAGTGGGCATGGCCAACTTGCTTCACAGCGGAGCTGCTCCCTTTATGGTCCCCCCTGGCTCCCTCCCTCCCGGGGGTTGAAGTACCTTAAAGGGACAGACTACAGCAGCTCCACTGTGAATGGAGGGAGAAAAGTTTGGATTCTCTCTGCTGCAGCATTTAACGTTGAATCATTCAACGTTAAATGCTGCAGCAGAGAGAATCTGAACTTTTCTCCCTCCATTCACAGTGGAGCTGCTGCTCCCTTTATGGTCCCCCCTGGCCCCCTCCCTCCTGGGGAAGTACCTTAAAGGGACAGGCAGGCTGCCGCAGCTCCCTTCTAAGCAGGCTCCCTTCCCTTCACTGCAAAGGGAGAAAGAAAAGTTCGGCCAGGTCTTCTCCTCCTTCTCGGGCATACACACAGAGTGGAAGGGGTGAGCAGTGAGCAGGCGGGGGTGGCCGGGGCCAACCAGGGGTGGTTTTTACTGGTTCAACAAACCACTTCAAATCACCGCTATTGGTACCCGCGATCCAGTCCGAACCAGTGGAATTTCACCCCTGTTTTGATCCAATATTAAGTTGCTTCCAAATTCATGTGATATCCAAGAACGGACACTTAAATGTACATTTTTAATAAGTGGATAAGTATCCATTTGTGCCTCAGAATTGATACTGATATACTTCCTGTATTATGTTCTAATTCTTACAAATTCTGTTCACAAAAATATTAGGTTATATGCCCAGCTACTGTTGTCTGGGGAGAGGGTGGAGATGTCACAGTTATAGAGAATTTTGAATACATTTTTGAGTTTCTATATATTTTTGGGAGTGGGAGGAACATCCTAATTTGGATTAAAGAAGCCACCTTCAGATTTTGTAAACATCAAGATGAGGTCTAAGAGTCTTTTACACTTTCTCCCTTTGTTAGTTATTTATATTCACACTTCTTCACTTGACTACCTTCTTGAGTAAACAGCTTGTGGGCTTTTGCTATTTTCTTAATGAACTGTCAATAAACACATGGCTTTCTCTCTCTCTCTCTCTCTCTCTCTCTCTCTCTCTCTCTCTCTCTCTCTCTCTCTCTTGTCAGCTGAAGCAGAGCTGTTTCAGCCATTGAGTCAGAAGAACGAAATAAATAACAAATTGATTGTTTTAGGATTGTTGTTGGCCTCAACCACCTTACTCCTCTGACCTTTGAAGGATTTGCTATATGAGCACTAGGATATAGTATGGTATGCTATGGGGAAAGGACCAAAAGTTATTAGGAAGAAATTTTGAAATATTTTGAAATATGGGTATAGTTAGCGTTCTCCATAAAGTGAGAACAAAGTGAAAATGTATATTCTGTTGCAATGCATCTTGTCTTGACTCAGGGAAAGTAGAACTAATGACCAAAGTCATTTTTTGTTATGAAGAACCTCTGAGATGTTAAGCAATTGTTTCATTTTCATTTCTTTTGCTAAATTATCTCTTCTATGTTTTGATGAAGAGTCAGCTCTAATAAGTAGGTAAGCAGCCAACCAGACAGAAAACAGAGGTGGTATTCCAAATAATACCCTACCTCAGGGGTATCAAACTCAAGGCCCGCGGGCTGGACCCAGCCTGTGGGGTGCTTAAATGTGGCCTGCGGGGATGGCCTGGCAATATCAAAGGACCAGCTCATGGTGTCTCGGCCAGCCAAAATGGGCCATGGGGGGCAATGTGTGGCCCCCAGCGGCCCGTTTTCAGCCTCCACGGCCTCCTGCAGCACTCTGCCGGCCAAAAACAGGCCACGCAGAGGCCTCGCGGGGCCTCTGCACAGCCCATTTTTGGCCAAAAGAGTGCTGCTGGAGGCCGGGGAGGTCAAAAATGGGTTGCATGGGGGCCCCGCGGGGCCTCCGCGCAGCCCGTTTTTGGCCGACAGAGTGCTGCTGGAGGCCGGGGAGGCTGAAAGTGGGTTGCACGGGGGCCTCGCGGGGCCTACGCATGGCCCATTTTTGGCCGAAAGAGTGCTGCTGGAGGCCGGAGAGGCCAAAAACGGGCCTCACGAGGGCCTCACGAGGCCTTTGTGCGGCCCATTTTTGGCTGGCAGAGTGCTGCTGGAGGCTGGGGAGGCCAAAAACGGGCCTCGCGGCGGCTCTGTGTGGCCCATTTTTGGCTGGCAGAGTGCTACAGAAGGCCATGGAGGCCGAAAATGAGGTGCGGGGGCCCACACGTGGCCCCCATGCACCCCATTTTGGCCGGCAAAGTGCTGCAGGAGGTGTCCATGCCATCTCCTCCCCGCTCCCTGCGCCCCCCCTCCCGCTGGCTCACGGAGAACTACAATGCTGATCCGTCCCTTGAAGAAATCCAGTTTGACACCCCTGCCCTAGCTGATTGTTTGGCCTCTTCTTAATGCCTTTTTTTAAAAGTGGGGTGGGGGGAAACAGCTGAGAGACTTTGAGGATGTTTTTAGGCAGTAGATGTATATCAAGCCAGGTCTTTAATTTTTTTCTTGCTGGAAACAGTGACTCCTGTGCTAGGGGAAAAACTAAGCATCTCTTTTGGGATAAGCTCTGAAAATAAAAATACACTTTCACTAAATACTATCCTGTATTTTATTTTGCTAAGTTTATATAAGGGAATATATTTTATAGAATATATTATATTTTTCTTAATAAGCAAATACATAGGGATTATCACCCAAAGTTAATGAAAGCTGAGTATCAAATTTACACAATCGAATTTTTCAGACAGTACCTGGATTGTTGCCATTGCTCTGAAATTAGATCCGCCAAAGCTCAAGTCTTATGACATAATAAAATATGTCACTATAAAAATTGCAGCTTTTATGAAAGTCTTTTCATTCCATAATAACTAAAGAACACCCAGCTCAATTCTGAACAGAGCTCAATTCTTTCTAGGTTGGAATGGCACCTAGATCATCTTGCTAGCTAAGCACAATAAATAAATAATTCATTTTTTTGCTACCTTTGTGTACATGAGTGGAAAGCATTATGGATATTATGATTATGGATCTCATGACGGAGCATCCCAGGATGTGGCCTGGCTAGAGATGAATTTATTGGTTAGAAATAGTGTGTGAGTACTGTTAGGCCCAATTGCAAGCTGGATTATAAGAGCAGTTATATTGAGTTGTGGAAGAATGAAGATCTGAAGCTGGGAGCATTAAACACAAGACTTTCCTCAATATTAGATCAGACAGCTTAGCTGCCTGTACAGCTATGTGTAAAGCTCTAGTCTACTCTCTGTGGAAGCAAATAGGAGACAAAGATCCACATATCACTTAGAGCGACAATTAGGATCTGCTTTGGGTGTTTCGTGATAGCTCTTTATGACAGTTTTGCTGTTGGATTTACAGTATACATCATCTCATTTGTGTATGGTTGCGGTCATGGCTTAGGATCAATAATTTTATGAAACCAAAGCTAAATGTAGGCACAGGTAAGAAGTTCAGCGCATTTAATGAAATCATGGTAGTTTGTGAAGAAGTCTCCTGTCATAGATGGAAGAGGAGTTTGACCTAATATTAATACGTTATCGCAGTTCCTGTTCCCTAATTTTGAGCACTCTTGCATACGTGCATAGACCATAGGCTGGTCTATAGCGTGAAGCCAGTCATAGTTGGGATGATGGCCATTGATTCCATGCATGCTAGTGAATAGAGGATCAGAGTAACCCTTGCATTTTAAATAAGTGCCCTTTCCTGCTATAGATGGATGCTATGGATGGAGACTGCTATGAATTTTCAGAAATTTCTGACTTTAATGTTTTGCACCAAATGGTTCATCCATCTAGTTGCATTAGTTATTCCCTAGCTTGGAATTCTCCAGATATTGATGTCAGCTGTCTTAAAGTCTAAGACAGTAGATTGACTTTGTTCGATTATTTGTGCCTGTGTTATGTTGAATTCCAGTATGACATGGCCATTGTCTCCCAAAGTTCCCACAACATCAACCTCCAGTATCATTTCATCTGTGTTCGTAAGAATTAAGATGTATTGTGCTCCTAGAGCCATGATGGCGAGCCTATGGCACGTGTGCCAGAGGTGGCACGCAGAGCCCTCTCTGTGGGCACGCATGTCATCGGCAGCTGCTCTTCTGGTTTCCAGCGTGACGGCCAGCTGGTCTTTGTGGGCGTTGGAGCGCCGGAAAAAGGCCAAAAAATGGCCTGAAAATGGCCCGAAAAACGGCCTGAAAACAGCCCGAAAAACGGCCTGAAAACAGCCCCAAAATGGCCAAAAACAGCCAAAAAACAGGCATATGCGTGCCGGGCAGCTGATCTTCGGGTTTCCAGCACTCCGGCATGCATACATGTGCATGCATGCACGCGCGTTCCGGTTTGGATGCTCGGTGCCAAAAAGGTTCGCCATCACTGTCCTAGAGTCTCCTACTTTTTGCCTTGCTAGATGGACTATCTGGGGAGTATCATTTTGGAGGAGAAGACTGCTCTGCTGTAATATAAAGAAAACATAGTAAGAGAGTTGTATGTAATGTAGTGTGACTTTAGGATTATTGCATTTCTACTGCCACGTGTATAACATAGTTATTTCCATTGTGTGCAGTTTAACAGGAACAATATGTATGTCAGCCTTTTTTTTTTTTTTTGCAAGGTCTTCTTTTTTTTTTTAAATGAAACTGGCATGTTTCTGTACATAGGTCTTTTCATGTATGCATCATCAGTTCATCATTTTTGTTATATTATCAATTCACTATAGCATGCCATTTTTAAAATTCTCAGGTAAACATAAATGGGACCCATTTACTGGTGTTAGAAATCCAGCCTAACCTCACAGTATTTCTGCCCTTTATTCCTTTAAAAATACATTTTTTATTAAAGAAAAAGTTGAATCTAAGTCACAAATGCATCCTTTTTCTCATGTATATTTGATACGAGGCTCCAGCCTAATCTGATAAAGTGCACTTTGCCTGTGGTGTCTTACAATAAGCTGGCTGCATTAGTGCCGGGAAAAATCAATACCGATTTATAATTTACCATTGCAAAAACCTATCACTTTTTATGACCCTCCATCCTCACTCATTAATATTACATTAAAACACACCCATACCCACTGCAACAGGATGAAATTGTGGGCCTGTCAAGCTTGTCGTAGTAAAGAAGCCTTTAATTGGTCTTAGCCTGAAAATTCAAGGCTAGAAGTAGATTAGTTGTTCCATTAAAAAAATAGTCTTTTTGATTTTAAAACATACAGCTTGGTAATACATGTTATTTAGTCTGCCAGACATTTCCCTGGGCACCTGATACATTCCAAAGGTAGACAGTACTGCTTTCATAAATGTAGATAATGCTGCTAGTTAGGGTAGGCCATTCTGGACAGGGTCACCTAATTGTCTAAATCCGATTTGTTCTTCACTGAGTTGTTCTTCAACAAACCCTCTCTCCATCTGTTGTTCCTTTTTTTGATAAGCCCAGTGGCTTTATATTGTCTATTTCACACTGCAAAGTTGTGCAAACAACCACAGAAGTGCAAGTTGAAGGAGAAAAGCCTAGGCATAAAAATAATATTAAGCTTTATTGCTAAATCTTAGTTTCAGTCTTTAGTGATTCTTTAACTACTCCTGGGACGATAACTCAGAAGCGATATTTCTCAGGTTTGTCCCTTTGAAGTTGATGAAGGAACTTGAAGAGACTCCAGCATCCTTTCTTGCTGTCCCACAAGCTTCAAAATCGCAACCTCAGAAAGTACCCAAACAGGGTGCTTCCAGGTCTGTTCTGGAAATGGAGAGAAAGGGCCTAGAGATTGGCTTTTTCCCCATAGCCCCAGCCTGAAGGAAATTAAGACCATATTTTTGTCTAGTCTAAATAATATCTCTGTTATGTATTATAATGAAATGAAAGCAACGTATTAGAAGAAAGTCAGTGTGGTAGCCATCAGTGCTTTGGACTTTATCAAGTAATCCAGTGGGATCCACTGGCAGATAGCTCTGCCAGTGACTATAGTACATAATAGTATGAGACTTAATCCTCTCAGTTTTCGACCACAGAGAAAATGGGGAATTGGATTGTGTTAGCCTTATTTGTTTGTTTATTTATTGCTCTTGCCCAAATGCTCTCTGTTCTCACATTCCAAGTGTGTTGTCTGTCATGATATGAGATCTGTAGGGCACAAGACTGACTTCTAAATGCCGAGTTCACCTTTCTGTTTATTGCATCAATTCCAACTTTGTCAGAAATGCTGAAATAGAGAAAGAAAAAAAACATGAAAAAGCTCTGCAGTTAGGTTAGAAGATATTTTTAGAACTCAAACCAAAGTAATACTTGCCTCCCTGCAAAAAAAAACAAACAAAAAACGAAGGCAGTTCCATGCTCATATATTTTCAAACTCCCCAGCTCCTTTATCTCCAAATTCAATCCAGATAATGTCTAAAATAACGGTGTCGGTGTTTACGCTGGCATGTGAAAGGTGCTCTTTATTTAGTTTCCAGAGAATCTCCTCTCTACTTGTTAACATCAGAAGGATTCCAACTTAAACAAGACTGTTTGTTCTCTTCTCATAGTTGTAGTAAATGTGAAGGTGTAGATAGATAAGCAGAGAAGTTTAAGAATCCAGATAAATAAAAATAGGAAATTCAGTGTGTCCTCAAGTGTGCACACCATGCAGCAAGTACATGTCGTGATTGGGTTTTTAAAAGATGTTTGCCTCCCCACTGACTGACAGGGCCTATTGATTTTTTAGGTTTCTGCCGTCATCAGTTTTCAGCCTCACAGCGGCCATATGTCGAGGTCAGGGCGCGCAGGGGCTCAGCCAGGCAGCCTTCGCCACATCCCAAAGTGAAGGGCTGCTGAAAGAAAATCAATCATGTCATAAGTGGGAAGCATCAAAAATTTTTCCCCTGTATGGCCAAGGCCCATCAGGCTGTCTCCGCTCAGTAGCTAAGGTTAGGCATCTGTCAAGTCAACCTAGGTGAAAAGTATTAGAAATGCCAGTTAACCCATGGAAAGGCTGAGCCATGTAGAGCTTTCTTTTCCCTTTGTTTGCCTGCCAGATATGACAAGGTTAGCATTTCCACTTAATTTCTGAGACAGCAATTTCCCCCCACCTCTCTTACAGCCTATAAGATGGACAGGGCAGGAGGTGAGATTGCAGTGACGGATTCGCAACAGAATGCTTTCTGGATACAGGGATTCATAGGCTTTTAAAACTGGGCTTTGTCCTCCCAGCTACTGTCATGGTGGGATTGAGATGGAGTATCGGATGGAGGCTGCGGCCTGGAGACTTTGTTCGGTGGCTCCATGAAGAAGTCGATTCGATCACTGATTTCATTATTTATTTTCCACCTTGTCTTTTCAGCCCATGAATGACTCTCGGATGTAGTCAGAGCAGCTGTGCTTATTGGCTGTTGGGCAAAATTCAGATAGTGTCATGCAGTAGCCTGTGCTTGTGCAGCTGTTCTCTGACATTTGTGTCAACAGGAAAACCCTTGTGTATTCAGGAACATGATGCTCATCTAAGTTCCTATATGCTCCTGGACCAGAGGAGTGTGGGAAAGGCTGACAAGAGTTTGAACTTTCACCATGTCAGTTATGTCCAGTAAGGATGCAGTTCTGATTGGGGAGTAACCCCACTGAATTGAATTAGACTCATTTTTGCCTAAATGTGTCAGCCAAGTTGTGAAAAAAGTTCTAAATACAATTTGGCTTCCCCGTACCCTCAACAGCATTGTAGGTTTCCATGTTCCAACCTCTGAAGCTATCTTTTTTAAATATTTTTTCTGCTGTGTTGTATCTTTCTCTGTTTGTTTCAGTAAAAATATATACAATTATACAGTGCAATTATGCGAAATAATAACATTTTTTGTACTTTGTTATTTATATCGTGTCTTACAGAGAAGAAGACACAACTGTGTATGTTCAATAAATATGAAATTCCACTGGTAGGATAGAACAAATTATTTAATACATGATGTGGTGGTTGCACATCATGCATATCAAAAAATAAAGCACATGATTTATAAAAATCTAATATCATTTTTTAAGTTTAAGCAAAAGTAAGATGATTGTGTGAAAAATGAAAGTCGAATTTTGTCATCATTAATTGATGTCCTAATACAGTATTATTGAATCAGAATAGAAATATTACACTTGTAATTACCTAATGTAAACCATTGCTATATGCTCTCTCTTGATTTCATTATGTGTTGTTTTTATTACTGTTTGATATCAGCTTGATGAGGCAGACCAAATCAAAGAAATAAACTTTATAGAAGACTTCAGGCTTCTTGTATTTAGACTGGCTGTAGTGACATAATCTTGCATGTCTGATTGTGCTTTCCTTCTTTTGTGTGAATTAGTAAGGTGTCTGTCTGAGAGATTTGTGCACGTTTTCTACATATCCCAGATTTGATCTATGTTTTCTTTCTGGTCTTCCTTCTCAAAGTGATCCTCTCTACTCAAAGTTGTTCCCTTTGGTTTTGGATTCTACTTGTGCACTACCCATATTACTCATGGTAAACAGCTGAAGCAAATGAAGAAATAATGTAGCCATGGCTGGGAGTGTTAAGATAGAAGGTGGCAATCCTAGACTTCTCTAGGTCTCTACATGCTGGTCCTGGTGCCATCACTTATCATCATGTCCACTCATAGCCCAGGTTACGTAAGAGATAGAGCTATGAGTAGACATGGAAAAACAAAAATGAAAAAGTGAAATAATTTTAATAATGCTATTTCTTGCCCTTATATGTAGGGTCAGTCTTTGTTTCCCTCCTTGGAAGGCAGAGAAATCTCAAGAGAGTTAAATGAAATCAAACTTTTTTTTAAAGAAGAATGCAAGGATAAAATGTAACTTCCCTTTTTACCTCTACATATTAAACATAAATATTCAGTGTTGAAAAAGATAAATTGCCAAGCTGCCCAATTCATAGTAATACAGCAACTAATTTAAGTAGAAGGAAGAAAAAAAAAACCCAAAAGAAAATCCAGTGCTCCAGACAGACCACAAGATATATGCTTGTCTCCTACAAATAAGCGCTTGCTACCTCAAAGTCTTCATTAAAAAAAAAAAAGTCCAGATGAAGAGTTCCAAATTAATATTAGGGCTTATAAGAAGATTCTACTGAGAACAAGATATTGAGTATAGCCTGAAGTAGGAATAAAAATGATTTCCTAACTTGTACAGAAAAATAAGAACATGAGACAATGAGAATTCAGCGCTAGATAGCTAACAGAAAACTCTTGTAACAGATATTTCCTCTGGATTTCCTCTAGCTTTGGAGAGATTCCACTTTCATCCAAGGATGTTGTGAAGATAGAAAACGTCATTTTTTTTCTAGCTCTTGGTCCCCTGATCTCTGCACTTGTTTTAAGAAAACAGAACATTTTTGTCTCCAGCTAAGAGAGTAGCCAGATTATTTGACTTTGTGTACATGACAGAGAGCTACATGAACTTGTGGGGGTGAGTACTGAATGTCTGGGTATGTAGGCTGCAGCCTATCAAGCAATTTAGAACCACTACCGCTATCTTACCCAATTTGCTGGTTTTATCCAGGTTTTAATCATGCTATCCATTCACTAAATGCTCCAATTTGTACTCTTTTTTTTAAAAAAAAGAAGTATTTGGTGTGTTGTTTTTTTAAAATCAGAATAGAAGACCAATGTGCAGACAGTATAATGGCCAATTGTTTTTACAGTATTTTTAACCACTGAATGACATTAGGAAGTGATTAGCATTTAACTGAACAGTGCTAACCGTAGAAACAAGGGCAGAGTGATACATTGCATTAAGAATGCAACCATATCTTATGGCATAAATGTTCTGTTTATCTTAAAAGGAGACAAGCTTCTTTTTTGATGTCCATGCAATGTGTCCATTCTTTCAGATGTTTGTTGTTATCAGCTTTACTTGGTTGTCAGTCTAATGCTATTGTTTTTGTTCTGGACATTTTGATGGCATCTAGACACAATAACTGATTTGAGGCTGAGAACTCTTAGAGATATCACTGAGATCATACATTTACATTCAGTTTGAAGATAGATTTATACAGAGGAGTCTCATTTAAACAGAAATCCTTTACTCAAAATGGGGATAAATTAATACTTTTAAGATGTTAAAGTGCTTCAGATCTTTGAGAAAATTCTTCCCCTTGTTTCTGTTCAGGAAACTTCAGTTCTTATTTAGAGAAAGATTTAGTTTTCCAGATTCATTTGAATGGCAAGTTGTGTCCACTTGGGAATAGCAACATGCCCTCATGAGCCAATTTGGAATTAGCATATTAAGTGTCCTTTTATATTGGAGAATAGTAGGGCTTGACCATCTTAGAAAACATTGGATGTTTCAACCTTGTCTGTCAACTCCTAGCATGATAGCATGAAATACCACTCAAGCATTGCTTTGATCCTTATAATCATGCTAAAGTAACATTATGGAAAAATTTCAAAATATCAAGAAAGCCATTTTGTTAGGGAACATGATTGCAGTGCAAGGCTGGTTTAACTGGAATATGTGTGTATGTGTGTGGACATGGATATGGTTCTGTGTACTGAGAATTTTTTTCCTCCTCCTCCTCCTCCTCCTCCTCCTCCTCCTCCTCCTCCTCCTCCTCCTCCTCCT
>QLTV01001810.1:1427182-1448015 GCA_003457575.1 Thermophis baileyi | reverse complement strand
CCGGCTCTGCCTCTTGCTCCTCCTCCTCCTCCTCCTCCTCCTCCTCCTCCTCCTCCTCCTCCTCCTCCTCCTCCTCCTCCTCCTCCTCCTCCTCTTCCTCCTCTTTTACATTCCTAAAGCTATTCAACTTCATGATGACTGGATGGTGTACAAATTTAAGACCAAAAAAATAGAACAATATCAGACAACAGAAAAGAAAGATGGCTATTATGGAAGAACAGACATAAAACTCTTTATTTAGGAAGCCCACATACCATCCTCACCCAAGGCCTGGGGAAAGAGCTATGTTTTAAGGCTGGTTTAAAAGAGAGTTTACATCTTGGGGGGAGAATCTGCATAGACAACTTGGGGGGATGTTCTTCCAGATGGTAGGTGCTGGTGCAGAAAAGGAATGTTTCTGGGGTCCCATCAAGTGGCATTGTTCAATGGATGCCAGGGTTGGAGGAAAAAATGGGAGAGAGAGAGATGAACCCTCAGATATTTTTTTTCTCTATGTCACAATGATTTGTTGTTGGGCTAAGGGTTGGGGTAAGAGAGAATGATAGACCCAAAGTCACACAGTGAGCCTCATGAACAAATGAAAATTTCTGAAACAATCCTTCCAATTGCAGTGCTAAGAGGTCTGGCTCTGTGTTCTGTGGAAACATCAAAAAACTCTGAATGCTTCTGAATCTCTTTTAGTAATAGAGATTTTAATATGTTCTTTACAAAATAATAATCCTATTTCATTTTATAGCCAGTTGGTAGAATACACTGAATTATATATTCAGAACTCTGCAGAGGCATGGAATAAATTCGGGACTCTGGTCCATGAAAATCAGTGGAAGACCATTTGGGCATTTATATATCAGAGGGAGACTTAAATTACAATTAAGTCAAGAGAAATCATTACATTTTAAATTAATAATTTTAATTCTTACTTAAACAATTTAACTGCATTAAACAGATTTACTAGATTCACTAAATAAGTTAAATAATTAATAAAATTTTGTTATTAAAATTATTTTAGTTATATTTTATAGTTATTATTAAAGTATATACATTCAGGTCCTGTTATGAAATTGTTTATTAATACATAAAAACTTTGCTTAATCATATAAAACATGGGAAATTAAGCTGGCTGACTGATATGGGAAAAAAACATTCTTTCCCATCCCTAGACTGGAAAGTCAGAAAACCTGAACGTGAGCTCTTGAGCATTTCTCCCTACCAAAAGTCAGTATGAAATGTCTGATTTTGGCTTTATGCCGAAGAAGCAGCAACAGCTACACTTATATACTGTATTTATACACAGAATACACACAAACACACGCAGCTAGTTCCATTCCTAGAATCTACTGAAATCATGACCAGTATAGTACTGGTACCAGTGGTGGGATTCAATTTTTTTTATTACTGATTCTTTGGGCGTGGCTTGGTGGGCATGGCATGGCTTGGTGGGCGTGGCTTGGTGGGTGTGGCAGGGGAAAGATATTATAAAATCTCCATTCCCACCCCACTCCAGGGGAAGGTTACTGCAAAATCCCATTTCCTCCCGATCAGCTGGGACTCGGGAGGCAGAGAATAGATGGGGGCAGGGCCAGTCAGAGGTGGTATTTACCGGTTCTCTGAACTACTCAAAATTTCCACTACTGGTTCTCCAGAACTGGTCAGAACCTACTGAAACCCACCTCTGACGGGTACTTACTAGAATCCCAAATGTTGTTATACTGGACCTGCAAATGCCCTGCAAAAGTTGTTATTGGTCTCCTGAAATATTTTAGTCTCTCTTTGAGCTTAATGGTCCTATGGTGACATCTCTAGAAGACTAGAGTCTGATGGTTTTGCAGAATGCATAAGCATTTGCAGTCCCTGACTGCGGAAGTTAAAACAGATCACCCCTCCAGCCACACTTGGGTTTTGAAACTAATAGCATAGCAGTAACAGGATCCCACAGATCCTGCAGAAACCCTGTGAAGATGGGCAAGAGAGTTACAGATAGAAAAAAGTTGAACTGGATCTTTCTGTCACCCACTTTTGCCTTCAGGATTTTGCCTGTCCAAATTCCTGCATTCATACACCTGAAAACGTTTATATTGAGAATTCTGCCCTATCTTTCGGATGCCTGTGCTCTCCACTCACACTGTTTTGAGCAACTGTAAAATCCCCATTACATCATTAAGATGCAAGAATGCAAATATATTTTGTTGCATTAAAATAAAAGTGAAGCCAATTATTGGTGCACTGCATTTCCTGGTTGCTGTTTGTGGCCAATAATATTTTGGTTTCGGTCTTTAACAGTGATTTTATATTTATGTTTGTTCTAAAAAAGTAAAGTAGACTATATGAATTTTGAGAGGTCCTGGGCAATGAAATATCTGCAAGAAAACAACCAAGCTCAGAGAGCACCAAGGATCTCTCATTTCAACCCTGAGCTACAAATATTCCTTTATGTGTATAATTGTAGCTCAGCTCAATTTAAATTATGAGAACAGAAGTAATCTATAATGAAATTGAACAAAAAAAAAATAAAAGTTTTAAAATAAATTAAACATTTTTAATAAAAAAAAAAAGTCACATGAAGAAAGGAACTGAGCTGAGTTGAGGTCAGGGAAGCAGTTTCTGTACCACTCAGTCCTAACCTTTTTCTTTCTCTAATGGTTGCTGGAATTGGGTATGTCTAGTTTAATGAAAAGAAGGACTAGGGGTGACATGATAGCAGTGTTCCGATATCTAAGGGGCTGCCACAAAGAAGAGGGAGTCAAGCTATTCTCCAAAGCACCTGAAGGCAGGACAAGAAGCAATGGGTGGAAGCTAGTCAAGGAGAGAAGCAACCTAGAACTAAGGAGAAATTTCCTGGCAGAACAATTAATCAGTGGATAACTTGCCTCCAGAAGTTGTGAATGCTGCAACACTGGAAGGTTTTAAAGAAGAGATTGGACAACCATTTGTCTGAAATGGTATAGGGTTTCCTGCCTGAGCAGGGGATTGGACTAGGAGACGTCTAAGGTCCCTTCCAACTCTGTTATTTGTTTTTCTGTTCTGTTATTCTGTTATTCAGTAGTTCTGCAGAGCTGGATTTCCTTATAGGGAATGAGAGTAGCAAAATTTGGTTACTATGCTTGCAGTTACATTTATGAACGAAAAGGGTTTGAAAAGTGCACAGGAGAAATAACAAGTACAACTAAACTGATTTTCTGCAAGAAACATCTTTATTCAGAAATGCTTTGCCACACATTAACAGAGTTGCTTTGAGAAACTGAATATACAACCAATGCAAAAATAATTTTATTTTGAAAATCGATGGCATATAGTGCCATCTAGGTATTATTTTTAATCTATTATCAATAAGTAGTTAAGACAAAGAGGACTGTAACAACCAACATTTCAGGGGAAAAAAGATGCTAGATTTGGCAAAAAGCTTATCCTAATTACATTATCCTTTTTGTGCACAAGGTGCTTACGTTATTTTTATAATCAAATCCTGCTAGTGATCCATGAAGCTTGAATTACCCAGACATAACCTATCTACAACAGGTAATGCTTAGAAGGAAGTGTCAAGCATGCTTTGAAATGCTCATGTGTAAAATTACTTTAAATGCAGTAGGACTAGCTACATAATTTCTTGGTTGGCAGGGAACTTGTAAGGGGAGGGCGGACGTGGCCACACTTAAATCTTAATCTAGTAATCTATCCTCGATTACTAACTGAAAAATGCTGCTTCTCAGGAATAGGGATTCCTTTCTAGCAGATGCAATAAATGGGATCGAGAAAATGGCAGTTTGGAATATAATTGTACAGGATATAGGCTGTCCCTGCCAGAAAGATTGCCATGATGTACATAGACCTAACTTGATGATTGTCAAAAAAGGTCCAATAACAGAAGGGGCACTGTGTTACAAGCAGGCAGCTTCCTCCATCTTGCCTTATGGGTCCCTGCCCTGTGGATGCCATGAATAGTGTATAAAAACCACAATTAAAATAAAATCCATAAATCACTGTCTTCTATCTTCATTTGCAGATCCTCCCCGTCTGCTGTTCAGGCTCAAAATGTTTTTTGTTTTGTTTTGTTTTGAATTATTGCAGTAATTGAATCTGTCCTCACATTCTTTCTTCTTAGGCTTGCTCTAAGTGTGGTGACAGAGCCATGCAGGACCCAGTAGCCATATTCTGTGACCTTTCAGCTCTTCAACAGCCCCCTTCCCCCATTTACATTGCCAAAAATGGACAATTTAGGAATTCCTTGACCGACAACCCCAAGCATTGAACGGCTTTGTTGCTCTTGTGGGCTCTTGGCAGAGCTATAGCTGGAAAGCAATTATAAATTAAAAGAAAAGTTGTGTGTATTTTTTAAAAAAATACTTTTGGTAATGGACTGTTTACATCCTCAACTTTGTGCTGTACAGAATTGTAATAGCTTGGGCACAGTGTTGCAGAAAGAACAGCACCCAATATTTTCCATGGAATATGGGACTGTCCTAGATTTTCCTATTTACTACTTCTTTCCCCTCAGGAGCAGTGTAGAATTCCTGTAATTTTAGACTTTCCAGTAAGTGTTCTGTTTAGCCTCATCACTCTTGATGCCAACTTCCTCAAATTCTGAAGACTGGCATCAAAACCCTTGCATTCAGTCATTAGAGCAGATGATAATTCATTGTGAGTAAAACTTCCCATAAACTCAGTGCCTTATTTAATTCCTTGGCTGCTACAACAAACTGTAGTGATGGGATAATTAATGAGTGTGCTGGTGACCTTGAAAAATATTATTGTTTCTTATTTCTGTAAATAAATCCCGTATCCTATTATTATTATTATTATTGCAGTTCTTCCCTGTGTGTAGCACTTTGCCATAAACACAAGTTTTCATATAATTTCCCCAGTTGACTTTTGTCTCCTTGGCAATTTCCAGCCTTAATAAAGAAAACCTAATTAAGAAGGAGCTGTTGATTGGTTTGCTACTGTAATTAACACAGGTGATGCTAATGAGTTTTGATGAAACCAATGGTTTACAGAGAATAAACAGAGCAATACCGCATATGGACTTGAGCGATATCTGCACTTTGGGAGAACACTATTATGATTTTCCAAGTCATGTGAATGGTTTGTGACCATTGAAGGAGAAGATAACATGTTTTTATAAGATTCATTAGTGAGCTGGACCAGGCTTGGTAAGCTTTGTGGACTGGAGGTGTTAAAAATCAGATTTCTTCTGACCCCATTAATTGCTTTCATAAGGTTTATCATACTGAAGAAAGAAAATTACCAAAGATTTGACTTCTGCTATGTTCATTAAGTCTGTAATATAACTGTGTAGCATGGCAGAAGAAAAATACCATTAGTGCTTATACTTCCAAGCTCTTGACTCTGTAGTCCCAGAGGAACTGGAATACTGATTCTGAGATTTAAATGGTCTTCTGAAAATAATTGTATAACCAAGGATGACGTGCATAATTCTCTATCATTCCTGCCTTAATCTCTTCCCATGCTCTTTGCCAATCTCCTCTCCCTTTGTATTTTTCCTATACTTTTCTGGCTTCCACTATTTTGATTGTTGGTCACTTAAAGACAACGGTTGTAGACAGTTGAAGCACTTCTTTGGAAAAGAGAAAATTATGTTATTCCTGAGTTTCTCAGCACAATAAGTTGAATATCAAAGCTAACACACATGGGAGTGAGAACAACACTGAGTGATATTGTTCACTGGCATAGTGTACAGCCCTGCCCCTTGATCTTTTACATACAGGAAGCATGGAAGATTCAAGGGTTGCCTTTGCAATGCTTAATGAGATATTTTCCCTCATTATAGCAATGGCAATAGCACTTAGACTTACATACCACTTCCTAGTGCTTTACAGCCCTCTCTAAGCTTTACAGTTTACTGTAAACCTTTACAGGTTTACAGTGTCAGCATATTGCCCCCAACAATCTGGGTCCTCACTTTACCGACCTCGGAAGGCTGGAAGGCTGAGCCAACCTTGAGCCACTCAGGATCAAACTTCTGGAGTGAGCAGTGAGTTAGCCTGTACTATTGCATTCTAACCACTGTGCCACCGCGGCTCTTTATGTAGAATCTCATTATGTAGAATAAAGCAGCAATCTTATATGGTAGATGCAGGGCAGGAATGAACTATGATAAAGTGTTTGAAGATAAAACTCATCCCTTGAAATTCCAATCTTTAGGCCCCGAGGAGAGTAACATCCCACTGTCTCTGTTGAAGGAATACATATAGTCCTTTGCTGCCCATGGATTGTTAGGACATCATCTTTGCTTCAGATAGCACAATGTCTCGTGGACCATTTCATATGAATTAGGATACTCCCTGCATAGCGCCAAAGAAGATGTCTTGTCTGATCCTTTCCAGTTCAGCACTGATTTAATATAAACACAGTTAATCTGAATTCTCCTTGTATTTTTATTTCAGAATTACTTCTCTGTTACAATCTAGGATTTTTATGTTAATCTTCTATGATCATATGCCTGAGGGAGATTGTTCTTCTGAGGCTTGGAGGCACACTGCTTTAAAACTGACTCACTGCTAACAGAATCCTTACTATTAGACTGGAGGAAAAGAAAGTTAAAATTGAAGCAGAGTCTCATTTTGGACTCAGCTTTCAGTCTTTCACCTGGAACACATCCTCCAGATGTTTCAAAACCCTCAGAATTGTAACCTCAATGGAATGCTGAGCATATAGGTTAATATCATTTTAAAAATCAGCTTAAGCCCATATAATAAATGGCTCAGCCATATATATCATGTTTTTAAAGAGCGATGTACATTTATTGGTAGTAATTACCTGCAGCATTTGTTCTTTCTTAAATTAAAACCAGCTTCTAGAATCCTGTGGCTTTTTGTGTGTGTGTGTTTCTGGTATGGTGTTTGGAAGCAAAAGTGCTCTTAGGCATAACACAATTACATCCCTTCACAAAATATGATGTGATCGAATCTCATGACCCGAGTGACATCCTTCTTTTAAGAACTTGTGGTTGCAGATTTCATGTAAAGAATGTAGGACTAGAAACCTCTTTTTTTCCAGCTTCAGGTTTGTGCAACATCTGCTTCCCTACAAAGTGCACTTTAGCACAAACCTTCATAAACAAGTGAAGGGCCTTCTCCCACCTTTATCCAGCTATTACCATAAACTCTAGTTTCGTTCTTCTTTGCATTTATAGTTGCTTCCTCAGAAAACAAGCATTTATGCTTTTCTACCAAAGTTTTCCCACTACAATGGAAGTGCCCTTCTCTTCATTGCTAATGTTAGTGGCATGGAAATATTCAACAAAAGAGATCAATGGAGGCAAATTCCCTGTTTGTGCTACCCTCTTACTTAAATGAATGTGTAAGAACCAGGTATCTACTGGGAACAATGTTCCTTATGGCCCTTTTAGTTCTGCCATCTTGTCATCCTATGTGTGTCTCTTTGAGTCAGCTTTAACTCCTGCCGCCTTGTCTGGATTGATCCCTGAAGTTTTCTTGTCAAAATTTCAGAAGTGGTTTGTCCTTGCCTGCTGCCTAGGACTGAGAGTGAGGGATTGGCCCAATGTCACTCTGCTGGCTTTTTACCTCAGGAGGAACTACAACTCATGGTCTCTGGTTTCTGGATGAATGCCTTAACCACTACACCACACTGGCTTTCTGTTGTCACCCTAAGCATGTCTCCTTTGCTAGAGTAACATTGACAAGCTTTTTTTTTTTGAAGGAGTTTGTGATGCAAGGAGACATTTATTCTGGGCTGATTTGCATACTTTCATTTTGGAAGGAGAATGCTGGAAGGATGTGCGTAATTTCAAGGGTAGAGTTTCCCTTTATTCACCTCCTCATTTCTTCAAGCCTTCCTTTTTTATTTGCCTCTCTTCTTTTATCCCTTTTCTTTCTCATCTCATTTTTCATCATCCTGTGGTTAATTCTCTCCCCCCCCACCCTTGCTTTCAGCTCATGCTACACTTTGTCTTGTCTATTGCGATGTGACAGAAAAGCCAAAGACATTCCATGTCTGGCAGTACACCTCCAGGGACATCTTTTGAACTCTCATAATTTGTATTTATTGCCACCCACTTTGTAAGTTCACAGTTTAATTTGCCAGCAGTGGCAGTGTTAGGCCGACACAGTAAAACAAGATAACGTTAAAATGTCAGAACAGAGGGGGCATGAATGATGCATTACTCCCTGCTAGAACTTGCACTTGTCATGCCTTTCCACCAAAGTGATGTTAACTACCTATTGAGAGCCTTATTGGGCTGGTGTTACTTAGAAATAGGATCATTAGTTCGCCAGTCTGATTAGGGGGTTGCTATGGTTGATTAACTCTTCTGGAACTGGGATCATGGTCAAAAGATTAAATGAATTGCACCTGGTTATGCTTCTAGAACTAATTTTTACAATTATTTTTGTGCAATTACTTATGGTCATTTACATGTGTATTTTAGAACACTGTGCTGAGTTGATTGAATCAAGAGGATATTGGAAAAGTTATTTACTGCTCTTTGTGTAGCCAACTGACCATAGCCAGATGCTTTAGTGCCTTTAAAAACAGCTTGATGAACAGAAATCTGCAGGCATTTTTCCCCCTTTCAGAGCCTGGATAATATGGTCATTATTTAGTGAAAGTTGCAGATTATGTGACTGGCAGAGTAGCAGTTGGAAAGTTGGCAATCGTAATATGTTATCTTTTTCTAGCAAGTATGGCTTGTATCACTGGTAGTTAGAATTTTAAGTTCAAATATTGGCCTTCCTTTTTTGACTTTAGCAGCGACTTTAAGAGCTGCTGAAACTTCTCCTTGTTTAGAGAGTAAGTGATGGAAAAGTTTCACAGTTAAATCTCTCTGCATCAGGCTGTTGATAAAGACACAGGAACGAGACTCATAATAAAATTAGCAGACCTGCTTGTAATTCCCTGGCACTATTATGTGATTAATATGATTGAAGGTGTCATAATATGGTGTTAAATATAGTATGTGTAGTAGAACAAGGGGTGGGAGTAATTCTAGTTTAATCAGTGCTGAGTATAATGGTGTGAACTTGTTTATATAGCATGTGAGTGTCTGTATACAGCAGCCATTCAATACCTCTGCAGAAGGAATAATTTTGGATTTTAATAGGCTCTTTCTAGGAAGAACCAGTTAACATAATAGAGGCTTTCGTGAATTTGATTTGAGCACTGAAAGATTATCAGATAGATTATAGATACTATGAGCATGCATGTACATTTATTGAATAATCTAAAGTACTTGTAAGTGGAATGCCTTTTATTTCAGTACTTGCTTTATTTTGTAGAGGGTTCATTTAATGCATTCACCTGTCATGGATAATTTCAAAAACGATTTAAGAGTGTGCACCTTGAAAGTGTTACATGAAATAAGGGCTTGACCACAAACTCATTGAAGTTGGTAGAAAATCTCAAGCCCTTTTGTTGTTTTACTGCTGTTGTGAATAAAAATAAAATCGCTTTTGTTGCCTTCAGCAAGACCTGAATCATTCCATAACAGATAAATAGTCAATTTATGCCCTCTCTGAAAAGTTAGTAATCCTATTAAAAGGAAAAAAAATAAGCAGATCTTCTTTTTAAATAATAGCGGATGATGGATTTAAAAAGTCATAAATCCAAAACCTAATGTGTTAGCAATTATATTTGAATGGAAAGTTGGGGAAAAAAAACCTTTTTCATGCTACACATTCTTTCTTGTTCAATAAATCCATGATAATTTATCAACTATTTTTTTCTCTTCCCCATATATCTACTTACAGTATTTTTTTCCTCCTGAAAGATCCCCCCCCACCTTAATCTCAATGATACAGTAATTCATTTGTCCAGTTGGTGATATTTTGACTCTGTAAGACCTTACTCTAGATTAGGGGTCTCCAACCTTGACAACTTTAAGACTTGTGGACTTCAACTCTCAGAATTCCTCAGCCAGCTGAGGAATTCTGGGAGTTGAAGTCCACAAGCCTTAAAGCTGCCAAGGTTGGAGACCCCTGCTCTAGATAGAAGATATTCTAGGGAGGGGACACCACCTATCCTCCTATCTACAGCACAGTTCTCTCAGCAGTCTCAAGAAGGTTCCACACCCATTTGCACTCTGTTTCAGGTCACAGATAAACCCCCCAAGTAGCCTCAACTACTCCTAGACAGCTAATGACCCACCTTCAGAGTTGCTAATGACCAGATGACTGCAAAGAATATAAATCTTTCCATTTCCCCACCATTCAGTCAGAACTGAAGAAGCTTCTTGCATGAGAAGTTAAATATTTTCAAGGAAAAAAAACACACACACACAAGAAAGACCAGTTGCCTTTTGAAAAAGCACCTTTGGGATTAGTCTAGAAGAGTATTTGTCAACCTTGGCTACTTTAAGATGCCATCTCCTAGAAATCTATGCATCTTAACATTGTCAAGATTAAAAAATACTGATTTAGGACATGACTCTTCCTAACTGTGTATTTAAATCTTTGTGTATCTGATTGACACGTGAAGGAGCCATTTGGGGAGGAGGGGGGTTCTTAAAAATATCCATAGGGGTGTCTGAAGATTTGGGCAGACTTTACATCAATTTCTTGCAGCAGTCATATTTGACATATAAATTATGAAGCTACCCTCAGGCTGACTTCAGTCCAGAGCATGTAAGCAACTGCTACAATATATGAATTAGCTGGTAATACAAATTACACCTAAGTAATCTGCATATAGGAGTGCTGCCCCTGAGAGAACAAAATGAATCTTACAATTACTAATTTGAACGTTTTTAGTAATATGTGCTTTGTTTAACTCTGAGGCCAAAAAATATCATAAAGCCTTAAAAGATGTAATTAAAGAAACAAAATCAGAAACAAATGAAAAATGTAAATTAGGATGTTATAAACTGATCAGGCAATGTCTCTCTGGGTAGGAAAGAAATGTAGACGTCATGGTGTTTCAGTATATTGTCTTCCAAGAAACAGCTGGTGTAAATATTCATTCTTCTAGTTATTGCAGTGGCTTTGTGTCAGTTCCCAACAGTTAAGAAGCCATTTATATTCTCACTACAATGGAGAAATACTTCTTCACGTCAAGATATGTATTCTTTGGACATAATTTTGTCCATAGCATTGGATTTACTTTTTGTTTTCTGTTTAAAAAAAGAAACTTCTCAGTTGCCTAGTTTTTTTTTTTTTAAATAATGGACTCCATTTAAAAGCTAGATAATCACACATGACTTGAAACAATCTTTCGGCTGCAATTATGTTAGCTGGTGCCCTGAGTCATTCATTTATAAATCTGTAATTGTTGCTTAAGAATGGCAATGGGGGGGGGGACAGGGGATGGACGGACTCAAATGCCAAATGTGACTGGCTAAATTGTCCTAAAAGAGTACTGAGCCAGTTAATCCACTCCTCCTATCTTTACAGAAAACCAAGGGCAGGGAAAAACAAATTGATATGATGCTCTTTTTTGTTTGGTTGTTTCTTTCACTGGGCATTTAAGTTTCTGTTGGTGTCTTTTTGCCAATAAGACTGTGTTTGTGTGTGTATGTAAGCAGGGCAGGAAAAGGATCATACCAATTCTGCCTCCCTGTCTTGCTTAAAGCCAAGGCTCTTGCAGCACCATTAGGATGTAGATTATCATATTTAAAACCTGTGATGACACCATTGTACCCATCTGAATGATTAATCTGCTCATTAAAAGAGTGCCGATGGGCTAGTCTAATTAGAACATGGATCTTCTTAAAGGACATTGCAGGGTCGGGAATAGGAAATATTACTCATAACATAAAGTAGGGATTAATTACGCTACTAAATACTAGTGTATGAAATTTGCATATGGGTCTGGTCATAGGCAAGGGGTTAGCAAAAGTATGGCATCCTATTTTTATTACCATCAAGAATAAATGAGCTGTTCCTAGAAAATAGTGCAGACCTTTCTCCCTTTAAAAAAACAACAACAACCTGTATCATAGGGGAGGTCATGGGAAGCTGCAAAAGATGCCCAACTCCTAGCAGTATTTTACTAGGTCTAAGTGAAGCTCAGTATTGCATTCAAGCTATGCACTGTTTATTACTACCTACCTTTCCTCTTCCTCAGTCAGTTGTCGAGGTGGCACAGTGGTTAGAGTGCAGTACTGCAGGCTACTTCTGCTGACTGTCGGCTGCCTGACATTTGGCAGTTCAAATCTCACCAGGCTCAAGGTTGACTCAGCCTTCCATCCTTCCGAGGTGGGTAAAATGAGGACCCAGATTGTTGCGGGCAATATGCTGATTCTGTAAACCGCTTAGAGAGGGCTGTAAAGCACTGTGAAGCGGTATATAAGTCTAAGTGCTATTGCTATTGCTATTGCTATTGCTGTCAACCAGATGACAATTCCTTTGGTTTGCTTCCAGGCTCAGGAGCTCTCCCAGGTACCTTCCTAGATGCCTGTCCAATTTTGGCCTATTTGCTTGCCTCTTTTCTGGTATTAAAATGAATGTAAGGTAACATCTCTATCCAGTTGAGCTCAATTTCATAGCCACCTCCTTGTATTGGCATGGTAGCACCACTACCTTCCTCCAAGGTATTTTTGACCGATTACTCTAGCCTGTAAGAACCAAAGGATTAGCTAGATCTAGCTTCTTAGCCAAAGAAGGACAGCCAGCTGCTGCCTTTTGCTGAGACTGAAGAGTGAGAAGCTCTATAACAACAAAAGGGTGAAATATTGGCGTCTACTGAGCTTTCACAGCACTGCCTTCACAGTTTTGCAACATGTAACTTGTTTTCCCTTCCCCCCCCCCTTTTTTTTTGCAAACAATTGCCATGTAAGACCAAAGGCAAGTAAAAGACATATTTAACAAGAACATTGGGCATTTTTTTCCCACAGAAGATAGTTTTTACAGAATCCTACATATAACATGGATTTTTTTTCTTGCATTGGGACTTAAAAACAATGAGAATGAAATGTAAGTGGATGACTGCTAAATTCCAGATTTAATTTAAGACGCTAGAAGATTAGCGCAAATGAAGCTTGTATACAACATTGTACAGGCATTGAGTGCTATTGAGTCAGTTACTTGATAGTATGATGTTCATGGGTAGCAGCTTAGGTTGAATGCTGCTCTTGATACACTAGATGCAGAAAATGTTACAGCAACAAAGAAAATATGATATATCAACAGTGAGCTCTGGCATTTCAGGCAGTATCCTTTCAAAATTATCTTCTACCCTTTTTAAATTTCAGAGACAATCCTACTCATCTACATAATGGTTACATTATTTTTTTTTTCATATGGTGTTCATTAGTATGAGATGATTTGGGTGCGGATGGGAAATCTGGATGACGCAGCTTCCCAATGAATCAGAAGCATAAATACTCTGACCACTTCATTTTGCATTTACTCAGATGTGTAATAAAAGAGATGGAACAGCCAGAGCAAAATGATTTGTTTACTCAGAGGAGATCTCTGTGTGTGGAAGCATGCTTGCAATGCATACCAACTGATGGATTCAAAGCCTCCAGTATAAATTTAATGTGGATCAAACTTTATATGCTTTGTAACTGAATTGGATTGTCTTCAATACAATTCACATGTCAATGTGTATTTCAAAGTTCATGTTATTGTAACTAGGCTTACTAAAATGCCAATTTAAGCATGGCTATAATTGAATCGCAGCATCTGAATTTAAAGAAAAACAGTTATCTAGCTTAAAACATGGGCAATTGGAGCTTAGTCCTTCATGTTCTCTGTGCTTTGTTAGTGGCGAGGGGAAAGAGATAAAATTCTCTCAATGGTTTTTTTTCCTGTTTTTTAAAGTGAGGTACCTTTCTTGGGTTAATCCTGAAGAAAACAACAGTGTGATAAAGATGGCCTGGAGAGACTACAGTCTTGCCATTTTTAAACAATGAAACTGCACTGTGAGTGTGAGATGGGAGACAAGGAAAAGAAATAACGCACAGATCAAGCTGAAATTTTAGAAGTCCATGTTTTCCTTTTCTCTGTTTGATCAACTTATAGCTATGTTTCTGCTACAGTATTCAATTATTTTAGTTGACTTAAAACAGGAGTACATAACTATTTTCAGGCCAAGGGCCAAATTTGATCTTTGATTGATGGTTCAGGACTTCACTCTAAAAAATGGGTCATTAATGGCAAAATAAATCTGATTATATTCAAGTAAATTAACACAATATGTTACCACCACTGTAGTCAATAATTGCCACCTTCTGTCAATTGAAAATTAAAGTTTGAAAACAAGTTTTGGAAGGCTTTGAAAGTTATATCCTAGACTTTGGAGGTTCATATTCAGCCAGGATTTATTTATCTGGCCCTTGAAACCAATGAAGCTTATTTCCCAGGTATAGTAAGGGATTTAATTGGTAGACCAGCAAGATTTGGTGGATAGGAGAGTGAGAAGGCCCAGATGGAAGCTCACCATTCTATCGTTTCAATCTTAGGCAGCTGCTGCTTGTTAGGGATTCTCAGCCCTGTTCATGTGTCTTTCTTAATTATTACAGAAAGCATGGTATGACCACCTTATATTCTGAATTTTCCACTAATATTATTTTAAAATTGAAACTCAGGTGCAGAGGATATGCATGTTATGGGTCAAAACCTTGAATTGAAAAAATGGCTGGCAAAGTCCCAGTGGGAAACTAAGGTATCAGTTCGAAAACCAAGAGCAGCACAATAGCATTAAGCAGAGTTCCCTAACATGATGAATGTATGCTTATAAACATTTTGACCATTACCTTTGTGTGTGTGTGTGTGTGAGAGAGAGAGAGGGAGAGGGAGAGGGAGAGGGGGAGGGAAGGGGGGAGAGAGAGGGAGGGTGGGAATGGGAGGGGGCGGGAGAGAGAGAGAGAGAGAGAGAGAGAGAGAGAGAGAGAGAGAGAGAGAGAGAGAGAGAGAGATCATATTACTTACAACTCTTTGGCCTTGAATTCATTTGGCAAGTCAGTTTTTCACAGCAGGTTTCTATTTGTAGATGCTTAAGAAAACAAAAGAAAGTCCCAAATACATTTTGTTTGCTGACTCCAGTTGCCGAGAATTTCTGTTGGTGATTTGTTTCTGCAAAGGGTATGTTTCAGATGGATGTCTGAGTTGCAGACTCTGTTCACTGAATGACTGTGTTGTTGACACTGTTGTTTACATGTTTAGAGAGACACCGCCTCCCAATCTGTTTCAGGCTTATCGAATCTTGTCAACTAACTCCCATACTACCATCAATATTGGTCCAAAATCTGTCACTTTGGCAACCTTCAACTCTTGTTTGAAAAGCTTGTTAAACCATTCCAACAGCAGCCAAGGACCAAGGTATACAGAAAGAGTTCTATATACTCCAGATGTCACAAGTAGCCCATGCTGTAATAATATCAAGAAACAAAGAGTTGAAGTCTTTAAATATTTTGAAGAGGCACACATAGTTCCTGGCCTGTGTTTTTTTTTGTTGTTGTTCTTAAGTTGCTAATTGAAAAGTAATAAAAAAAAAATCAAAGGTGAAATGAAGTTTTGCTAACATTAGAATTGAAGAAGCTAAACTGACTCTGATTAGAACCCAATTTAAAGATTTTTTTAAAAAAAATTCCCACATGGGTACAAAACTCACACAAAATAACTTCTGTGTTTCTTTGTAAGGAAGAATGTAGGAGGAAAGTGTGTGCATGTAGTGCTTTAAGAAGAAAAAAAAAGGAAAGGAAAGGCTTCTCATGAAAGCACCCTCTTTGGTGTATAAAGTCTGTCAAGTTATATGAATGGGAAAGTTTTGTAACTGGCCTTAGAATTTGACAGAATATCTCTCAGTTGGAGTCAGTGCTTGTTAGTGTGAATAGCAAGATTATCTCTCTCTCTCTCTGTGTGTGTGTGTGTGTGTGTGTGCCATAAAAGCAATTGAGTGGCTATTAGTGAAACCGTCATGGCAGTTATGCCCTGAATTTGACATAGGACCAGAGATTCTTTTGGAAAAGGAAAGGAGAGAATGAAAAGAATGAACAATGCTGGAGTAATTGTTATCTGGACCTCATGCATAGCATTAATCAAGGAGAGTGTGCCAAAACAGAGCATGACAGAGAACAAACTAGGTGTGGAATTATTGTAACCTGGAGTTCAGTCTCATACATCTTTGTTGCATGTAAAGATGTGGACAGTCCAATCAGCAGTGCAGATTACAGCTGTTTGACTTGCATGAATTAAGTAGGGGAGGTCACAAATCACTGACAGGTCAGTGATACCATCGGACATCAAGAGGCAAAGTTGGATTCTTCTTCATTTCTTTCCCCCTTTACTTCTTCCTAGTAACTAATCATGTTGTTCCATTGTAAGAAGAGCTCTATTGGTAATAAAGGAAGTCTTGTCTTTTAAATTCATCCAAGTTAGGACCCCACTGAGCTCTGTCAGATATCAATCACAATAGGGGAGATGTTTTTTAACAGAGGCCTATCTTCCTTTCTCTGCAATACACTAGTGAAATAAAGCTGTGTGTGTATGTGGGTGTGCTCACAGACATGCATCACACACACCTGTGCTAGGATTTTGCAGTTATTTTAGAAAGACCTTCTGAAAATGGCATTGTTTCTTTGAGAGCCACAGGAATGAACTGAACCATGCTATCTCAAAGATTTGTGCATTTGGAAGAGATAATTTAGGATTTCTAATATCAATGTGGAACATTTTTGTTCCTCACTAAATAGGGATGATATTCTCCTTCTCTGAATAGAAGTTTTTTGCATTGAAATATTTTAGCTACTCAGTTAGTAGTTAGTACTCATTTTAGCTACAACAATTACTAGTTTAGTTAACTTTGCTATATATAGTATTCTGTTCAATTCTAAAATTACTCTCTATAAGAGTTATGGACCTAATTCTAGTTATATCTGTCCAATCCAAACTTAGTTTGCTCTGTCCATGATGGAAATAGTTTTGCAAGCTAGTTGATGGCACTATTTAACATGTGCAGTGTATTACCTATTCTAAAGAAGCTAGGGGAGAAGAAGTGTTGATTTGATTCACACATTACATTAAGCCATAGTTGTGTGAACCCAATCATTGCCACTTGAAAATCTGGCTTTATTGCTTAGCATGATCTGTGAATGCATACTCTAATTAACATTGCATCTGGGGAAGGGAGGGAATGTGATATTTGTTTTGACTTGAATTAAAGTAAAGCATGAAGTAGTCATAATAAATTGAACAATTAACCCATGAAAAAATGCAAAGAAAAGCATATGCAGCTGTCTTTAAAGGAGAACAAAGACTTATTTCCAAACCTGTGGATGTGAATAATTTTTGGTAATTGATAATTCAAAACAGATACTTAGCATACAACATGTTGGATATACACCTGTTCAGCCATGGATAGTTTCTTTACTTGGATTTTCCATTTACAAAACTGAAATAATAGCAAGGCCATAGAGCATTTCTGAAGATGAAATGACTTCATTGAAGGTCAGTGGAAATGATTAGCATAAAGTGTGGTTCTTTTTCTGTAGAAAATTATGGAGCCATAGTGAAATTTGGGTTATCAACTCTGTTTGCATTTCAGATGCTGAATTGGGAAGTAACTGGTTTAGTGAGTCATGCTGTTCCTGGAATTATTTGTAACAATGTGTGTATGTGTGGTTGTAGTTAGTCCTATTGAAGGTCTGTTAATATTGGGTTGTGAGTTGTTCTTCCAACAGATTCAAGAATCGATGACTCTTTGTTTTGAATAGAATTTGAAATATGGACATGGACATACTTTATCTAAAAATCATTTTCAGAGTGACATCTGTTGTTAGGGTCGTCCCCCCTCGGAAATCCTTCCTTTACCCAAAACCTGACTGGATTTTCTTTTAGATTCAGAGGGATACTGGCCTCAGGATCAACAATGCATCAATTTAAACATTTACTGAATAATAAGATGTTAGGTGGATCTAAAGTGCCCCGAGAAAAGAGATGCTTAATCAAGTGCAAAATGTTACTTTCAGTTCCTCAGAGAAAATTAATGGCAGAACAGAGTGCTTTATGAAGTTGAACATAATATTGTATGTAAGAGTCTATTAAATGCCTGGAAAATACAGGGCAAAATCTCATACTATGCAAAAATAAAAAGGGCAATATTGCCCAAATAACGGGAAAGAACTATGAAAACAAAGAATACCTAGGTGACTAATTTTAACTTCATTAGCATTTGAATAACAATAGCCATAGCAAAAATAATGCTTCTGATGTGAGAATGTTTCTAATTATGCTTTTAATAGGCATTTGCTATTCTACTGATTGTAGATATCAGTTCCACTGCTTTTATTGGGAATCTCCATGCATTTCCAAATTAGTGATGTATTTATTTGAAAGCCATTTCATCCTGTGTTAGGTTGACAGTAAACAAAATATGATGTCAATGGGTAATATGTCAATGGGAGTGCTGTTTTGATTTTAAGACTGTAACAATACAATTTGTATCCTCAGCAATATTTTATGAAAAACTATTAAACTTATACAAAGGAAGCCAATTACTAGTCTGAAATGTTTATTAAACTCAACAATCAACCTCAGTCCCTTGACTGTGTAGATAACCGGGAAATGTCAGTGAAAATGAAAGTATCTGGTATCTTATGCTTGTTTGCAATTTTTTTTTTAAAAAAAGGGCAGTGGAACAGATAAGACTAAGGTTAATAATGACTTATTCATAGTAATATCAATTATAGCTTGTAATGATTATGTGAACCAGGCCAATATATTCTTGTGTGGTTCTTAGCAAACTGATCTTGACTTTTAGTAAGACCTGGCTCATTTTTTATGACAGGGCTGGCTATGTATATCTGTAATGAACTTTGAGGAACTTTCCACTACAGATTTTCCAGCAAAAACTCGTTGACATGAATAGGAACCTGTCCATCTATTCATTTCAAGGGACCTTTCATAGCAGAACATTTTGCGTGAATTATGTCTACTAAATATTGGCATAAATTTTAAGGAATATCCTTACAGATAATTAGCTTCCATTGGCTGGCAAGAAGCTGTAGGGATGAACAAGTAATTAAAGCCTTGATTCCAATTTTGACCACTGCCCTCCTCCCCCCTTCTGCTTATATAAACACTTTTGACTTTTTAAAAAAATTCTGAATGAACACCACAACAGCTGCTTTAGGTTTCTTTCTATTTCTATTTCTCCTTCTCCTTCTCCTTCTCCTTCTCCCTCCCTCCCTCCCTCCCTCCCTCCCTCCTCTCTCTCTCTCATGCCCATTCAGTTCTGTGGGCCTCATTTAATGAAATGTGTTGAATGGATGGTGCCTCTTCTCAAGATTTGCTTTTATAACTACAGTTGTGTTAAATATAAATGAAGGAAGAATAGATGGGAGGGGGGAGATGCGTGGAGCTGCACATTGACTTACTGTTTACTGATGCAGTTAACAGATGGATAAGCCAACTGATCCACAGATGTGCAGCTTATAAATATAAACCAACGTCTTACTGGTGATGTATATTAGCAAGTGGCAACAAATTGCTTCCTATTTAACTGTGGTAGCTTGTAATGACCAAATAGCTGTCAGTAGGTCTGGTTAACATCTTAACAGAAGTGATATTAAAAAAGAATTTTCTGTGTTAATATTAGTCTAGAGGTTATTAAATATTCTATTTTTAAAATGTTTTGATGAATGTATACTACTGAAAGCTTCTCTTTTTTTAAATACTACTATTGTTTTTCCTGATATTTAACAATAATTGGTCATGTTTATCCTGAATGACAGCCCTGAATTCTTGTCCAGGGAATTCTCTTCTTCCCCAGATCCCTGTTTCTTAACAATTATCAAATCAACAAACTGGGAACAGTTTGTCATTTGCTGGATGGCTTCCTTTGTCCAAAGTAGCTGAGAACAGATCTGTTTTATTTATTATTTTATTTATTTGTTAGATATACTGTATATCCTACCTTTCCTCCAGGAGCTGAAGACTGTATACACCCTATTTCCTCCTCCAATTTTCTTTGCCTACCTGAGAGGTAAATGTGGCTGAGAGAGACAGGGTCTGGCCCAAGGTCACCTATAAGCTTGCATGGCTGACGGTGGAAGTTAATCCTATCCAAAAACAGATTCCATAAGATTAGAACAATTCTTCATTCAGAAAGGTTATACTAACAGAAACTTGCAAATCTGACTGCATTTTCCCTTCCCTTCCCTCTCTCCCTTCCTCCCTCGTATCCCAGAGTGTCAGCTTCTAATATTGTGGACTTGTCACTTGTTCTCTATTATTATCTCCAAGGTTCCCTATACTGGAACACCCAGAACACAGAACCTTGCAAATTGAAATCCAATATTTAGACAATTTGCTAAGCAAAGCATTGCTGGATGTGGTGAAGGGGGAGGAATAAAGGAAGATCAAATGGGCTGAATTCTCCATCATATATCTCCTTTATGATAGCTTAAAATTCTCTGGCATTGGATTTGCCATTCACTGCAAATATCGCCATGATTTGTCATTAACCTGAATCTTCTATATTTAATCTTTTAATTGTTGAGGGTGAAGATAAAGATAAATAAAGATAAAGATAAAGATAAATCACCTGGTATACCCAAATATGGGAGGGAGCATACTGCTTCCTTTTTGCCTTTATTTATGTAAAAATATGTAACATATAGAAATGGACTGTCGTTTGTAAGTAACTGCCTGGATGGCCCCTGGAGGGGCCGAAAGGCAAAAAGGAAGCAGTATGCTCCCTCCCATATTTGAGTATACCAGGTGATTTAACAGAGAAAAAAAACATATATATATCCTTGTCCCTGGAACAAGCAGATAGGGAGAAGAATCCCGTGGATCAGAGGTTTAAACACTTGCCTAACAAGGAAAGTGGCCCAGGTTCTAATCCCATAAGGGTGTGGCTAGCTGATGAGAGCTAAATAGCTTGAAATAGATCTATACTAGTCTATTTATGTAAAAAT
>QLTV01001810.1:1415250-1427153 GCA_003457575.1 Thermophis baileyi | reverse complement strand
TATATCCTTGAATCATGTGAGTTGAAATTGGACATGAATTGAAAAATGGGGGGGAAGGGCATTTGGGAAAATATGGGAGAAGATGGGAACCGACATTCCTTTGTTATATTTGCTGTTTAAATAATTTAGCTGCAAAAAAACTGAAAGCTGATTTAGCTGCAATTAATTATTCATTAATAACATGCTAATTGCATGGTATCTCTGCATATTTAAATGCAAAAGCTGTGTTGAAGGGGGGATGTTTGTTTGTTTTAAATGTAGGCAGGGGTCTTCTATTCACCAGCATAACTTTTGCAGGCGGGAGGGAAGAGGAAAGAAAGTCTCTTTGAAGAAGGATTAGGGAAAGTGGTCGTACTGGCCTCCTTTTCCATTCACTCTCTTGATTTGTTCTCTATTCAGGGGAATGGATGGTCCTTATCTAGCCTCCCCAATTGACAGGGTGGCAATGCTTTGACTTTTGTCCAAGTGATTTCTCCACGCACACAAAATGGGTTAATTATCGCTTTCCATAGCTTTTTGACTAACAAAAGACCACCACTCTCTTTCTTCCTTTTCTTTACTGTACGGGAGCCCTTTGAAATGTGATAGTTTAATCGGTGACACCTTTTCAATGGAGGAATTCTGAGTGTCCAAGCCTGCTGCTCTGAGCTCATATGGCTGAGTCAGAAACATTATCATGATTAAGAGATACGGTCTTTATTGTGCCAAAGCCACCCTGGACTTTAAGGATGAAGGTCTCACAGGCTTCTAAACAGCATGGTAGATTGATTTCCTCCTCCCCACCTTCCAGCTGATAAAAAACAAGTAGTAGCCTTTCAAGGGGAAGGGGGAATGGAGGAGTCTATTGTGATTTAATGGAAAGTTGACTGTTCTTTTCTTGTGTGACATCCACGTATCTCTCTCTCTCTCTCTCTCTCTCTCTCTCTCTCTCTCTCTCTCTCTCTCTCCTCACGTCTCTCTCTCTCTCTCTCTCTCTCTCTCTCTCTCTCTCTCTCTCTCTCTCTCTCTCTCTCTCTCTCTCTCTCTCTCTCTCTCTCTCTCTCTCTCTCCACCCCACCTTCTCATGGAAATGACTGATCTTTCTTAGATCTGGATCGGATATTGTTCTGCTTTGTTCATTAGGAAATGCTTTTGATTTGAGTTTTTCCTAAGAGCAGAGTTACATGATATGTTATAGTTCAGTTTCTTTGGGCCAAATGGCTTGGGAGGCTTCCAAAATATTCAGATAATCAGGCATTTGGACAAAGGAGGTAGAATTAATATCCCAAGGGTTACAGTGACAAGGGATATATAGAGGAAATGGCAACATGAGATATCTCAGAGTTCGTTAATAGCCGATGCTTTTGAATTAAAATGTTTTCTCCTTTACTTAATTTTTGGAGCCACTACTACTCCTTCATTTGGACAGTCTTTTATGGCTGCAATATACAAGTTATTTCAAATATCATGGGTCTGGGACAGAGAAAATGCAGTCAGCCAAAGGGAAATAGAAGTATATTCATCAGAGTTGTCCACTTTAGATATTCACGTTTGAGCACCTTGCCAAACTGGCTCTAGACAATCACCTACTATACATAGTGTGCATGTATATATGTGTCTATGTAAGAGAGAGACTACCATGTGCATATTTAAAAAAAACAATGGTTCAGTCTTCGTAGAGTCGGGTTAAAGATTGGAATTTATCGTCATTTGCATTGCATTTTTAGGTGAGTGGATCCATTTCTATAATGTCCTTCAAACATTGGGATGCCAGAAAGTTCTACATCCCTCTGATTACAACTGGCTAATTTGAGGTTAGAGTGCATCTCTATATGTATTATAGTTACTACTCTATCTGTATTTACTTCCAGTGTCAAAGTAGTACATTTCATATAGGATCATGTTCAGAAGTGCAAATAGTTTTCAAAGTTCTAAGTTTGACAATCTGAATGGAAGATGAGGGCAGCAGGTAACAAGAAACAATGTAGGCTGCAACTAGGTAATATTTGTTATGCCCTGCTCTGATGAATAACTAATAACATTTTTTTCTGCTATTAAGAAGCTGGGATTAATGGAGATTTGAAGGCTTAATTAGTATTGTTTCTTTGTTGTTTTAAATATTTGCAATTAGTTGCATTTTGTGTGTGTCTTTGTGTTTGTGTGTATATCTATGTAGTTGTATACATGGATGGTCATGCTCAAAGCTAATTATAGTGCCTCCTTTATGTAGGAAACTTGGCAACCTTTGTTAAATTCAAAGGCAAGAGAGATAGTTCTGTTGTCAGATCCCATTTCCTAATATTTGGCCACTGATTTTTATATTATCTGAATAATTGCATACTTCTTGATTTTCCTGGCACTTTAGATACTAAAACAATTCAAGAATTGCAATTCATGAAATTACTTTTTTCCATATTGTATTAGTGTAATGATGTGATAGCCCAATTTTGTGTGAATCAGTTCAATAATTCTAGATATATTTTTCTAGTGCAAAATCAAAGAAGATAAGGGATTGTCAGATTTGTTAAGTTGCAGACATATCTGGAATTTTGAGAAACATTGAAGATGTTCTTACTAAGTGGCTGCAAAGGAGTCATTTGCCTGGTTATAAAATGGTTGACACTGTAAATACGATAAATCGGAGAACACCAATTTACCAGGAGGAAAATTGGTAGAATCCTACCCACTGTCAACTCTATTCTTCCTTCCCTCAGTTCTCTTACCTTTGCAGTATGACAGCTTTCTAGCTTTGTATTTATATATTTAAACTATTCTGTTTTAAAAGTTAGGAAGAAAGTATCGACAAATGTTCAGAGGCACATGGTGACTGGACTACCTATCCCAATTCTAACTCACAGTATGTATAGATGCTAAGTGATGGATAGTGGCAGAAATTAATGCATATTTAGCAGATTTGCTATTGCAAATTTTACTCCTAATCATGGATGCTGAAAATAGGACTAGCACAAAACAAGAATGCAAATGGTTCAGGATTATGTACTAAGGTGGTCCACATCATAGAAGACACAAAGCCACACACGTAAGCATGGCAGTCATTCTTATAATAGCAATTTCAAAATAATTGGCTCACTTAATCAGACAATAAATCAATTGGTGTTTTGAGATAAACTTTTGTCTGTCGGACACTGGCTGGTCACATATTTTGATGATGTATTTGATATATTTTATAAATTATGACTTTGACAAGAATTGTGGACAGATAAATCCCCGGATTTGAGTTTCTATCCCTTTCACTTTTTTTCCTTTCTAATGTTTGTTCCATCCTATTTCTCTATCAGTATAGATTTCTTCTTAAAGGCTGCATGAATTTTTTTTACTGCTTTTTTGGCATGTTTGTTATAAATGCAAATGTTTATGTACCATTTCCCCCCCCCTCCCTCAAAGTGGTCTATTTTGTATGTTATTTTACTACGATGTACTTTTTTTCTAGGGTTCATTTTGTGATTGTGCCTTTGATTGAGCACAACATCTGAAAATGCATAGATGCAGAAAGAATGAATTTCAATTGGCATATTGGTTTGGGGAAGTGCAAATTATTTAGATTAGCACTGGATTTGCATTTTTGTCTTGTATTCATGTCATCCATGTACTTTGCTAATAACCATTGGGTATTATAAAACCAAATGGATGAAATGACTCCCAAGCCCTCCATGGAGGCAAAAGGTGCACACGTGCATAGACACCCCCCTGGCTGAAGCCAGGCTATTATTCATTCTGCTGACTGTTTGGGGTAAGAACCAATGTTCAGTTTTATTTTCCGTCAACGTCTCACTTTCACTTTTACACTAATAATGCATGGAGAGCACAAAGGGCAACAAATCAAAGCCCAGCCCTGAAAAGCCATACTGTGAAGCACAAATCCCCATTTGCAGATGCTAGTGGGAGTGATTGCCAGATGGCTCCCCGGTCCAACATATGGCCTATATTCAGCCATAGGTACAGAGGGAGAGATTTTTGGAGCGAGCTTGAAATAAATGTCTCAGGCTTTGTTGCATGGCACAGCACTGATTTCTTAAATATACTGCATAAGTTACAAAGAGTGGCCAAGACACTAGGCTGACATTATATATATAAAGTGCATAAATGGACTTTCATAAGACTGGCTGACAATAGATAGCGCAAAAGAACCTATTATTCCAAGACATAGTATTCCCAAGCTGGGTTATTGTGGCTGCTGCTGTTGTTGTTTCCATTTAATTTGCATTCTTTGGCCTTTAGCTAATGGGTGAGATAACTGGCAGAGTGTATATTTCAGGCATAGTGTATATTTCATCCAGTGTAAATATGATGATGCTAACCGTGGCCAGTTCCAAGAAATAATGAGTCAAATGCCAGCTTTGGAAAAGCACTGACTTTTGCATAATTGTAATTGTGCACTATGGGGGCCTGAATTGTTCTGAAATTATATTTCAGTGCTACAGGAAATGATAATAATAATAATTATATTAGTGGCAATTTGTTTATTATGGCAGCAGATGCTTTACAATACAAATTAATTCAATCCCAGTCCTAAGGCACTTACCACTGTAAAATCGAGGAGTGATTTCAGGGCCAGAAGGAGAGGTCTGAGTTGAAAAATGAGGATTCTGTCCACATGCTGGTTCCAGTGAAGGAGTCCCACTGATATCAGAAGTCTTCTGAATTCATCAGATCACAGAGTTATAGAATTAGAGGGGACATCAAGGGTTTTGAATACCCCCCCCCCCATTTTATGCTGAAAGTTGGTTTAAAACATCCATGACAGCTGGCTGACCAGCCTCTCCTTAAACATACCCAATGAAGAGAAACTTGACACCTCCCTCAATAATTGGTTCCACTGTCAAACTAGTTTTGCTATTAACAATGTTTTCTAAATCTATTGTTTAGATCACCCTAAAACTTTTTCACATATTGTGCTGGCAGAACGTCTTTACAATGACCAATGTGTTTTTTTTATTTTTTTACTGGTCCAGCCAATAAAAAAATCATGTTGGAAAGATCCTACGGCACTGAGAGGGTTGAAACTCTTGAATGCATCTTGTTTCAGGTTCTAACGTTCTTAATTTTGTTGTGGTGTTGCCTATTATTTCGTCTTTCTTAGTTCTTTCCTCTTCCTTTTTTTTTAAAGTCAAAGTGGAGAACACATTTGCTGCCACCATATTGGCACCATTCGGGGTTTTGAAAACATTTGTAAAGCCCTATGCATATTGCAGTCACTCTGGTTATTGTAAGGAGGAGGGAGAGGCAAAATCACTACAGTCCCCAATTCATGTTTGGTGGGTAGAGTTTTTGGTTCAGCGTTAGGAATGCCATAAGGTTCTGACACAATTTGTACAAAATGGTCTTTTATGGCTTCACTCCAAAACTCCTTTATATGAATGTCTGTTATGAAAGTGGATACAACAAGCAAAACAATATTTCATAGTATGCCTTCCCTGCCCACCTGTAAGTCTGTGACATCTTTGCAAATGGTATTTATTTATGAATTTAAATGTGAAGAAGACATCCCTATAAAACAAATGTGCATAACTTTATCTTGTTCCCTTTTGCAGTAAGCCGTGTTATAAAAAGTGCAGAAAAGAGTTAGAAACAGTAAGCCAAAGGTATGCTAAAAAAAAGAATAGGTAGTAATTCACTGTACCTTTCCATAACCTGCAAACCAATCTTACAACAAGTCATATGTTACTTTTTCACAATAGACCACATATGTTCCATACTTTCTACCAGTCTTAAGATTTCTCTGCCCAGGCCCCCATTTTAATAAATCAAGGTTCACAGGCAGATTTGACATTTTTTCAGTCTTACTAGAAGAAATGAATTCAAGGATTCTGAAAGTCTGGACCACATATGAACAGTGCTGCATAAAGTTGAATATGTATTAGATTTGTTGATTTGGTTATAATCTTTCATGCTTCTATAGACACTAATAGATGCCAACTACTAGATTAAATTAAAGCATTCCAAAAGTGAACTTTTGTGTGGCTTCAGTATCCTCAGGCTTCTATGTGGAAATCACTATTATCTCTCTCAGGTTTAATTCTACATCCCACAATTCCCACCCCTCAAATCTGGACAGTGTGGTGACTGGCCTTTAAGTGGCACTGATTTTCTTATGCCTAACATCAACACTTTCATCTCAGCATGAAAACCTATTGATTGTTGCCATCCAGTGCCATATGCATTTGGTTTTCTCCCCCATTTCTATCTGCAAGGACTGAATTTGATGTTTTATGTCGTATTAGGACTCACAAAAACCTATGGTTCTAATATAACTAATTTTCTACCTTCACTAACCATGTTAGAGACCTTGATCTCATGAAATACTCTAAGAGAAGAAGTGGCAAAATTCAGGGGGGGGGGAGAGAGTTAAATGAGAGATCAGCCTAAAATCCCTACGTAATCACAAGTGGATTCAATCCAACTTTCCGCCCCTGCCCTCCCAATTCTGTTGACTCTTATCAAACTTCAAGCAGGTGCTGTTAATTGAACATTTTCCTGTGCCTAGGATTTTTAGCAGTAAATCAGTTTAATTGGACCTTCACATGTGGACCTAGTCCTTCGCACCTAACAAATATTTATATATAGGGAAAGGAAATCAATTCAAATTTAAAATAAATATTATACTGTTTGAATGAAAAGGAAAGTTGAAAAATTCATCAACACCTGCCACAAAAAAGGGGGAAGTAGAAAGGGTGGGCGAGGAAAAAGAGGTCAACCAAAATACAGGTCAGCTCTTTTAATCGTAAAGTGCCCCATGTTCCTATATTAACTACAGTATTTGCTATTGAAAAGAGAATTGCTTCCTCTGACTGTTTTACCAGGAGTGCCTTTTGGAGCCAACTTCCATATTTCTGAGTTTAGCTTTTTCTGCAGCATGGTTTGGAGGCCAGGAATGGTAAACCTTTGGTCTCTAGATATTACTGGCTGCTACTTCCAACATTCTTCAATATTAGTTCTGCTGGCTGAAAACTGCTGGGAGTTGTTGTTCAGCACAACATCTGGAAGACCATAGATCCTCTCCTGCATTATAAGCTGATTTTATACATGGCCAGTTTCCCATTTGAGAGAAATAGTCCCTTTCACACTTAGAGGTATTGCTGAGCCATCATCATTTCTGTCCTGGTTGAAGAAGGACCTGTAGCATTATCTTTTGAGCCACAAAGACAAGCTGCCCTTTTAGCTATCCTAATGTAAAGAAGCAGCTTAAATGTGCTCTGCTCTTTCCTTGCCAAACAGACTTAGTACAAATGTGATTTTCTGTGTTGTCTGGCAATTAAGTACCACTTAAAAACTCTTGAGAATAATTAAGGGTTTAGATGATGAGTCCTTTTGGAGGGCTTTCATGGCATTAAATAAATCAAGCTGCATTGAGGTGGGAGGGGCTGGATCTAAAAGAGAAAGGTCCTTCTGAAACATATTCAGACATGACATTTTCTTATGTCGATAACCATCAACAGCTTTACTTCCCCATCTGCAAAGACAAGAATGTCACATGTCAGTCAAAGGAGAGCTGCCAACAATAAATCAAGAATGAATTCCACAGTGTTTGGCTTTAAAAGGCATTTATTGTTGTGCTAAGATAAAGTAGAATCCACTATAAAATAGTACAATATGATTCTGTTTCACAGATACGATGGTCCATGAAAGAATCCCAGACTTTATAAACATTGATTGGGGACAACTACTGTAGTTAGCTTTGCTTAACTACTCCTACTTTGTTTTGTGAGATTGGTCCAAATTGGTCCAAAAGCAGACACCAAATCTTTCCTCCAGTGATGCTTTCTTTCTGTCACATACATAATATATACATACGTGCATACATATTGTTTTACACTGCATTCAAGGCTAGTCTTTTCTGTCAACATCACAAATAGAATTGGGAATAGACTAGGAGATTGGTCCTTCCTACCTTGCCTGTGTATCTATTTGCTGCCCTGGTGAGCTGTCCTGGTGGTCTTCTATCTCCCATGTGCCCTCCTTAACCCAAATGCCTCGTTCTGCTCCCACCAGAATGAGTTATATGGGCTAGAAGGAGAGTGTGGGTGGAGCAACATTGCCACAGTTTTCAGCTGCTTGGGTGGTTTGATCTATGTGCAGAATTGGTAATGGACAGGGATGGAGAGGAGTAGAGGTGGAATCCTCAACTGTGTTGATTTTAAACCTGAGAAGCTTCCTCTCATTATTGTGACTTCAAATGGTGTTTATTCATGAATTATTGACTTGCCCTCTTTCAGAATTAAGGTTTTCTAAGGTATCTTACAGTTAATATCATTTAAACCAGAATCTGATTTTAAAAGGATCAATCAAACAAACTACAAAAAGCAGAATTTTGATCCAGCACAGTAAAACAGTATTATCACGAAAATTGGGAAGAATTAATGGTTTAAAAGTCTAGCCCATAATTTTTAGCAAAAGCAGGCAGAAGAAAAAATGTGTTTAAAGCCAGCCTGAGAGCAAATAGAGGGGTACCAAACACACCACCTTTGAAAAAAAAATTCCATACTTCTGAGATCATAGTTAAAAAATCCCAAATTGAATTATATGAATTGAATTTAATGTGTTATTCTTATGCTGTAATGTAGAATCTACCTTAAAAAAAAAAGAAACTAGACTTCTAGCTGATATATGTGAGCAAATATGAATTATTCCTACTCAGCAGAGAAACAGAGGAGAGAAAGGACCACAGAGACACTGACTAGGATAAAAATGGCCCAGCCTTATTGGATTAGACATTTCACCGCAATGTAGTTTGACAAAATTCATTGCATTGAGAATGAGAGTTGTACAAAGCACTTGAAAGGACTGCTCTGCAACATGCAGGCGTGCAAACAAAACTCCTGTCTTCAAATCCCTGTTGCAAAGCTTAAGAAATTCTAATTTATGATGGTTAGAACTTTTTGTGCAGTTGGGAATCAATGAAGGTCTCTCCTTCCATGGAGCAGTCAACTTGCATTCAAGCAAATCCTCTGTACAATCCTTTCTACTCAATGTGGAATAGTGTTAACTTAGTATTCAAGTATGGCTTTGTTCTTCCTACTTGTATTGCTATACTTTATTTGGGCATAATATCGGTTCCAGAGTGAAATACTTATGACCTCTTGCTCAACAACCATTCGAAGTTATGAGGGACACCCCCCCATAAAGTTATTTACAACCCATTTTTGAAGTTACAATGGCTGCATCCCCCATGGTCATACAATTGCAATTTGCAACTTTTTTTTTTGCCAGTTTCCAGCATTTACTGGTTTCCAGTAAAAAAAAAAAATTTTTTTTAAAAAGATGGCAGCGTCCACGGACCGGCACCGACCTAACCGGATCCGTGACATCATCGTGACATCACCAGCGGGTCACTACTGGTTCGGGCAAACCGGTCCGAATCGGGAGGAACCCACCTCTGTGCCAGGAACTAAATATTTGCCAACAATCACAAATAATACCTTTAATTTAATATCAAAGTCTTAAATACTGACACTAAATCAATGGGATTTAGCATATGATTGGCGCATAACAGGCCAGAGTTACTGTATACTAATCTTCTTCGCTCCAAGACTTGACTTAGTTAAGCAAATGAGAGCACTGGAACAGCTTATTTTGCATTTAGATAGTTTAGTTTTACAGGGCCAAAGAGTTTGATGTACATTTTCTCAATGGACTGTGTGATGACTTTTCAGTATAGTATTTTCCTATTGCTAACTCACTACTCATTTTGCTGAATGCAGCCTGAATTACAAAGTGCTAACCAGATGGCATCATTGCCTTTATCACACCAAGTCAATTCTATGGCAGGGTCAAGGGCAAACAAACCAGTCTCTTTTCTGATGTACTGAGCTCTTCAAAATTAAATGTTGCGTTCTTGAATGACTGAACTTAGCTTGATTTTTCAGGAAAAGTGTGATAGGGGAAAAAAAGGGGGGGTTTCCTGCTCCATTCCAGTGTAGGGCGAATCAGCCTCTTGACCTCCAAATTTTGAAGTGAGAAGACTGCTTGTTCAGTACATCTGTGTCTGTTTTTCCCTGTAATTATAATCTCTTCAGTGATGAGAGTGGTTTATGCTGCTATAGTAATGTTATACTTTGAGGCTAACTTTCCCATGGGGAAAAGTTTCTTTTGTTATTTCTTTCCTTTTTTTCACCCATTGTGCAAAACAAACAAAATACAAAGTCCTATCTGAAGAACAGAAGACAGGAAGTAAGCTAATCTGGGGCGTTTTTAAAAAAATGTTCATTTTGTATGCAAAAAGAAACAAAGAATAGAACAAGAGGAAAGGGGAGAAAGACCCTCCCCCCCAAAAAGTATATATCTCAGGCTAATAAAAATTAATCTGCCTAATCTTCATTTTACATTACACAATTACATTATTAATTTTTAGATCAATTTATTTTCATTGAAGTAGTATATGCTATTGATGGTTTTAAAAACTCCCTTAAACATGCTTATTTTTCAACAGCAAAAGAAGGCAACTTACCCTGAATGGAAGCAGACAAATGTCACAATCCAGTGGGGGGTGGGGAAGCATGATAAGGAGGTTTGGGGTCATGTGATACAGTTATATTTTCCCTTTGCTTCCCTATTGGCTATATTGGGAGGAACACAGTTCCTGTGGATTTTAATCTTTAAAAAATATTTATTTTGGGGCTGTATTGACCCAATAATTTACAGGTCACTGTTAAACCTGTTGTGCATATCTCTAAAATGAAATGTTGAATCTCTTGTAGCAGACTCTGCAGCAGAAACCTTTTTAAATATATTATTTTTCATTTAGGACCCAGTGCTGGCGATGTCTTAAATCTTATTTTAAAGCTGCTTTTGGACATATGGACATTTTAACCATTAGTCCTAGTTGTCTTTATTTGTCCTTACTGACCTGTGTTCAACCCAACAAAACATTGCAACAACTTAATATTATCAACACAAGAAAGCAACGTAGTAAAATAGCAAAACAATAGAGGAAGTTGATGGTGATAATCAAATCTCAACCAGAAAATCAAAGATCTTAAAGTAGAAGAAGAGGAAATTATGATTTCATTTGATGCCACAGAATTCTTTACATCCAGTTATGGCTGGAAAGACTCAGAACAAGCAAAAGAATTCATGGCAGTACTACACAACACCATAATACCCATCATCATGGACCTTATGGAGGTGTAGTGGCTCAGTGGCTTTAATGATGATACAGATGGTCAGCAGTTTGAGCCCTAGCACTGCGTGGAAGGGTGAACTCCAGTCACTTGCCTCAGCTTCTGCCCACCTAACAGTTCCAAACCATTTTCTATGCAAGTAGATAAATAGGTGCCACTTTGGTGGGGAGAAGAATTGTTAGGCTAAATGCTGACACAAAGTTTGAAGAATCAAGAGCTTCACAAATCTGTCCGAAGTATCTCTGGAATTCCCAGAATAGTGTGAAGTCAGGTTGGAGAATTTGTAATCAGTTTTACACCCCCCACAGTCACTGCTGCCTGAGAGTCCTAGGAAATATAACTCAGCAGGTTTGTTACCTCTGAGATCAATTTTTGGTGCCAGATAGTTGGAGCCATTGCTGAAGAAATTCTTACCTTAAATCCATACCATGTCATCAGGTGCTAATACAGACAAAAGGCTAAGAAGGCTGTTTACATTTTAAGTCATCTGAGCCAAGCTAGCAGAGATGCTATATTAGGAAACTGACAGCATTGTTGATACTAATCAGCTTCTTGAATTGTACTTTACATTTGAATGGTACCATTATTTGATCACAGAAAGGCAGTGCTGTTGCTTAAAATATATCCTTATTTATTTGCTGAAATCTCATTTAACAATTAAGAGAGGGAAATGCATAAAAGAGCTATTGGAGGAAGCGCTGAAGGAAGAGTTTGAATATATATATATGTGTGTGTGTGTGTGTGTGTGTGTGTATAAAGAATAGTTTATATATATATATATATATA
>QLTV01001810.1:1385747-1415099 GCA_003457575.1 Thermophis baileyi | reverse complement strand
TATATATATATATATATTTTTCTACGAGCCCAAATAATAAGAGCCATAAGAGTCTTTCCTCATAAGTGTTCTTCAGCTGAGTATCAGTATCAGAGCTCAAAAGCAATAGGAGGAAAAGTTCAAGTGCCTTGATTATGAAGCGGAAAGTTGCAGCCACTTTGTGTATTACATCCAGAAGGACGGATGAACACAAAGACCTTTGATTGTAACTTGAGAGGCAGTGTCATCACTGGTGGAATTACAAAGCCTACCTCCTTGAGTCCAAATCTGATTGCTTTGCCCTCCAGTTTTTCCCTTTACAAATGTTCACTTATTTTGGCTTTACCACCTGTGGCTCCTGTGAATGTGCCCTGGTGTTGTATCCAAGAAGTCACATTTATATTACATCGGAACAATTGATTTTTAGGAGGATGAGAATCGGCAATAACCAGCAGTCAGAAAGCCAGGCTCCTTAGCTTAGCTAACAAAATACAGGCTAGCATACCAAAGAAGAATAGTTAGTATAGTTGCGGTTGTTGTCATTATTGTTGGAAAATTAAAGCACTGGAAGCAGTTCAGATAAATATCTTCTTGGGAGTATTTATAGATAATCAAAATTAAGTTCTGAATTCACTAAGTATAATATGATTTTTTTTTAAAAAATGCCGCGAGTGAAGTAATGAACTTTGAAGAGAAGTGTAAATATCTACCCATTTGCAGAGGAAATTTTTTTAAAAAAGACATGTAACAGGAATACACCTCACTAACTTGCATCTTGTGCTTCTTACACTTGGAGATACAATGCTTATGGTAATGAATTTTATCTATTACAAGGGAAAACAATAACCTTTGATGACATTATAGAATAAACACATTTAACAGCATGCTGAATTGCTGAAGTATCATTTTCAATGACCTCATTAGTGTCACTTAATTAAAACTTCCTTGCTCTTGACTTTGATGCTGGTGCAGGCAAAAACACAGAGGGAGTTGAACAAACAACTAAAAAGGAAAGGGGCATCTTCTTGTGATAAATAGCGGTGGTTGCTAATGAAACAGAATTATGTACCTTTTTCCTGCAACTTCGATAAAATAATATGAAACACGCAGCAACTTTGCATCAAACAAATTAATCAGCACTCAGCAGATTTGCCTGATAATAATCCCCTGCCCTTATTGATCATTTAAAGGAAGTTTTCCCCCTGTACACAAGCATTAGGACTGGTGATAATTAAAGCTTCAGCTTCAGGAATGCCATAATAACCGTTAATTAGCAGGATGCTATTTTCAACATAATTTGCTAATTAGGCAGGGAGCCGGTATAGTGTACGTACCTAATTATGAAAGGGTCTTGCATTTTAAGCTCATGTGACTTGAGTGTAAATGACACCATTACAGGGGATCTGGCAGGGTTGATTTTCTTGTTAAAGTGTGTTTTCCTCTGGAACATTTAGCCAATTTGATTCCATGGGTTAACCATTTATTTTAAACAGACAGGTGTTGGCTTAATGCTTTGTATTTCTCTACGAGGAATAAATAAAAGGGCACCAGATCTCTTTTTTTCTTAATCTCCAAATGTCAACTCAAGGGTAGTACCTGCTTGGTTTTTACTTTTATCCAATTTCAAATCATTTATTTGCCTAAGAATGTGTTAAAAGGGGCACAGAGGCTTAGGCAAATATAAAAATATACATGTGAAAGTTGCAGACAACATTTGCATCTTACGTCTGTGCATGTCTAGAACTCCTTCTCTTTGCATGGATCACTATGGAAAACAATTGGAGCATTATTAATGGTTTTTATGTTTGTATCTATAATTATGAGATGAGTGGCATGACAAAGATGTTGCATTTGTACTGTCATTCCAATTATCAAAATACAGGAAATCAATAACTTGGTATTGCACTATGTAGCTGCCTAAAGAGGACATTCAATAGATCTTAAATAGATCTCTTAATAGATATTATGGAATGGCAACTTACCATAACTTTTGTATGATACTTATATTCATGTAGTCTACCATTTTGTTACCTCGTTCATGCAGAAGACTAGGTCTTGACTGTCTGATATGCAATATATCATCTAAGTTGGATAAAAGCAATCATAGTTGGCCCATTAGGGGAAAAACTATTAATTTTATAGCTAGATGATATCTTTATTAAGACGTGACTGAAATAAAGTAACATCAGGCAAATATTTTTTAAAAAAGGGATAAGGAAGAAGAAAAAATAACTAAAGACTGAGCAAATAGAATTCATGAGCTCTGCAGTGGTTTGAAATCTGTTCCAAGATGGCATTAAGTCAGCTGAAACATTGTTAGGTCTTGGTGATATACTCAATCTTCACAGTCATAAGAAATTAGAAGCATAGAATCATATGGATGGAAGGGATCTTGGAGGTCTTTTAGTCCAAACCTCTGCTCAAGGAAAGAGTCTTATACCTTTCCAATCAAACTGTTGTTTTAGTCTATTTGTGAAAACTTCCAGTGTTTCTGCCTTTCCTCATACAACACAAGTTCATAATCCCCAATCTTTTTCTTGCCATGGTTAACAGACCAGATGCTTTGCCCTGGCAGAGAAGTGAAATAAATATTTCCATTTGGGTAACCGGGCCAGAGAGCCATTTTAGCCAATGCTCTAGGCGTGAGGTCTGTTGTGCAAACTTTGTAGCATTTTATAATAGCCTTCCAAAAATGACAACTTTTCATTTTTGCATAATAAATGCATAATAAATATTGTACATCCTCTTGCTCTGGAAGCAGAATTTATCTTAAGTGATAAAATGCTGTATCTTAAACGTCACCTAAAAAGCAATTAGCCATGTTGTCCATTGATGGATTAAAACAAAAAAATCCACAGCCCATATTTGAATGATATCTTTATTAGGAGCAACCAGAATAATGTAAGTACAAACTTTTGAGTGATTGAGGGCTTTTCATTGAGCAAGATTTTATCTTAATTTCCTTAATTTCAGTTCTAGTAAGATGTCATGGAAAAATAACATTATAAGATTCTTGTAACGACAAACACAATAAAGAGATTTGTGACACATCCTGAGTTTTATACAGAGTGAAATACAATTCTAAGAAAACACAAAATTGCATACAATTTAAAATAAACTTTTCATTGAGTTGACTAGAAATTCTGTGACAAGAGGTCTGAGGATTTATTGAGAGAGATCTTGCAAAACATTGTCTCAAAAATGGTATGAGATTACCTCAAAAAATGCCACATAAATATTAGGACTTCCTTCTTTCTATTCTTTTAAACTTTTACACTCTGAGTGGGAGAAATAGGATTACAAGTGGCAGCCAGGAACATATCATATAAAATCAAGCTGTGCAAACTGAAAATCATATTTACCTCTACAGTATAACCAAGATAATTTGAATGCCTATGGAGATATGCCAGAATCTGAGTAAGCAGAACTTTAGATAAAAAAGTACTATTTATATAGCCACAATGAGATGGCACTACACAGAAAGTATTTGTTGATTTAGAAAATTTGAAAGTTTGAACAATTTAAGGCTGAAATAATGGTGTACTCCAGTAGTTTGAACAGTGCCAGTATTGTGCATGTTTACTTAAATATAAACTCAACTGTGTTCAAATAACAGGATTGTAAACTCTAAATCTTAGCTATGAACCGGAAAACACCTCAGTCCAAATCTTCCCTTTTCTTCTAAGACACTGAACAGCATGCCATTCCATTTATCGCCATCAGTTTTGTGTTTGCAAACCAAAAATAATATTAGCATTATCAGCAATATAGATTTGTTCAAATACGTGGCTCAGCTTGAGTCCTCCATGCGTAATAGTAATACAGTCCATCAAGATGGAGTCATTGCTTTGTTTTGGTCCCCTCTCTGAAAAGCTTGCTAATCACAAATGCTTCCATGAACAATTGTAACATAGCTCGGCTCGGCTTGCAGAAGGCAGGGGTGAAATTCAGCAGGTTCTGACAGGTTCTGGAGAACCAGTAGTGGAAATTTTGAGTAGTTCAGAGAACTGGCAAATACCACCTCTGGCTGGCCCCAGAGTGGGGTGGGAATGGAGATTTTGCAATATCCTTCCCCCAGGAGTGGGGAGGGAATGGGGATTTTGCAGTATCCTTCCCCTGGAGTGGGGTGGGAATGGAGATTTTGCAGTATCCTTTCCCTGGAGGGGGGTGGGAATGGAGATCTTGCAGTATCCTTCCCCTGCCATGCTCACCAAGCCACGCCCACAGAACCGGTAGGGAAAAATTTTGAATTTCTCCCCTGGCAGAAGGACTGTGTCTGATTTCTGGAAGTGCTTACTTTTGTAGATATTCTGTCCAGAAACTCTTGTTCCGCATTTGGACCAGAGTAATTTCTCTTCTCCTGCCATCTGCTTCAGTAGTGGGTTCTAAAACCCTTTACTACCGGTTCGCGTGCGCACTCGTGACACTTCTGCACAGAAGCGTCCCGGGTGGGTGGGCAGAGCCTCCCACCGCCGGCGCTACCGGTTCTTAGAACCGGGGTGAACCGGAAGCAACCCACCGCTGCTCTGCTTCCATATTTCTTCAGGTATTCAGGTGGGTACCTGAAGAAATTTTGTGTTTGTTTCCTTGTACCTGCATTTTTCCATGGCATAGGTGGCCCTAATGGCTTTTCTACAGAAAAATGGCAAATTAAATTCTCCTTATGGTTGAGCAAAAGTCCTGCTGACTTCTTAGATACTTTCATAAAGATTTGTCAAAAGGGTGGAAGAGATGTTTCACTGCTTTCTTACACTTCCCCTTCTCTAGTCTCAATCAATCAATCAATCAATCAATCAATGGAAATGTGAATGCAACTGCCTCATCTGTCTACAGTGCTGTACCCTTTGGAGGGCTCCTATTCAGGTATTAACTACACTTGATCCTGCTTAGCTTCCAAGCTCAGAAAAGATCAGCTATCTTGTTGATGGAAAGACACTTCTTTGCGCTTGAATTTTGTAAGTGGCTACTCAAAAGTATTTTTTTTTCTTCCCACCCCAGGTAGGAACTCTGTGTTTTGACTTTTATCTTCTGGTTTCCAATGTGAACCGCATTGCACCTGACTTACAGATATACTGTATAATTATGGTCATATAGTATTACAGCTCAATATATATTTTTGTTTCTGAAAGCATTCTGTCATCTCTTGTGCAACAGTTTTAGAATAGATCTAATAACCATATTTTTTTGGATTCAGTATATGCTTAGGCAATTAAGGATATACTGTATTGCTGTAACAATTATCGTAATGGAAGGAAAATCCAAAATCAGATGCCAGCTTTATTGATGATTATTTCTGCCATCAGTAATTCTGTTTCCATAAATGTATACATTGAAGATGACCATGAAGCCGAAAGCAAATATGTACATTTGACACCTGGCCCCCTCCCCCACATAACAAACACAAAATTTAAAATGCTTGCATAATTTTTAGATTTATAAACTCCTATTGTCGATTATAATAGCTTGTAATAGCTGCTTTCTTTGAACTATTTTACCACATTTCATACCAAGCTATATTTCTTTTTTCCCTTTCAAAGAAATGAAAGTTTAATTCAATAATAAATGAGCTCCAGCACAGCCTACGAGTCACTTAACTTAAATCTTTTTGTAGAGGTTCCCACTTAAGCAGCTTGAAAGAGAGTAAATCACATTGGGGGAAATGGACATCCTTGTTTCATTGCCACACAGTGGTGCTCAGAATTAATGGTTGTCTCTTTAAAATGTATGGATAAGTCTTCCAGCTGCTGTGCCTGACAGTGTTATAGCTCAATTAATGTGATTTTGATATAATTGAAGATCAGGAACATAGCAGCTAAAAGTTATATTTTTTCATAAAGATTTTTTTTCTTCAGATGTAATGATGAACAGACTAAGCATGTTGTTACGATAATCTGATCACTTGTTTAAAGGAGATTGAAAATGTATTTTTTCAAAAATTAATCTGCACTGGTTTATTTGTTAGATTGACATCTCTCCTGCAAGTAATTTCTCCTTCTATTTTTTTCCTCCCACAATAGCAATAGCAATAGCACTTAGACGTATATACCGCTTTACAGTGCTTTACAGCCCTCTCTAAGCGGTTCACCGAGTCAGCATATTGCCCCCAACAATCTGGGTCCTCATTTTACCCACCTCAGAAGGATGGAAGGCTGAGTCAACCTTGAACATCACTGTGGACTGGTGGGATGGAGAAGCTGGCTGGCTGAAGGTCACCCACTGATCTTTCATGGCTTGAACATTGATTTCAGCACTTTCACAACTATATCACATAGCTTTTGTATGTCATCAGTGGATTTGCATGTTTATTTATTTTAATATGTGCCTATTATTTTGTTACTGGAAATGCATGTGGTTTAATATTACAGTTAAAAGCAAAAATGACATTTATATATATGTTCTGCTAGTAGCTAAACCAAGCTGATTATATAACGCTACCCTCCAGAAATCTTCCAAGGCATCCCATGAAATAGATGAAGCCTATTGATGCTCCCATTGTAGCTGCCTCCACTCTTGCAAAAGCATTCCCCCCACCCCGAAAACTTGCTCAATTTAATGCCTATGCAACCGGGGACAGGCACTGTGGGTCATTACCAACATTTTTAGAATTTCTGTTGGGTATGTGGGAAGATTTAAGGGCATTAAATCTTTACAAAAATCCAATACTTTAAAAATTGGTCTTGTTCAATGTTCTCAAGCTTAACCCGTGTTTCAATTCTTTTTCAAAAATTAGTTTTACTTCTTAAGTAATGTTTTCTGAGATTCTGAGTTTCTCTATTTGGTCTGCTTATTCAGTAACACCTTACTAATATGTGTGACATGTGAACTTAGCTGGCATACAATGGTGGCTGTTGTCTTGAAATACAAGTGGGAGATGAATTTATCTACTTAGGAGTGAGACAGTTTATCCTTGTCATTGTGTGGTGCAACAAACAATCCCAAGGCATTAAAAATCCCACTTAGCAGGAGACTATACAATAAAACCCACCATTTCAAAACAAGTATTGGCATTCTTGCAGAAGTTACAACACTAACAATGAATTCCATATTCATCATATGGACTAATTAATGCACTGTAACATATCCCCATGCAATTTGCAAGTCATAGATTGCATTAGGTGATACAAATGACTCATTTGTGAACCTGAAGGGTGACCTTTGGCAGGAGTAGCTTCTGACCTCCAAAATATGAAAGAAAGGTTATTTCACCTTGCCATGGTCTCCAAATGCCAAAATAGCCCAATTAAAAGCCTTGACATGGAAGCATAGGAGCAGATGTGAGTCCTAAAGGGCATTAATTATTTTCAGTGTCAGCTGGTTGTATAAGGCAGGCCAAAGGAGAGTTTGGAAAGCTATTAAGCCCCTGTCTTACATGCACTGGGTCTAAGGTTTGAATTCAAAAGAAGGTGTATAGTAGGGGAGTATTTCATTTGAATAAACTGTACTGAATGAAACTGCACAATGTGCTCATTGAAATCAGATTCGGCTTTCCGTTCATCTCTGCAATATAATCCACCAGGAGCAATCTGCTTGTTTTCAATGTACAGTTATGAAATAATCATATGTTCCCATTCCATGAGGTCAAAAGCATGTGCATATGTTGAGCAGTGTGAAGTTTCCTTTCTCTCCAAGCTTTGATGCCAGCACACTGTGAGTATGATGTGTTTGCTCCAAATGTAGTGACAGATGAAGATACTGTACCCAAACTAAGTCTCCATATGGCTAATTTTCACATTTGTTTTAACAACATGCAGATTTAAAATAAATGAAAACACAAAGTCTGAAGGAAGCTCTACTTTCTTCTCCTTCTTTTGTAACTCCTTACTCCATTTGTTAACCAACATTATCTTGAAAAAAACCCAGCAATGTACTCAAAGGGCTTTATTTGTTCAGAGCACATGTGGCAAAAAAATATATATATCACTTGATCCCCCATCAAGTAACCAAAACCATTCAACAAGCACACAAATATTGTCAGCATAGTTGTCTGTTCATTCAAACAGGTGCCTAATAGTGATTGAATTAGTTTTCCCACTGTATTATCACTAACTTCTACCTGGGATTTTTCTCTCTTTCTTTTAACAGAGATTCCATTCCTAAAAATATTTTTGCAGGAGGGGGCAACAAAGGGGTGTCCAGGGGTGAAATTCAAAATTTTTCCCTACCGGTTCTGTGGGTGTGGCTTGGTGGGCGTGGCTTGGTGGGGCATGTGACTGAGTGGGCGTGGCCAACTTGACGTCACTCATGGCAAGGTGGGGTAGCACCACCCCACAAGCCATGCCCACCAAGCCATGCCCACAGAACCAACATAAAAGTTTGGCCAAGTCTTCTACTGTTCAACTTGGCTGCTTCTCGCCTCCTTCATGTTTGCTCTGTGTGTATGAGCCTGAGAAGGAGGAGAAAAGCAGCCCATGTTGCGGGGGCAGAGAGAAGCCGAACTTTCCTCCCTCCCTTCACAGTGGAGCTGCTCAGAAGGCAGCTCCTGTGGCTGCCTGTCCCTTTATGGTCCCCCCTCCCCCCGTGTTGAAGTACCTTAAAGACTGCGGCCAGCGACGGTCGTTTTTGGCTGCCTTCTGAGCAGCTCTGCTGTGACGTGGTCCCTCCAGCTGCTGCCGTTCTCCTGGCCAGGTCCGGCCGCGAGCTGCACCGGCGGGCAATGGTGCCTGCATGGCCGGCGTGAACAGGGTGGCGATGGTCATGGGACTGTTCCGTGACCATCGCCATCATCGCTGCCCTGTTTGCGCCGGCCGCACACGTGCATCCCATTGCCTGCCGGTGCACATTCTCTGACCCGGCCGAGGCGGGTGGTGAGCGAGTGGCAGCTCTGGGCCCTCGGGGAATGGCGCATCCCTGGACCCCGGCCCCCAACCCAAGGCAAAGGGTGAGCGGGCAGCATGCATTGCTTACCTTTGGTGAGCTGAGCGGGTGAGGCGACTGGCGAGACGATAAGCTGGGCCGTGTGGCGAAGGGAACATATATAGGGTGGGCGGGGTGGGCGGGGTGAGTGGCCAGAAGGGGATGCAGCTGGAAGGGGTGAGCGGTGAGCAGGCGGGTGTGGGCGGGGCCAACCAGGGGTAGTTTTTACCGGTTCGGCAAACCGATTCAAATCGTCTATTCCGGTTCACCTGAACCAGTCCGAACCGGTCAAATTTCATCCCTGTGTATATCTCTATTTCATAGTTTAGGTACTGGAAAGAAGACTTGTGTATATTTTTTATTTTACCTTGCCTTTAGCTTCTGGACAGATGAACAGAGTCTTGGACTGCATTGTTCATGGATTTGGACTTTTCTCTAACTTGAAATGTCCACTGCAAGGAAAAGGCTACCATGAGACACAATCCATTCGAAATCTTTCAAATTAATCCTCTTTCAGTCCTGGTGCCTAACAGATTTACTTTTTATTGCATTTTGTAATAGATTTATGTATTTGAACCAGTATAGAGCTATAGGCTTCTATAGAGCAGACAGAACCCAGTGCCCTGTTCTGATTCCCCTTACACTGTTAATTAATCAAATCATGTTCTCTATCCTGAACTTTCTCTGTTGTATCAACAGGAAGAAGTGTGCAAGAGTGAGACTTGCTGCCCTGGTTAGAAATGTTATATTATACCTGAAGACTAAAATTCTTAGGGGGCCTTGGGCCAAAGAATAGATGAAACAGGATGAAGAAAGGAACCTGATCAGAAGAAAAATATGATTTCATTTATTTAAGGCTAGTTGAGTTAAATTTAACAAGTTAATAAAGCATACTTAATAAATGTAATGGTATGTGGGAATGACCTTGGGAGGCAGGGGGAAGAGCTGCAAGGAGGGAAAAGATTCAAAAAGCAGCAATGTATCCTACAGAAGGAATGTAGATATGGCAAATATCTGAGAAGGGACCCATGAGTTTCTTGTATTGCAAAAAGAGATGGAGGAGAAATGTACTTTTGGACTTGGAAGATTTTGTCTATGTAGCCTTACAATAAGCTAGAGCTAGTTCTTCTGGGTGTGCTTCTTGACTGGATTACCTTGCAAGGCATGATAGCTCCCCATACATTTAATAATCTTTTCCCTACAATTCAGCACCAACATTTAAAACAACTCTGCACGCAAAACTTGTGGATGAGGAGGCTGTGTTCCTTTGAGCTGAGACAAGTTTTCCTGAGACACATACATGTAGTTTTTGATTTTCCCACCTATATTTCAGGTGCCTCCCATGAAGTCAAAAGGCTCTTTGTGGAGCTGTTACTCAGTTTCATTTCTCTGCCCTTCGCCTTAGTTTAATATATACGGTCTCTCTTTATGTTGTTGCTAACCTTAATTCAAATAGTATGAGGAACAAAATAGCTACTTTTATATTCCTGATTGCAAGAAAAGCAGATTGAAAATCAGGTGTACTGAAGGCACCTTTCATTAGGGCAGACTAATGTAATAAACTCCAGTCCATATGGCTTGCATTGTTCTTTCTTATATTTATTATGTGAACTTTTTCCCCTCTTCCTTATTGAAGCAGCTGGAGAGTATTAATTTCAGCTTTAACTAGTGCTTTGCCATTGCTTGCCTCTCCAGGGTTAAATGATGACAAAAGGCTATTACCAACAGGCTATCCAAGGTCATATACACATGCAATGTCCCTTTCAAACAGGCACATAAAGTTCACTTTCTTAAATTGATTGGCTGGATTATCAATAATTTAGAGTGCTAGTCCACTGATTTCTGAATGCCTGTACTGCCCCCTTTTCCCTGTCAACTTTCTCATAGCCTACCAGTCCGGTGAACTTGATAAGTGTCCCATCATCCAGTTAATCAAATTACTTATGAACCAAAATTGACAGTTTTCATTAATTATAAAGGATTATTCTAATTGCAATTCAAATTTATTCATTTAGAACAGACGGCATTCAGTAATATTTCAGGAAATTTGCATATTAAATGGAGGGGGTCGTCTATTAAGTATGGTAATATATGCATATTTCCTTATTTTTAACTTCTGGGCCATATGCACGGTTGCTACTTCAGCAGGTGAAAAACCAGAACGTGCCTAATTTGTTCAACAAACACAGGGCTGTAACGCATCTTTTGGCACTAACCAACATTGTCCTTCCCCTCTTCTCTTCCAAACAACCTCCCCCTTCTCCCTTCCAAAAGTCAGGTTCTGCTACAGTATTCAATTTATATTGCTACTATTATTTGGGAATCGAATAAGCCTGTTAAAAAGATAAAAAATAAATAAAAATGGCAATAAATAATAATAATAACAATAATGGAACCATATAATAATAAAAAGAAATGGTAGGCACAGCTGCTAGGAGCTGATTGAAATGTTTTGCCACCAAAGCCATGTTCATTAATTTCTTCAAGATGCTGAAACAGGCATTAAGGTTGCCTGTTGGAGTCCTTCCCGTGTCATGTGGAACAGCACGGGGGCTAATCATCAGCCTTGTAACATCAACTGGTTACCCCCCTCATGCGGTGTGAACCTTTCCCCTCCAGTGAAAAATGAACCTGTCTGAGAGAAAAGCACAAGCGAGGCAGGCAATGAGACAATGCCATTAGTCAAGCCCCTATATAGGTCTCTGTTCCTGGATCATTAAGAATCATATTGTCATGATATTAATAAAAGCCTAGCTCCAAAGCCGAGATCTAAACCTGCGCGGGGTATATTTGGATTCACCTGGTGGCCATGAAGGCCCGGAGAAGCCTGGTGTTTCTCTGAAGGCCCAGCTTGGCAAGAGTTAATCTTTTTTTCCCCTCTCACCTTGGGTGAAAATTGTGTTGTCATATATCATGTGGCCCAGGCAGCCAGGAATTTAACTAACTTCCCCAGAAATTATTTCTATCACGTCTTAATGATTTTACTAAAACATCTGTCATCTCGTTCTTCTTTGAAAAGTGGAGTAAGGGTGGTGTTGGGGGTGGGGGGGGGTGAGAGTGAAACAGTTTCCAAGAAATTGTGTCGCTTTTTTCCCCCCCTTTCTACCTTTCATTTTAGTAATTTTCTTTCGGATTCCGTAAGCAAACTCTTGCGTATTTTGATTTGTGGGTTTATACTTTTAAACCGTGTTCTTGGAATTTTGCTCGCTTTAAATCATATGCCATTTTCTACCACTGTCTTGCTAGAATTCTTATTTTTGGTATCTGGCCAGGTGTCTAACTGAAGGGGTTGTGATTTAACTAGAGAGATTTGAGTGCAGAATTGCAGCCAGTGGCACCCAATGAATTTTCTAGTTAGTGTTGCTGGCATGAGTTACACACACACTGAATGTTATCTTTCAGCACATCTGTGTATTTCTCTCCTGTTTATGGAAGCAGGTAGCATTTGCTGTTTGAAAAAGCTCTCTGTATTATAAATCCAAAATTCCAAAACTGAGTAAGAGTCATTTCTTTACCCTGCAACCCACCTCCCAGATCCGTGAATTATGATGGCACATGTCACTCTGCATTCTTCTCTGATTGGCTGCTTTCACAGTCTTTGTTTTTAATTTGAAAAAACGTTACCTGGGAGAGACTGTGGCAGGAAGGGCAGAAGCCTGCTGAGGCGGAATCCAATAAATTATTGAACTGATTGGTTTGAGCCAAAAGAAGAGATTTGCCGGTTGCATTTGAATGGGCAAATACAACCTCAGCCTTTCATAACTGCTCAAAGGGATATTGTTTTACAGAAGCACAAGCACTAAATCCGTGCCTTGCTGTAGGGGTTTGTTTAATAGGCTACGTTTTATTATTATTTTATATTTTAGGGTTTTGTGAAACCACCCAGAACCTTTTGGGATTGAGTAGCATAGAATTTGTTAAATGAATGAGTAAATAAATACAATATTTATGTAGGAATAGGTATGGCTTGGAAAGAGCGGATAGCCTCAAGTTGCGTGATGAATTTGTGAAGAGCCGAGGTGGCGCAGTGGTTAGAGTGCAGCACTGCAGGCTACTTCAGCTGACTGCTAGCTGCAGTTTGGCAGTTCAAATCTCACCGGCTCAAGGTTGACTCAGCCTTCCATCCTTCTGAGGTGGGTAAAATGAGGAGCCAGATTGTTGGGGGCAATATGCTAACTCTGTAAAACCGCTTAGAGAGGGCTGTAAAGCACTGTGAAGCGGTATATAAGTCTAACTGCTATTGCTATTGCTATTGCTAATTTCATGTCTGAACCAAACTGTAAACTCAAGCCTCTTGATTACATTAGCAGCTATTCCTCAGTGGCTTTGAACCTTAGCTTCCTCAGGCACCTTCCTCACAATACTAAGTGTTGTGCATACACACATACTGCTCCAGAAAAATCACTCTTTGTGCATGCTCCAATTTGGTTTTCCACAACACTTAGGACAGTATTGCTAGACTGAATTGCCAGTTCATATTTTAAGAAATATACAAATTAACTATTCATATACCACTTTGCAAAATTTGGGCAGAACAATTCTAATATCAGAACCTTTGAGTTACTTTAAACTCATTTGGGCTTCTGCTCAGAAAACAGAAATAAAGGGCCCTCCACCTCCTTCTCCCTAGGTAGATTAATGCCCAAAGGATTCGTAGGGTCTATGGCTGTGCTGACTGGGGAATTCTGGGAGTTGAAGTCCATCCATCTTCAAGCTGCCAAGGTTGAGAAACACTGGTCTATGGCAATCTCCTCCAACCTGGCATTCTTGAGATGGTTGGGCTATAGTTTTCACGGTAATGGATTCTGGGAACCACAGGCCAACACAAATGGGCCATTGTAGGTTGGGAAAGGCTCAAGGTGTAGCAACTTCCAACATAATTTAATTGCCATCATATGTCTGTTATTACTAGATTGAATGTTAATAAAGGAGCCCACATTTCTATCATATTACAGGTAGTCCTCAACTTATAACAGTTTACTTAGTGACTATTCAAAGTTACAATGGCACTGAAAAAAGTGACTTATGACCATTTTTCACACTTAAGACTGTTGCAGCATCCCCATCGTCACATGATCAAAATTCAGATGCTTGGCAACTGACTCATATTTATGACAGTGGCAGTATCCCAAGATCATGTGATCCCTTTTTGTGACCTTCTGACAAGCAAAATCAATGAGGAAGTTGGATTCACTTGACAACCGTGTTGCTAACTTAACAACTGCAGTGATTCATTCAACAACTGTGGCAAGAAAGGTTGTAAAATGGAGCAAAACAACAAATGTCTCACTTAACAACATAAATTTTGAGCTCAATTGTGGTTATAAGTCAAGTTATTTCTGGATAACTTGAGAATCTGTATGTTTGTTTGAAAAGGATAGGGAACATCCACCAATCTGATAGAGAGAAAGAGAAGAAGGAATATGAATGCAAATGCCCGCCATCCTGTTGAAAATAGAACCTATGTGAAGCACCTAAATCTATTTGTTGTAAGAAATATTTCAAGATAAGGGTAATGACCAGGTATTGCTAAGTTTAGTCACAGAGCACACAACAATGATTTTTTGTTTATTCTGAAAGTAAATCATATCCAAATAGAATATATATGATTTTATATGTTTTATCATTTTTGCTTTTTGGATTTCACATGTTACTTAATTGCTTAGTTGATAAGAAGAGTGGTTTATCCATTTGTGTTAGGGGATTGTATCTGAAGTTAATAGGGAGGAAGGAGTATGGCTTTGTGTAGAGCACATGTTTTATATGCAGATGGTTTGCAGTCTGTTCCTAGCACCTCCATTTAAAAAAATGATGTAATCAGAGACCTTTCCCATTATTTTCTGAGACCCCAGGGATGTTTGCCAGCCAGATTGGACTATGCTGGGTTAGGTGGATAAATAACATGTTATCTTATGAAGATGTTTCTTAAGTTCTTTCCTTTTTTTTCCATTACAGCAACAACATGTATCATGAGAACACAATAGCTTATGAGTTTTACTTATGAGTAAACATAATATCTTATGAGCTTTATTAAAATCAGATCATGGCCAAGATGTTAGTAGTGTCTTGAGAACAGGAGAGCTCAGCAACAAATACTGAGTTCAATCAGTGAAGTTTCCACCCACATAATTTTTGTGGTGCAATAAATCGATTTGGGAGATTGTGGGCCTACCACAAACCAGTATTTCATTGTGGTAACATCCTGGCAAGCAGCGATTTCTAGATGATTTCTGTGAGAAGATAATTATAGAGACCTCAGATTAGCATTTTTGGTAAACAAATGAAACAAACAAAATAATCCATGGGATAATAAATTCAGTATGTAGCTTGAACATCATTTCTAGAGTCTCTCTCCAATCTTTTTTCCAGGGTTTCTCTTTTTTATCCATGTTGGGAAATTTGACTGCAGATTATATGTAATGATAGCTTTATTCATTATTCACCAGAAGGGTTATAGCAAACAATGCCTTGTGAAACAGAGGCATTCTTTTGGTTCTTTTTCTGTCATTCTTTTTAAAGCCACACTACTGAGCTATGGAACTAGCTACAGGTAGTCTTCATATAATGTTGTTCACTGGGGACAGAATTTCTATTGCTAAACAATGCGGTCATAAAACACAATGTCTGTGCCACTTAGTGATGCCAGCTCTGGCAGTTCCTGGTTGCTGTCCATTAAGTGAGGACCACTGGTTCATTAAGTCCTCATTTGACCTCATTTGACCCTGAGCTCTGACATTCTGCCGGTTTCCCCAATGACTTTGCTTGTGATTGTGAACACATGACACAGGACAGTCAGAAATCTGGACCAGTTTCTGATCTCTCAGATAGCAATCAAATGACCCCAGGAGCACTGTGGTCCTATGACCCCAGAGCTTCGGGGTCCAATCATAAGGACTTCTTGTTCAGTTTGAATGGTCAAAAGTCTGAATAGTTGCTGAATGAATGGTTGTTAATCAAGGACTAGCTGCAGCACTCTGATCATAGATTGTTCCTACTCTCATTAATTTATTTGTAGTAATTGGGTTAAGTACACAGATGTTGCTATCAGCAAGGTGATATCATAAGCACGAATAGGACCTAATGCCCATGTACATCTGCTGTGTGCATGGGCCTCTGTGCAGCATTAGTCAGACTTCCCTGGTTAGAGCTGTTGTTTTGGAGAAGTCAGTCAAAGGAATACTCTTCTCCTAGCTCCCTGCTGTGGTACATTAGGGCAATGTAGTTTGGACAAGATTTTTTTTGCCACATTGGCAGAAAAAAAAAGGAAATACCTTAGACTAAATTAATATTTTTCACTTTAGAGTTGGTTGAGGCTGATTTATTTCATGCCCTACCTGCTCCCCTCAAAAGCAAAATTGAAACTTCTCTGCATTTAAGTCTGAAGTTCAAGTGCCCCTGGTATCTGGTATGATGCTGTTTCATGGAGTAGCATCAGTCTCTTGGACTGATGTGTCATTTGAAATCACATGTTCTCATCACCCCAAATGTTTGAAGGGAGGAATTGTTCCGTGTAAGTGGGAAAGATTTGTGGCTATTCAGCTGAGATCTAATTTAGAAGCAGGACTAAATTCCTCCTGAAGTTCTGTTGTCTAGAAGTGTGAAGAGATAAGGTTTCTCCCTTTCCATCATGTATATGTGCCCTATTTAGTGATGTATCACTAGATCGTGGCTCCCTTACAACGTGATTAACTTTTATGAGATGGTGGTTTAGATATTTTCCCAACTGTAAGAAATTTCCCAGTTTTAATTTAAGAGAGCTGTGTTTCTATAAATGCCTCCATCAGACCCGGTCTGTGGCCTTGACCAGCTGGATAGAGAAGGCTCTGCTATCAGTTTCTTTTTAGTTTGCAATCCATGAAAAAGAGATAGTGAATTATTTATTCTGAACTTTCCTTACTTGAACTGTAATATACATAAGAGAAACCATAGCTCTTCCTACATTAGTAAATAGTAAATACTTCAATTTTTTATTTGTATATCATGTCTTTTGCATGTGTACAAATATATAGCTTCACTTAATGAGCCTTTTAAAGTGCTTCTTGCCATGTGCAAGAAGAAACACCACATTTTGCTGTGTAATTCACTTGCTGGCATTGATGAGGGATGATTGTCCCTCCTCCGTTGTGGCATAATATTAATGTTTCTCCCTGCTGGCTTCCAAGCCTGTGGGTCAAAGCTCATGTTTCACAACACAGAACAGCCAATCATAAATCTCTTTAAATCATACACCAGGCAGAAGAGGCTCACTGTGGGGAAAGCTAGTCAGTCTGAACAAAGTGGCATTGATGCATGGAAGGGGGAGGAGACTGGCTTCGGACAGATACAGCATGCAGCCATCTGAGATCTTTGGGAGTCCCTTTTTCTCTAACACATTAGGAGGATTAATGATGATAGCATACAGTGCTTCTAAGTATGTGGTACTTTGCAGCAAAAGCAAAAGAGCCAGGCCCAGGTCCCGAGGAGCTTGTAATTCAAAGTTGGACAATGTGGAAGAGCAAAAAAGAGGTCAAAAACACAAATTATCTATTGCTGCTTTATTTGGTGTATTACTAAATTCACTCCAGGATTTATTTATTTTTTGTATGTGTATTTGTGTATTACCCAATGTGCTCCACATCTGCCCAGGCACCAGATAATGCCTTGCAGTCCAAATCGACTCTGATAGCTGCACTAGGTATCTCTGGATTTAGCCGAGTGATGATCTCATTCCTCACTCCTATCTCAGAGAGAATACACAGGATCCAATAGAAAAGAATATATATAGCTCAGGGTTGAACTGTGAAGTCCTTGATGCTTGGTTGTTTGCTTGCAGATGTTTCATTACCCAACTAATGAAATGATGTTATCCATTCAGTCATGTCTGACTCTTCACAATTCTATGGACCTCTCCACATGTTCTGATCTTGCATTGCTTCTGACTAGGTAACACCTAGTGCCAGGGGTGCGTTCCAACTTACCTCGCTGCCGGTTCGCTCCCTCCCGCGCTGCATGGGCATGCCTCATGGGCGCGTGCACGCCTCACACACGCACGCATGCACAGTAACAAAAAATCCCCCCCCAAAAAAACAAAGCCAAAAAAAAAGATGGCGACCACATGCACAGTGCCGGAAGTTGGCTTCTGCGCATGCTCAGAAGGAAAAAAAAAAAAAAAAAAGCAAAAAAAAATCATTTTTTTTTTAAAAAAAAGATGGTGGCCCCCACGGACATCACCAGCGGGTCACTACCGGTTTGGGAGAACTGGTCCGAACTGGGAGGAACCCACCCCTGCCTAGTGCTAATTATGCTAATAAGTGTGAGCTTTGCTCCCTGTTTTATATACAGTCACTTGTTCTCCCTTTGTTGGTGAGAGCATAGCTTTCTACTTGATAGTTCCTGATAAAGCTATTATTTTCTGCTGGATTATATGTCAGGTGTTAATCCTGTTTATCTGGATGTTGGTTGTTGGAGATGATGTATTCTGGTCTTTTTGTTTTTTTCTTAGCTTTTTTATTGACCGGGATGAAAATGGGGTTTATCCCATTGTGTCCCTATACATTATATCCATGTTATCCCTATACCCAGGATCACTTGGTAGATGACGCACATCAATCAAGATATAAATTGCTCTGTACCTACAGTGATCTGAGAGGAAAACAAGTCATGGTTCATATCTTGATACAAAAGTTAGACAGATGGTTGGGCTGTGGAACTTCCGGTACGATTTTTAAAATTTACATATTGGTTTTCCAATAATCATATGTAAAGCTTGTACATTTAGAGATGTTTCCTACTGCAATTATTTGGCTCCAATGGAGGCAGAACAGTAAGGATGGTGACCAAACTGGGGCTGTCATTGTTGCACTTTTCCTACAGTTCACTATTTTCACATTTATAGGGATTATATGCTTCTGGACTACTAGCATGGGATTGATGTATAATTACTATGGCGACTGATCTTGCTCTAATGTTTGAAATGTTTGGATTGCTATGATAGTCTGATGCTCTCAAACAATGAATACCTGGACCATTTTAGTAGGCATTTACAAGTATTATAATAATTGGGTTTATTTGCTTTGCTTCATCTAGTCTGTTAAAGTTGAAATTAGCATGATGAAGGTCTTCTTAAAAATATAATATTTTTGGTAGAGTTTCCCTCTCAAAATAATTCAGGATGGGGGAAAAAAGTTGCAATACATGCCATATATCTCAAGCAGCCTGGCGTTGTTATTTACTTTTGAGAATCAGTTTTGATAGAACTTTAAGTGCCAAAAACCTTGCTTGTAATCAACAACTGCTGCTGCTGCTGCTGCTGCTGCTAACATTTTTGCAGTTTAAGAGAAAACAACGATTACCCAAGCCTCCTGCTGTGATAAGTGAATGTGTCAGTGAAATTATTTTAAACTCTTTCAGTTCACTAAAAGTGTATATTTATGCTTGGAATTTGCAAGCTGTTCATATAATTTACCCTTTTATTTAGCTGCACTGTAATATCAAATTACTCTTAACCACTTTTGTGTGAGACGTTTTGCTTTTGTTTTAAAAAATGGCACCGAGAAGAAGCATCTCACTATTGTTCGTGCATCTCTGTAGCCTTAAAATTCAGACAAGATTTACTTGCAAGCAGGCAGCGTAGAAAGCTCAAGTGAATAAGCTTCAGATAAAGAGGGACCAAATCAAAAATTTGAAGTAAATTGCAGGTGCAAGGAAGGGAAGATTTTGTATAAAATTAGCCACGTACCGCCGGAGACCTCAAAGATTGTAAATAAGAATCTCTACAGAGCATTGACTAGGGCCATTTTTAGACTTTGGTGGCAATTATATTTATTTAATAGATTTTTAACCAACTTTCTAATGGTGAAAGTCATAAGCAGAATGCAACATATATTAAAATATGACAAGTTATCCACCTAGATATGGAAAAACTGCAAACTCTCCCTTGCACTCTATACTTCAAATACTTTGGATTCCACTAGAGTAGCTAATTAATCTGGGCCGAATGAGTAGAGCATTTTAAACAGAGCAAAATTATTCATATTTGTTTGGAACTACAAATGGCCCAATCTGTTGGCATCACTTCCTCTCCATTTCTTACTTATTTCCATATCAGTCTGAGTTTTTTTTTTTAAAAAAATGTTTACATATTTTTAAAATGTGCTAAATAAGTTATATATAACAGCTTCTACCCATCTTTGCTTAAAAGTGCCTTTTTAGAAGCACTTTCCTCCCATTAGAATCTATGTTTGATATGTTATTTTCCTTAATATTGGTATTTTGCATTTCCTTTAATTAAAAAAACCTGTACTATATTGAAGGATAATTATTCAAGTTTGTGTATTGATTTGAACATGCAGATTTTTTTCTCTGTCCCTAATTGGAACTCACAACCAGCATTCAGAAAGCCTTAATTGTCAAGCAGTATGAACAAATTACCATTTTGGAAGAAGAAATTGATATCAAGGAAGTTTCAGATCACGTTAAGAAAAAAAATTAATTTAAGATTAAGCAATGGCATCTTGTTTTCTATTCCATTTGGTTTATATGTTGTTGCAAGTACATTGTCACGATCTCTTGTTGCACCATAAGATCATATTATTATTGCAACAGCAAACAATAAAAATAGTCTTTGGAGTGGTTTAACAAAAGAAAAGTCAAATTCTGGTCCTGTGCAAAAAACAAAACAAAAAACCCCCCCAAAACCCTGAATGATATACTTTCCAAACCAAATTAGTACTGCAAGGTTTTGCTTTGTTTGAAAGGGGATGTGCATTTATAGCCCCATTTTTCAGCAAGATAAATATGATATGTGCCAAGTCTTCCCTGAAGTAAATATTGTAAATAATAAAAGACTCTGCCAAGGGAAGCTGAGAAATGACTTAACTCTCACCCATTTGTTCTGCAGGATGCCACAGCGTCTCTGTTCAAATTTGTATAACAAACTGCCAGTTTAGTCTTCTAATATATTGCCACCCAGCCCTTCTTAATTCCCCACGACCATCAACATTACTGAATTTAATTGTGTAGCACTTGAGTGGAAACTTCATGTCAGCTGTAAGGAAGACTTTTGTTTTGTTTTGTTTTGCTTTGCTTTTATTTTTACCGGCTGGCTAACTCAGTCTTACCCACCCAAGGGCTCTTTTCCAGAATCCCCATGTTCTTGGCATCACTTCTTTCTTGTAGATGAGATGGCAACTAAGCTGCACTCCAGTTTCAGGGTTGTGGATCAGTTTGTCAGTGTGCTGGCTTCATGTTAAAAGATTTCAGGGGCAGCCACTGTGCGCTACAGGTACACATGTTTGCATCGCTTCCTTACAATTGAACTGAGATCTGTGTGAGGCCTTATAGGAGAGGTATAAATATTTTCTATTTCCGCAAATGCATTGCAGCTTCCTTGGGGTGAAAGTTGGGCTGTCATGGACTGAATTTGCTGATTATGTACAGTGAGTAGACTGATCCATTCCACAAAGCTGATATATATATAACCCCACTGAGCATAGTAACCCCAAGAAGGAGGAGACCATGCTTTTAACCTTTGCTAGCCAGATCTCTTGTGTAGGAGTATGAAATGTGAAGAGCCTAAATCTGTTGGAGCTAAACTTTGCCATTGTCCAAACACATCTGGAGTAGTGCTACAGAAGGCTATATTAATAATACACTATATGTTCAAGAAACCAGTCATTGATACAAATAGGAAAATTATTAATCATCTGGATCAAAGAAATAGCTCCTTCCATTGTAAGAAGCAAACTAGATCTGTAGTAGAACACATTTTGATGTAAAAAGCATCTGATTTAATTCTGTGAGAACTCATTTAAAAAAAATATAACAGAATAACAGAGTTGGAAGGGACCATGGAGGTCTTCTAATTCAACCCACTGCTTGATATGGTATATTCATATATAGCTTGTGTAGTACATTCAAGTCTTATCTACCATAGCATTGGCCCGTAAAGATGTTGGCACTGATTATAGCTGAATTTGTGGTCCATCTGGTGTTTAGAAGAAATGGCAAAGAAGTTGCTGCTACCATCAACCTGATAAAGCTGGGGAAGACCAAACAGGGCATCACAATAGGTTTTTGCAGTAAAGACAACAATATTAAAGTTCATTTTATTCTTTCCAATGGAATGTTGGAAATGAATTATGCAATTATGGGACTGTTGTCTGTCCATCTAACTACAGGACAACTCTCTGAAAACAGAACAGAATGCTGGTCTGGTGGTAGAAACAGGGAAAGAAAGCTTGTTGTTTGTTTGTTTGTTTTTTAAATGAGGTAGATCTGGTTTGGAGGCTGCAGAGAAAAAAAACCCAGAAAAATTCCACAAATGCATCAATTGGACAGCAGCTCAGAAAGTTAATGAGTGCTCCCTTCTAAACCCCTCCTCCCTTTTGATCATTTGACCCAGAAAGGAATGTATCCACCCCTTCCTGTGCTTTCCCATTTCAAACCAATGTTGCCTGATACTTCGTTAACATAAGAAAAAAATTGTCTTCTATGACCACTGCTGGTAAAGAATTCCAAAGAATTTCAGAAACTATGACTTCCCTACCTTCAAAAAAACAAAAAACAAAAACAAAAACCACCCACCTTGCAACTTTCTACAGAGGTTGTCAGACTGCCCAGAGACAGAGAGGGGGAAAAAGGGGAGTGCACAAAAAACAACCCATTTCTCCTTTTTCACTGTCTAATGGATCAAACTAGAAATAGAAAATGGTGACCTGGAAATTTCTCACAGGAAGACTTGCTTGTAGAGGTGATAAAAATCACAGCTGTGAAGATATACTTATTATCAGCAGGGACTGACTTCTTCTGTCCAGCTGGCAATTTTTCTAACCTCATAAATCAATAACAGCTTCATTTGAGATAGACCAGGAATGTACTATAAATTATTATTGTTGTTTCTTGTTACAGAGTAAAAGTTACAGGTTGCAAAAGGAGGATGAGTCACTTCCTCTTTTCAGTCAGAAGTCATTGTGTTGATCTTACAAAACTGAGACCTGAACATTGAAGTAAAGCCACAAAAGTTACTCTGGATTGTGCCAGACATTCATGTCTAGGTTGATATTTTTTTTCCTCACAGAATAGGTAGCATCATGCAGAGAGACTCATATTATTTCTGTAAACTTAACAGTTTTTGTAAATGATCAAAACTTCTACTGTTTGAAAATACCAATCTGACAATACCAAAGGATTGTATTTAATTAGGATATAGAGATATAGTGAAGGTATAGAACGTGGTGATATAGATGGAAAGCCATACAAACATGAGGGTTAATTCTCCCATGTGGAAAAATAAAGGAATCATTTTATCATATTAAATATTTTGTAATGCTATATGGAAAGATTCTTTTTTTAAAGGGATAACTCACTACTCATAATAAAGAAGCTCCAAAGCTTATACATTTAGTGACCAAAAATTAGAATGCTGTAACTGACAATTGATCATAAACTATTTGGCTTCAACATTTTTTGAGCTATTTTTAATTCAGTCCTAGGGTTTATCATCCATTTGATGGTCAAAATCCAGTTATGTAAATAATTTAATAGTGAGGAATTTCAGGTATTTGACAATACCAAAAGTAAGATTACATTTAATTAGGGCATATCATGAAGGCACAGAACACTGTGGTATAGATGGGAATCCCTACAGACATGGGAGTTAATTCTCCCATGTGGAAAAATAAAAGAACCATTTTATCGTATTAATTTCTTTATCTTGCCTTTTTTCATATGCAATTCAAGCAGGCAAACATACCAATACTCCTTCCTCCTCCTATTTTCCCCACAGCAACAATCCTGTGAGGTGGATTGGGCTGAGAGAGAGGGTAAAGACGCAAAGTCATCCAGACAGCTTTTATGCTTAAGGCAGAACTAGAACTCACAGTCTCCTGGTTTCTAGATCAGCACCTTAACCACTACACCAAACATTTGTAACTTTATTTTGTAAACTAAGCAGAACACTTTGGGTGTTGGCCAATAAAGAAATACCATGAATATGGGGAAAAAAAGTTTTTCTTTTCAAGTAAGGGATGATTATTGTACCTAATGATTATGATAAAATACATTCAAAATTACATTTATTTAAAAAACAATTTCTAACATTAGTATTTAGAAGAGAATAGTCCTTGCAATGTTTAAAAGTTGTGATGTAAAGGGTAAAATGTATGGAATAATTTGTGACTTACATACATGAAGTTACAAACATGGAATATTACTGGCACTAGCTCCATTTGTAACATTTTTAGTAATGTAGGATATTGCAAATATCCTATTTAAGTATATTGTCTATTTTGGCATTTTATTTTATGGCACTTTCAAGACTGTTTTTGACACCTAGCAGTTTTCTTGGTAAGGTTTTTTTTGGAAGTGGTTTGCCACTGTTTCCTTCCTTGGGGCCCAAGGTCACCCAGCTAGCTTTGGGCCTAAGGCAGGACTAGAACTCATGGTCTTCTGCTTTCTGGCATAGTGCCTTCACCACTACACCAAAATGACTTTCTATTTATATGAAAGTGTATTAAGTATATATTATATTTAAATGCACAATTTATATTTAAATAATAGTATATGGGGAGAGCTTGTGTAAGCAATAAATATAAATGCTTATGTAATCTGACTACAGTGCATTAAAGACAAGGCAATAATCGGGGGTAATATTTTTAATGCTTGTTATATTTTAAAAGGCATTGATTTAATTTGTAAACAGATTCTCAAGTTATCTCAGATGATATCCTTTACTTCATTCCTCCTGCCTCTTCTGCAATAATTGGAAAAGTTTCAGGACTATTGGTAATTATTCTTTGCTGATTGACAGGGGGAAAGGAACTTGGAATCTTCTTTCAAGCCTTCTGTGTCAATGAAGTGTGACTTTCTGCTTCATGGGCACTTGCAAAGCTTCACAGCTATTGAAACCACATTCTACTTCTACAATATATATGCGATTGGGGATTATCAATTTGAGAATGCAGTATCAATAGATAGAGCAATTGAAGATTATCAGTTTGAGAATACATTCAATTTATGTTGTGTACACATCTGTGTTGGCATTTGTGATAGGTTTTGACTGTCCTTATGGTGGAAGCTGGAGAAAGTCCATTTTGACACAGTTAATAGAGTTTTCTGAAATTTGTGCATGGCTACAAATGTGTGCAGAAATATTTAACTGCAGTACATGTTTATTTTTTAAAGGAACTCTTTAAATATTTACCTAATTCCGTGCATCATAGAAGTAAATGACTGGAAAGTAGAATGATTAAAAATTGTCTTCCTGAATCTACATCTTCTAGCTGAATGTTCATTGAAAGTAACTCATATTAGGATACAGGAACACAAGGCAGTTTTGTGATCTGCTGCTCCTGCTTTTTCACAGCCTTAACAACATCTAAGTATACCTACCATATACCGAAGAAATTTAAAGCAGCTTCATTTTTTCCCCACTTCCTTCTAACTTCCATCACATTTCTGTATTATTGCATTCCTCCCTTGTGTGAATTATTATGCAATTTATTCTCCCTGAGTTATTTACCATGTAGAAGTTCTGGTTGTCAAATAACAACTCCTTCATGCTATTTGCCAGTGCAGACAGGGATCTCAAGGATGTATCGGAGCATAAGAAGAGACGATCAAGAAGGAGAAGAGTTTTCAGGTGGTTCAAAGTCAGCCAGATAGAGTCCATTATCATCAGGGAGGGGATGAAATAGCTATCTTAAGGAAACTTTCTCTGTATTAAATCCAACCCAGAAATATTAAGAATATGTTGATCTAGGCAAGTTAGAGATCATCTCTGATGATGATTTACTATATGATAGAAAGTGCTTTGAATGGGGGAGGGGGGAGGAACAAGGCAATTAAATGTTTTAAGAGATTATACACAGAAATTTCAGTCTATTGGTTTTACAAAGCACAAAGTAGCTCAACCTGTTGTAATCTAAGGGCTGCTATCTAAATGCTGATATGAAACATGCAAGTTTCTTAAACTGGGCAAATTAACTTTGGGGAGGGAGGGTGATAATAATTGGGATCCCAGTAGGCAAAATGGTAATATTTCATTTGCTCCATTGTGATTCTTCCCCCCCCCCCACCCTGAGCAGTTTTTGCTAGAAATGGGAGTGAAGAACTGGTTTTAGGAATTGAATCTCCTCAGAATGGACAACACAAGGAAATAAGTAAATCCCCTGTCTGCACTTGATTTGGTCCATAGCATTCTCCCACCATCACCTTACTGGTTGCGCTTTCTATTTCAGATGCCCGTTTCCTCAGTAATTGACTTGTGCTATGGTTGTTCAGATTTTTCTCTTCCTCATTTGTATGCTGTCCTGGAGGACAGTCTGTCTGAAAAGCTAGGTGAGCGTTCTTCCAGCAAACCAAAGGAAAATAGTTTCTGTTCTCTGGAAAATAAAGCTATGAAATATTTCATATTTCACCAAATAGCGTGGTGGTGAAGGTGGTTGCATTTGTCTTTGTGGTGATTTTTTTTCTTCTGGATGGCTTCAGGTAAAAAAATTGGCAAATGTTTGTCATGAATATCATTTGTTATTTGTGAACTTCCAGATAGCATTTCCCAATCTGTCCCGATGTGTCATGTTGTACCTCCCATGTCTCTCCAGCAGTGCAGTGGGTGGAAGAGAGAGGTTGGCTTTTATAGTCCAATGCATCTTATGTGTATCAGGTTGAAAAAAGACTGTCTTAGACTTTGGCACAAAACACCTTCATTCAGGGATGAAATCCAGCAGGTTCTGACAGGTTCTGGAGAACCGGTAGCGAAAATTTTGTCGGAGAACCGGTAGCGGAAAGTTTGAGTAGTTCGGAGAACCGGCAAATACCACCTCTGGCTGGCCCCAGAGTGGAGTGGGAATGGAGATTTTGCAATATCCTTCCCCCAGGATTGGGGAGGGAATGGGGATTTTGCAGTATCCTTTCCCTGGAGTGGGGTGGGAATAGGGATTTTGCAGTATCCTTCCCCTGCCACGCCCACCAAGCCACACCACGCCCACCAAGCCACACCCACAGAACCGGTAGTAAAAAATATTGGATTTCACCACTGCCTTCATTGCTATAAGAAAATGTATCTACTAAAAGATTGTGAAGGGGACTGAAGAAAACAAACTATGTTTCTAGAGTAAATATTTAATTACATTAAAAGAGCAAGCCATGATTTGAATTTATATATGATTTGTATTGTTCCTAGGTCAATATGCGATCATTTAAGCTGAATTGTGCCTTCATCTTATCCATATTTATGTTTAAGGATTTACTTACCTTTCTGAAAATAAAGCCCTCCTGCTTCTCTTGCTGCTTTTCCAAGACCAAATCTCCATTTCCTTCCTGCTTTCTTCTCTGAGTGAACCTTTATCATATGCTAAGGTCATGCTGTCAGCATCAGAAACAGCAAAGAGTTATAGGAAGAACAGTAGTAAAGGATCTGCTTTGGGAGTCCTCCTCCAGATGGAGATTTCCCAGGGAGATTAATTTTCTGGCTTTATGGCCATTTTTTTTTTACCAGCAAAACAGATGCACCGGAAGCTACCAGAAGGTCTTCTATTTTGCTTCCTGGATTATACATAACACTGTGAAATATTAGGCGTAGCATTAGGCATATGGGAGCACGTTTACATTAAATATGGACAACAGTGATCATATTTATCAATTGCTTGATAGGGAAGGGGCAAGTCCATAGTCTAAGGAAATCAACGTGGCTTCATTTTTTAAAATTCACACACTCTCACACTTGGATCCTGGAAGAATAAATAAATAAATTATACTGGTCATTTTGAACAAAGGAGACATGTTTGTGAAGAGCTTGTTCACTAAATCAGAATAATGTAGTGCAGGGGAGCACAACCCACAGGCTGGAAGAATGCAGCAATTTAAAGTCTTATGTGTGGTTTGTTAAGTCAATCCTGAAATCATCACCCAGTTGCAACTTTTAATACAATGAAAAGGGAAAATTATTAAAGCAATGCAGAATATTGATTGTGCTGAATTAAGTTTAATTTATAATGAAATGGCATGTTTCTACTTTTTCAAATGTAATCAGCACACCCTCAATCTTCCCCCCCACACACACATTTTGCAGTTCGATGCAGTGGTAACATTTTTCTCCTAAGATTATAGGCTGAAACTTCACTGTTTGTGAAACTCAGTTTGGATCAGTTATTGCCTCCCAACCTACTTATGGTAGATGGCCAGGGACAGAGCTTTGATTTGCGAGAAGAGAAATGAATATGAATGAAACAAACAAGCATATATATTTGCAAGGTCAAAATGATTTCATTCATTCATTCATTCATTCATTCATTCATTCATTCATTCATTCATTCATTCATTCATTCATTCATTCATTCATTTCCTGCCTCTATTATTTTTACAAATAACTCAAGGTAGTTAACATATCCAACATACCTTCCTCACCTATTTTCCCCACAAAAACAACCCTGTGAGGTGGTTTGGGCTGAGAGAGAGCTACTGGCCCAACATCACCCAGATGGCTTCCATGACTAAGGCAGGATTAGACTTCACAGTCTCCTGCTTTCTACCCTAGTGCCTTAACCACTAGACCATTTTATTTTAAAAGTGATTTGTGGTTTGCACAACATAATTATTATGTAATTATCAAAATGTGTTTATAACAAACAGAAGGCTTAGGGATTACATAATAGCTGTCTTCCAGGACTTTAGGGGCTGTCACAGGAAAGAAGGGGTTGACTTATTCTCCCAAGCACCTAAGGGCAGGACAAGAAGCAATGGGTGGAAGCTCGTTAAAGAGAGATCCAACCTAGAACCAAGGAGAAATTTCCCAACAGTGAGAACAATTGATCAGTGGAATAGCTTGCCTCCCAGAGTTATGGGTCCTCCATCACTGGAGGTCTTCAAGAAAACATTGAGCCATTTTTCTGAGATGCAATAAGGTCTCCTCTCTTGGGCAGGGAGTTGGACTAGAAGACCTCCAAGGTCCCTTCCAATCCCATGGTTTTATGCTTCCCATTACAAAGAACTCCAAAGCAATTTACAAACTAAATCAAAGTGAAAATTAGAAAACAAATTCTGTGATCTGTCAGAAATTCTCATGCCCTACTTGTATTTCTTTCCAACCTTTAGCATATCTTTTATGGTGTCAGGGATTTTCAACAATATTGCCATAAAAAAATGCAGCAGATCCAAAGAAAATTAAAACATCATTCCGCTTGTAGGACTCTTACCAAAGCACAGACATTTTAAAATGTAAAGAATTACCATCAATATTTATACTATACTGGTACTGTTCTTGTATTGTGTGTTATGCAGTGGGAGATTGTTTGGAATATTTATGTCATAGGACAACCAGCCAGAAGAGGCAGAGAGAGAAAAAAACATGAATTAAACCAATTTTTCTTTTTGTTTTTGCAGTAAGCCCAGAAAATAGAATCATTATTTTAAAATGCTAATACATTTTATAGATTTCATAGCTTCTGGCTGGACACTTTTAAATGTCAATATTTAGTCTGTCTCTCTCTCTCTCTCTCTCTCTCTCTCTCTCTCTCTCTCTCTCTCTCTCCCCCTACCCTCTCC
>QLTV01001810.1:1368035-1379128 GCA_003457575.1 Thermophis baileyi | reverse complement strand
GAAGACATCTGCAGAGCGGCCACCTGGTCATCTCCTACGCCGTTTATTCGGCATTACCGGCTGGACGTGTTTGCCTCAGCTGAGGCATCCTTCGGCAGGAGAGTACTCCCGCAGGTTCTCCGCGCCCCGACAGATCCAGCCCCAACGGAGACCCGCCCTTAGGACTTCCAGCTTTGGTATGTCCCATTCCTGGCCTATCCTGCAACCTCACTGGAGAAGGAGCGTTGGTGCTACCTGAACGCCTTTTCTCAGTGTAGGTTGCAGGATAGGCCAGTCCCACCCTGGAATGACCGTAGGGTCTGGATCCTGATGGGTGGGGTCAGGGCATCTAACCTCTGGATAAAGTTGTGTTGTTACAGCTGCGCCTTCGTCGATAACTGGAGCAGAGAGAGAGGCAACGGGGCGTGGCTATGAAAATTATGACTCAGTCTATAGGCAGAAGGATGAAGTCATCACCCATTCCTGGCCTATCCTGCAACCTACACTGAGAAAAGGCGTTCAGGTAGGACCAACGCTCCTTTTGCAGCTGGACAAACGTAGTGCTAATTTTCATGAACACATTTTTTATTTATTTCTATTATTTCCATCCTGTCTTTCAGGAAAAGAATGCTCCCAAAGCAGCTTATAATCACTATAAAAATTGTAAGCAAACTTTACATAAATGTTATTTTAAAACAAAGGGCATTTTTAGGATCCTTCCCAATGGGCAATTTGTGGCAATAGTCCTACAGAGAGGAACAGCTTCTCTGAATGGTTGTCATCTGCTTTCTTTCCTTCTTCTGGGGATCCTGCTGTGGCAATGATCCATTTATCTAAAAGAATCCTAATTTTTTTTTAAAAAATGTTTCTTAACAAAACAATAAGCCCTAAATTTCAGCCATACTGAGCCATATGGGCAACTGGATTCTTTATCTGTGTCAATGGGTTTTTGAAAATGCCTTCTACATTCACTTGTTACAAGCAGGCCTTGTGATATTGTACAAGAGCTAACATTAAAATGATTTTAGAAGTGCAGCTGAACTAAATGGTGCACTTTTCATAAAATGTGAGGCTATACCTGTGTGCCTGGAAAACAGGTATTACAATAGTTTAAGATCCACCTTTTACTACTTCTTGGTATGCTGCCGTCTCATGATCATCTGCATTTTTGCAGTCATGACCTTAGATATGGTATAGCCATACCAAGGAGTGATTTAGCTGGGTGCATTTATAATGGCAATAATGCCTAGCATTAATAAAGTTACCTTTATTTATTTTTTAAAAAAAAGATAAGATGGAAGCCCTGTGGAAGCCCCTGTCTCCCAATCTTTCCTTTCTAATTATACCATTACAAAATGTGTAATGTTGTACAAAATTTTATTTCTGCCTTTTCTCCTATTCCCATTTTATTCTACTAGCCTGAGGATTGTGTCATTGACATTCAGTGTGTACAAAAAAAAAAGAAAAGAAAAGAAAATATGATGATCATCAATGATGATGATGATATATGGTAACTTCAATACGTTTTAAGAACACCTTTTTAATTTCCCCCCCCTGACAGTAGAAACTGTCAATGTATGATGCTTTTTGTAGCTCTCTTTCGTGACCAAATAAATAATTTATAAAGTTTTGATGACAAAAGGATATATCCTGTGCTCTGCTAGCAACTGCCTGTGCACCTTGTGCAATCTGATTTAGAGATTTGAACAGAAAAAGCTTCCTTTCTGCTGTTTCCCCTGGAAACAGGAGCCCAATGGAGAGGTTAATCATTTGGGTTTGCAATTCATAGTGAGCTGGTAAGTGATGGTAGAGGCAAAGCCAACATTATTCTGCCTTTACACCCCTTTATATCCCTTCCCCATCATTTTTACAAATCATCGTTTAAACCAGTGTAAGAACATTTCTCTATATTCCTAATAAATCCTACATTGTGAATAGATTTATTTTATTTTTACATTTCTCGGTACTTTAAATCAAATTGTTTTATTTTAATGTAATGGTATTTATGGACTCATATCCTATTGCCTGACCGAGCTTTGCTGTTTGCATTTTCCTTCTTTTCCTTAGATTTACAGGTCGCTTTCCTTGCCCTCAAGCAGTAATGTTGGAGAAGATCCAATATTAAGTTAAGCCAATTATATTGCACCTGCCCTCCTTGGTAGAATTCAAGGGGTCTGCCCACCTCTATTCACAGTGCACCTCTTTTATACTACTATAATAAGTAAAGAGAATTTTTCAACTTTACAATCTTGGTTTATTTTATATCCCACCTTTCTTCCACGAACTCATGGCAATGTACGTAAAAATCCTTTCAGTTTTCTTCCGCAACACACTCTCATGAGGTGAGGTACTGTTGAACTGAAAGACGGGAGATTGGCTCCAAGTCATTTGGTGAGTTTTCACAACCAGAAGAGGGTAAATTTGAAGCTAAATCTCTCCCACTCTAGCCCAAGTCCTCACTATTGTTCCACTTTGGGGTGTTAATGATTAAGTCCGTATCAATGTTTTGTGACCAAATCAGATCAAGGTAAGGACAAGCATTTTAAGTCACGTTGTCCAGCTAGGCAGTCACTAACATGGCTCTAGACCAGGGGTGTCCAATCTATGGCCTGCAGGCCTTATGCAACCCTGGAAAGCTAGTGATGTGTCCCCACAAGATTGTAAACTTTAAATATTATTATGCATTTATATACATTAAATATATTTTATATGTGGCCCCAGACAATTCTTTATTTAGTGCCAATAGGTTGGATACCCATGCTCTAGACTCTACAGCCTCTTCCCCAACGTATACAGTTCTGCCTTGTTGTCAGCTGACATGGCCAGCTAAAATGCACCATTGCCACCAACCAAACCAAAACCTGTAAGTTTCAGCAGAATTGGAACCTTTTATCACATCTCAGCTTTCTTGTTCAAAAAAATCCTACGGGACCACTACTACTGTCAAGAAGTATATTGAATTTTTCCTCACAGATAATGGTCACCACGGAATTTTCTGAACAAGAACGTTCTGAGATGAAATCATCCCCACACTGCTTTTGAATCTTCAGAATTTGTTCATCTGTGAAGTTTCATTCCAAGAAGAAGGACTGACATCTTGCTTTAGACAAGTGGCCCTGATTGTCCTTAAAATATTTTCCCCTCAAAATCTGCAGTCTCTGTTCTATGCAGAGAAGTACAGATACTTATTTGCTGTAGGGGAACTGAGCTTCAAAGTTATAGGTAATCCTCAAGTTATAGCTGGTTGCTTAGCAACCATTTGAAGTTATGACCAACTTAAAAATGGGACTTATGGCCTATCAGGTCCCCTCCAACTTTATGTGACCAGACAAACAAAGTTATTCTATGTAAACTTTGGGCACTCAACAACATGGCCATATTTATGGCTGTTTGCAGTATCCTGTGGTTACAATGGTTTACAGTGGTTTCCCCCAAAAGTGGATCTTACAGTTTTTGACGAAACTGTGCTGACAGTGAACCATTAGTTCACTTAATGACTGTGGCATTCACTTAATGTGGCATTCACTGCTTCATGATTACAGCATTCACTTGAAAACTGCTACAAAAATGGTTGTAAAATCAAGTTACATGACCAACCTATTTTACAATATATGACCATAATGGAGAGGCTCCATTATGGCCATACGTTGAGGACTACCTGTATTGATGAATTTCATATAGCACAGTTCTAATGCAGCCAATGGAGTAAGGTATAACTTTTACCTCTGAGTATCTGGAGCAGCTTTATACTTTTTGATCTTTACCAATGAAGAAATGAATCTAATGAAGCAGAACAAATGTCCAGTGGTCAGGAGGGTTTGCAAGGGGAAGCCAAAAGCCAAAATAGTGGCTATCACCACATGATGAAAGTCCCTCCTTTTTTAAAAACATGTGACTTATTTGCAGCTGCCATAATATTTTTTTGACCTCCCTTTCTATGATTAAGATCCTGCTTCACAAAGCCCATATTCAAAATATGTAATTATGCATACAGTATCAGTCCCCTGCAGCTGTTCTTCCACAATTGATATGAAGTGGGGAATTTTCTACTAATTCTGGAGATTCTATTAACCATTCATATATAATAAAGGTTAGGTGATCTATCTTCCGTGGATGGAAAATGAAATTAAAGACCTTAAAGCCAATCAGCTTTGCTGCATTTTACATCAACTAATTCCATAAAATAACTGTCTGAAGAAATCCTGTACTGTAGTTGGTCTATATCAGTTGCCTTTGATTTTCAAGGTATTATCCACTTTCCTACTACCAAATGAGATTTCCTCAATTATCAGCACCTCTTCTCAAGTAGAACAGTTTTAAGGTAATGGTAGCAGAGAATTCTCTAGTAGATATATCTCCCCCTTAATTATCACAGCAGGACCTGGCTAACTTTATTCCATTTTGTAAGTTAAGCAGGCTAGGCCTGATTATACTTGGATATGAGATTTCCTAGAAATCCTAGGTCTGTGGCCCAGATCATGTTACTGCCATCTGTCAAGTTCTACCATTGCTTCTGAAGCCAAAGTACCACATAAAAGGGGAAGTAACAATGAAGAAACTGTGTGGTAGGACAAAGCAATGTAGAAAGTATAAGGGACAAAACCAAAGTCTTTGTGAAAGTAACCTCTGTTAACATTTTCACTGCTGTGCCCGTCAATATATTTCTTTTCTAGATTTTCAGTGCCAACTCAGACTTTATATGTGAAATTAGACATTTTTCTTCTGTTGTATATTCCATTATAGTTATCTTGAGTGCCTTTTTTTTACATACTCAGGGATTTTTTTTCCCTAGGAGGGATTTTTTTCCCCCCTAGGAGGGATTTTTTTTCTTAAGAGTACTTTGAAGATTCAATTTGAATCCTTGGTGTCATTTGAAAACTTTGCAAATTCATTAGTTATGTTATCATGCCCAATCAAGTCACCCTGAAATTTGCTTTCCTTGTTTATGACAATGTTCTCTTTACTTGTACCATCTGCTTCCTGTTCCTTAACCAATCTTCTGATTTGCTTCAGTAAATATCAAACAGGGTGTAGAACACATAGTTGAGATATTTTTACTGGGAGAAGAATCTTCAGTAGATGCTCACATCTCTTAAACTAGACATGGAATATGTTATGGCTGAAACAAGAGAAATCCATTATTCTACTCAATATTCTCATGGCTCAACTTTAATTGGAAATCCATGTCATATATGATGAGATGTAACAATGGAAAGGGAATTTAATTGAACTTAGTTGATCCTAAACTTCCTATATAAAATACAATAATCCTGTATAAGACTGGTATCTGCAGGAAGTACATATAAGGCTATTTAGGTGTTATTCCTTGATCTGTTATTTGTAAGCTGATATAATAGTATAACAGAAGGACCCAGGGAGACAGGATGGAAAGTGGCAGACTGGATATCTGGCATGTAAAAGATGTCTCAGCCCACAGGAGGGATGGCTGGGAAATATTTGAAAGAACCCTCTCTAGTTTTCCAGAGAGCAGATGGAAGTGGGGAAAAATACTTTCAGTTTTGGAAGGTTCTGTTAATGTAATCTTGAATACCTTGGAGTTGGTATTCCTCCTTGTGCTTCTTGTCTGGACTACCTTGCAGAGCTAACAGTTAAATCACTGGCTTTGTTCAGGCATCATGATAAGCAATAATGTGACTTAACTGAATAAGTGAACATAGTCATTAGGCTTATTTAACAAAGCATTATTAAAACAAACTATGGATTAGCATAGTATGTCAACCCTATCCCTGATGTGCTAAGCGTGCATTCGTCACTGATACCTGAGATAGTTATACAGAGAATTTATGTGCTGCTCTGGGTTACATTTTTGAAATTACACAGTGTATATTATCAGTGTATAGCAGTAAATTATCAGTGTATAGCAGCTATTGGTGTATACATTCATTTATATATTAATATGTTTGTATATAGACTGCCTTGTATAATAAAATAAAATGGCTTTAAAGAATAAACCCATCACAACAGTGACATAAAATATCCAACACATTATGAAAAACATGAAGCAATATCAGATTGAAGAGATGTATTTTGGAAATCAAAAGTACCGTAAATCTATAAATCTATTTTGCAGTTGTGGGCTGTGTTACAGTTATGGTAGAAATGCCTTAGACATGTAGGTGGCTTATGACTTAAGCTGGACTGATCATTATGTTTGTAACTTTTTTTTTTTTTTAAGTCAGTGTTGACTCCTGGAAATTGCCTGGGCAGTCAGTTTTCTTGCCAAAGTTTTTCAGCAGTGGTTTACTATTGCCTCCTTCCTAGGAGTGAGAGAGACTGGTTGGCCTAAAATCACACAGCTGGCTTCGTGTTCAAGGCAGGACTAGAACTTACAGTTTCTGAATGCTAGCCTGATGCCTTAGCCACTACACTAAACTGCCTCTCAACTTATTGTATATATTACCCATTCATAAATCTTTTTCACTTTTTTCTATATTGATCACTTGATTCAGCTACATTCTGATTCAGTAGAGGTTCCTGAATATTTTTCAAGGTAGCTTGATATGCATTATATTATTATAGCCTATCATGATACAACCAAGACATGAGTGAATACAGAAGTCTTATTCCAGGGGTGAAATCCAGCAGGTTCTGACAGGTTCTGGAGAACCGGTAGCGGAAATTTTGAATAGTTCAGAGAACCGGCAAATACCACCTCTGGCTGGCCCCAGAGTGGGGTGGGAATGGAGATTTTGTAATATCCTTCCCGCAGGAGTGGGGAGGGAATGGGGATTTTGCAGTATCCTTCCCCTGCCACGCCCACCAAGCCACACCCACCAAGCCATGCCACGCCCACCAAGCCACGCCCATAGAACCGGTAGTAAAAAAAATTGGATTTCACCACTGGCTTATTCTAAACATATTTTTTGGAATACACAATTTCAAGCCAACCCCCCCCCCCCAAGCACAAAAAAGAAAAACGCTTGGCTTCTGATAAGCATATTTTTTGGAATACACAATTTCAAGCCAACCCCCCCCCCCCAAAGCAGAAAAATGATAAGAGTTAATCATAAAAAAAAACATGTTTCTTTGAATATGCGATCCAAACTATTCAGTAGATTGTCTTATGGAGTGCTTGGAAGAGTCTAAAAAAATGCAGAAATTGGAATAATGGTATTATTTCTCTCCCCCCCCAGTAACCAGTTAAGCATGCAGTTGTGTATTGGCGACATGCTAGTTGTCACAGTGAAAGAGTATATTTAACTACAAAAAATTATACCAGCAAAACCTAACATCAGAGAAAAATGGTTCAGACTTGTTACAACGATAAATATGACATTCATGCACTCATGCTTGATAACTGATTTGAGGCTTTTACGCTGTACTGCAAGGCATTACTAAATGAACCTTTCTGCCTCTTGTGTAAATAGATAGATTAATGGCATTAAGTGAAACCCAAGCCTGCTGAAATGTTTGCTCCCTTATAGGGTTTTCAATTTCCCCTATTTTTGATGAATGAAGCAATCTGGTCATAAAATCCTTGCACAGTAGGTTAATAATGTCATAGCTGAACTGTGAAATAGTAATGTGTATACTATCTATTTGCAAACAATAACCCTTGGAGCCTGATAAATATATTTTCAACCAACTTGGGTGATCATTGTCTGCAGAGACAAAAGCAGATTTTGTTCTGTGTGTTTGAAGGCTCAGGCGACAATGTAGGTCAGGAGAAAAATCAGGCAAGTTCTTAAGACAAGAGGCAGATTAACCTTTCTACCTCAGCAACATCACTTGTCTTTTCCTCTTAATAGCTTTCCAGGAGTTTTAAGAGAAGAGGTGTCCTTCTTTACCTTGGCAGTCACAGCTCACTGCTCTGGTTGTGCAACATTCACCTGATGTTTGTCGAAGTTGTATTTCCTGTCTGTCACTGAAAAGGGGAACTAGATTTATTTCTGTGTAGGAGACTATGCAAATTTTCTGCTATACTAGCCTAGTATTGCCTTCCATCTAGCACTTGACTGGCTTGACCAGACTTCCTGATCCTCCAGGCCATCTACACAAAACCTACTGTATTAATTTACATGCTTTATTCTTCATGTCGTAAGTTCTCCATCATTTTATCATAGTGCTTTAGACACGCTCTTTAAGATCCATGTCCAAAGAGGTTAGTTACAATTACTTGCACTATTGATATCAGACCAGTATAATCAATTTAGCATAAACGGGCACCAGCATTGCTACTTCCGTATACTGTATTTTTAAAAAACAATGCAGGAATAAATACGAGCAATAGTTGCAAAATTTCAGGACTTTCTTTTTTTTTCAGAGTCAGTTTTGATTCTGGTGGTAGCAGCTCTTGTATTGTGCTGATAGACTAAAACTTTTGCTGCTGTGTAGAGGCTGGTCACCTTTAACCTCTTTTGGGGAGGCAAGGAGAGAGAGTACCCAAACTACAGCTTCAGCACTGTGTAGATATGTGACTGCTAAGAATAGTGATATCATTGACTACAGTGTGAATAGATCGTACTTTGTGGATATTGTGGGGTCCTTGGTGCTCTCTGAGCTTGATTGTTTTCTTGCAGATGTCCCAAAGGCGCTTTTTCAGGAAGCAACTGGACTTTCTTGTTTTTTCTTTGAAGACATTTCGCTGATGAGAAGCAAAACGTCTTAAAAAAAACAACAAGAAAGTCCAGTTGCCTCCTGAAAAAGCACCTTTGGGACAACCATGACCTGGATGACTGAGAATCTCTACAGACTTTTCTTGCAGATGTTTCATTACCAAACTAGGTAAGTGCATTTGTTGATACTGCTGTCCACTCACCAGGCATAAGACTTTGTGGTACAGATGCAGCACACTGAACTTGCAGTACTGAACTTAGCAGTACTGAATTTCACTTCAGTTGTTTCTGAGGTAAAAGCAATAATTATTGGATCAAGTGTACTGCAAGACAGATTTGGGATGGAATCTTAGAAGGCTTTTTAGTGCAGGCAAAGACAGAAAAGTTTGTGGTGAGTTGATTATTGCATTAGCTGAACCTTTGTTCATCTGTTGCACGATCCCCCATCTATGGGGCAATTCATTTGGAGCTTGAATTTAAACTTATGTTCCAAAGACTAGCAATAATTTTACAGGTGTGAATGGTTTGGCAACTAAAGATGGAAATTGTTTTATTTTTTTATCCGTAGTTTTTTTTTAAATTCAAAATAACTAAGTTTGAGGTTGTGGCCTGAACATGGCTATTCAATGAGTCTGGGGCTTATCCATATGACACCACCAATTGTATGTTCTAATACAATTATTTTCTTAAGCCACACTCACAATGCCTTAACTGCAGACCTTAACATATTATTGAGAAAATGTGATTCTCAACCTTATTTTTAAGATCAAATACTGCAATATTAATGTGCTTAATATATGCCATGAACAATAGAAGTATGGGAACTTGCCTGGAGAAGGCAAGTTACCATAAATATATTTATTAATCAAATTTATTTAGCCACCCATCTCAAGAGAAATTACTTTAGGCAGCATACAATAGTCAGTACAAAAGAAAACATATATAAAAACAAACATTTAAAAGTAGAAAAACCATCATTAAAGTGGAGATAATTAAAAATATATATAATCCTAAGGGGAGGGCGGAGAGAGAGAGAGAGAGAGAGTATATCCATCTCAATAGTGGAGCCATCTGAACAAGTCTCCAGTTCCCTGGGACCCCCAGGCCTGATGGCATAACCAGGTCTTGAGGGACTTCCTGGACATCAAAAGGGGTGGATGTAACCTAATGTCAATGGGAGAATGTTCCATAAAGCGGACCCCACAGCAGAGAAGGTCCCTGGCAAATGCTAACTGCGGCGTACCCCCTCTGCCAGATCTAATGGGCCGGGCTGATATAATTGGGAAAACATAGACCTTTGGATAACCTGGTCCCATGCCATGAGGGGCTTTAAAGTTTAAAACCAGCATCTTAAATTGGACCCAGAAACAAATGGACAACCAACACAACTTCCAGAGCAGAGGTATAATATGTGCTGTTGTCCTAGGATCACATACTTCTGATTTCTGCATCCTAAATACTCCACAAGAGCAGCTCAACTTTTTCAGTTCTTAGACAGAGCCAAGAGCCTGTCATTTATGCTTCTGAACTTATTTATATTGGAGGAAGAGGTTTGTGTGTTCTTGAAGAGTAGGAATCTAAAATGAACAAGGATTGGTGAAACAGCTCATTGTAACTTCAACAGATAAAGAGGCTTTTTATAAGAAATACGTGGAGGATAAGGGGAAAGCTTAGCTCCTAGCTAGCTATATCTTTTTAAGTGAAAATCATGACAGCCAGTTTGTATAAAGTCTAAAGACTGGATGGAAACCTCACAGACAGCAAGCAGGCAGAATACGAGGGAAAGAGGAAATAAGAAGGAATTCCCAACTCCCTGTCTATATTCCTTGCCTCTTGTGAATTGTGTGATAAATGAAGAAGTGCACCTGAAGTTATACCTCCAATAAATTAGTCCTGAGAAATACACGGGGAACAACCTCCTATTCTCAGCACAACACAAAGGTGATTTTAAGGAATGAACAGTTCCATTCATAAATGACTTAGATGAGGGAATAGAAGGGGAACTTACCAAATTTGCAGATGATACTAAGCTGGCAGGAATAGCTAACACCCTAGAAGATAGGCTCAAGATCCAGATGGATCTTGACAGACTTGAACACTGGCTCCCATCTAACAAAATGAAATTCAATGTCGAGAAAAGTAAAGTCTTACACTTAGGCAAGAAAAACCAAAAGTACACATATAGACTGGGTGAAACCAGGCTTAATAGCAGTAACTATGAGAGGGATCTTGGAGTCTTAGTGGACAAACAGCTAAATATGAACCAGCAATGTGCAGCGGTAGCCAAAAAAGCCAATGTAATCCTAAATTGCATTAACAGAGGGATACAATCAAGTGAGGTACTAAAACTACTCTATAAAGCCTTAGTAAGACTACACCTAGAGTACTGCATCCAGTTTTGGTCACTACACTATAAAAAAGATGTTGAGACTCTAGAAAAAAAGTGCAGAGAAGAGCAACCAGTATGATTAGGGGACTGGAGACCAAAAAAAAAACGGTTACAGCAACTGGGCATGGCTAGTCTAAAGAAGAGAAGGC
>QLTV01001810.1:1355230-1367947 GCA_003457575.1 Thermophis baileyi | reverse complement strand
GTCCCCTGCTTGGGGGGGTGGGGTTGGACTACAGGGCCCACAAGGTCCCTTCCAACTCTGTTAATCTAAATCTAAATCTAAATCATTCATTCTGCTACATAACTTCCACCAGGAATTTTGAAAAATCGTATCAATCTCAGTTATCTGAAGGGAGAACAGATCCTCAAACAGATTCTGTTTGCCAAATCTATTTTCAACAGACAGCATTGGAATGCAGATGCTTTAGTACACCAACCTTCTGCAAATGTATATGTTCCATGCTGTTACACTTAAATCCCCAGAATTCCTTGCTACTCACCATTCTAAGGGTTTAAATTCTACTGCATTTTTTTTTACAATAGAGCAGCTATATGTCCATAATTTGAGCCCATATGTATTTTATGGCAGTAGCAAGAATCTCCTGCATGCAGAATTGTATTTATTATTATAGCAATGTAAGAAATGGCCTTAATTATTTAGTAGTTGTGAGGCATTTTTTTTTACCAGATTGTAGATGTTTAGGCTTCATTTGGCTGGAATTAATTGCCTCTTGGGTAAATAAATATTTGAATGGGAGGGAATGGTAGGCTTTAGGACTTGGTTGAAAATTATGGGTTATTACAACCAAAAGAAATGGGGGGAAAAAACACCACCTCTGTGGCATAGGTTTTATTTAGCAAACTATAAATATAATTTGATTTATCTCTCAACGGCTTTGTTAATATAGGGCACAATAGTGGTTTAATGTTAAATTGGGACCATTGCTTTATTCAGTTCTGACAATATAGTACAATATGACTATTAATATTAATATTAATCCCCAATAATACTGTGTTAGTATTTCGATCTCAGTGTCTAAATGGTTCCAGACAGTGTGCAGAAACTTGACAAACAGGACACTTTAATGCTGTCTGCTTGTATTCCACACAATGTGGCAGTGAAGCTTTTATTCTTTGAGACACTGAATTTGATTGGCAGTTCAGTTTGCCTCAAAACCATAACCCCTTTCCCCAACACTCCACTGCTATCAATTACAGTTTTGAATGTGGATTGCTTCTAATGTAAAATAACGCCAGCCTCTGCCTCTAACTCCAGGTCAGAAAGCTCTTTTGTCCACCATTCCCTTCGTTGCCTTCCCCCAACTTATTCATGCTTTGCTCTCTCGCTGCACTTTATTTTTCATGTATATATTTTTTTGGCATATAAACACTGAAGCCTTGTCCTTAGAAATTAGCTTCATGCAAAAGCATGCCTCATCAATAATTCTGTTGACAAGCAGGCTACATCAGTGGTTAAAACAGGAAACCTTTTCAGATATTCTTCTGGCTCAATCTTGGTCTCTTTTAATATACTGATATGCGCTGATATGCTGCATTCTAAATGCTTGTATTAGTGGCAGTAATTTTGTGTGTGCTACAAGTTAGCTTGACTCTTCTATAGCACGATTTCCTTCTGGCAGTCAAGTTAAATTCTCATCGGGAAATTTGCCTGAATGGATTGAATACAGATCTTATTTAAATCAGGTGATTTGCTTTAGCTGCCATCTGTTGGCCAGTTTGCTATTATTATTATTCTGCTGTTGTAGTAGTTACCTGTCTGCTTGTATTGTGGTAACTTGGAAGTCACATTTAATAACTATTTGAGATATTACAGAATGACTTTCACCTCAGGGAATTTATATGGAAAGTTATAGACACTCTGTACAGTCATAGGACTGGCAGAAATGTGGTTCCAAGAGCCAAATTAATTGCTTTCAAACTGTCCCCAAGAACTGTATTTGTTGTTGTTGCAGAGACACCAGATACTCTGAATGAATGGCACATCCAAGAAGCTCCAAGGAGAGGCCTCTTTGAGGGTTATGGGGCAATGGTGGGAATTATTTGTGCTTTTCTAGGTTTTACAAAGGACCATTTTCTTGGTCAAACATCTCCTTTTCTGAGACTTCTGAAGCTTTTACATGAAGCATTGGCCTCCTGTCTCCTTAAAGTTTATTCTCAAACTATGTTTCTGATCCCTGCAGGGATCTTTTTGGCTACAAATTCAAAAGCTTATGGTCCAGATAAATGTTTCCTCCTCCTCCTCTTCTAAGAAACCTGTGTTACATTTTCAGGGCCTCAGTCTAGTCAGTTTCAGTTCTGTTCCAGCCTTTGAAAACTGTCAAGGTGATGGTAAATGAGACCTGCCTTCCAAATATAGGTGGAAGACTCCTCTTCCTTTGAATGTCTATCTATTGAGCCCATTCTTACTGCTGGAAGACCATAAAGAAAGGGCGCAACAAAGGTTTCTTCCAATGGTTTTTAGTTAGAAAAGTACAATTTAAAAATATTTCAAAGTAATAATCTCAAAGTACATGTTTAGGTCCATTTCTGAGATTGAGATGTTCTTCCCCTTCTCCCCAACAGTTCTCCCTACAGTTGTTTTGCTGTATAAACAACCTCCTGTTTAAAGGAAATGAGGCAACAATCTAGGTATGCAAGGGTTTCAAACTCCACCTACAAATTTGATCCACAAATAAATGTATTAGCATTCCTATCTCTCCACTGCCCTGGCCCTTGTTTCAAAGGTTATGATACTCAGAGCGAGGAGCTGAAAAATTTGAAGATGGAGCTTAACATGCATCTCTGCTGCTTCTTTCACCTTATCTCACACAAGAATAGGATATGCAGAGTAACATTCTAGATAGGTAAGAATTTAGCAAGTTGGTTCAACTTCCATCTGCTTCTGTTACTAGAGAGAGTCCAAGAAGCCACAGCAGGTGGCAGCACTTATCCGAACTCGGATTATTTGAATGGGAGACCATCAGGAAATCCCAAAGCTGTGGTCCATACTGAATTAAAAAGAAAACAATCCTGAAAAAAAGACAGTGGCTAAGAAAATGAGATATTCATGCCTATGTAATCACTAGGACTTGGGCTTAATTCAAAGGGGAAAAAACCCATTTACCTAAAGATAAAAGGAGCCTTTACCTTGCTAGCCCTGGGGGATCTGAAGAACAGCCCTTGAAGTTCCATTGACTCTCATGGGGTTCAGTCTGCTTTCAAAATCAAGTAGGACAGTCTGGGAATTGCTTGGTTTGAAATGATAATCTTAAATGGCAACATGGATTGATGGAAAACTAATATGGCTGGGATACAAGTATAAGTAAACAACAGCTAATAGAAAAAAGAATTAAGCACTCCTTATGTCCTGCCTATCAGAATTACAGACCTCCAGGACTTAAAAAATTAAACCTGTTGGACGCACTTTTTTTTTTTAAAGTCCCTAGCTACACACAGTTTCACTAGACTCTGCCCTCAATCTGAGACTTTCCTTAATTATTCATGAATTATTCATTATATATAGCCTACCCTATCTGGTAGCCTTAGGGCAGGTTACTGTGATTTCATCAAATACAAAGCTATCAATTATTGTTCCTAAATGGCTCACAATCTGCAAAGTCCCAATTTAATTTTTCCTCCCCTCCATTAATGGGGGTAAGAAGAGAAGTCCTTTTTCCTTTTGCCTTCTCATTTTGCCAAAGTGATTGCTCTGGAAATAATTATCTTCCTTAAGAGAATGCATTGGAGGGCAATTATGCAGAAAAACAATAATTGAGATAGTATGAAACAAACACATATACATATACTGTATATTACTCAGGGATATTCAGATTCATTGTCTTGTCTGTATAATTCATAGTGGAACTTTGTTCTAATTCTCATAAAGAACAGATAACTGTACCTCTTCAAATGACAGATGAGGTCTCATATTATGAAATATTTTCCCATGGGGGAAAGGAGCCACATAAGTGTTTCGCATTCTAATGGAATGAGGGCAGGGGTGTCTATTTGAGAAAGATGTGAATTAAATCTGAAATAGTGTCTGACAAATTACATGGAATTTCCAGCTACATAGAAAACCTTTAGCTCAATTGTTCCAATTTTCCTGTTAAATTTGGAACAATCCAAAAAGAAGGTTCTTTTCAATTTATCATTACAAAGGACAAACATAAGGCTACTTTGTGTGTTGTGTGCCTAGGCCTTTTGAATTTTTAACATTCTCTTGTAAAATAAGTGAACAAGTGATGAAAATGGTTATGCTTCTCACACAATAGGTGCACAGGAGTATAGAAATAGCCTTGAAGAAGGTATGTGGCAGCCATTATGAAAACATCAGGTTAGCCTGGAAAGAAAGAGGGAGAAGACTCAGGGGGTTAGACTCAGTTGTCTTAATAGACGTTTCCAACTCTACGATACTCTGAACACAACTTTGAGAAGGCTGGTGAAAATCTGAAGGTCAGTCATTGAATCCAATTCACAGAACAGACTTGATCATTTGTTTAGAGGGCTCCAGATGACAACAGCTGTAAAATCTGTGTTAAGTATTGCCACCATTTTGTTTTAAATCACTGTTTTGGTCAGTGACAAGTCCTAACTTCTGCTACCATGAAAAAGAGCAAGATGAATTAATAGTAGCTGCACTATAATGGCAGTGTTGATGTTTGCAACTATACGAGCTCTGACAATTGTTGCTATATAGTAGTTTTCTAAAGGGCTGGATATATTCAACACAAGCTGCTATATTAACAAAATGTTAAAGCACAATAATTTGCATAAATTTATCCTGCCCCTGCCTTGTATTGTAGATGTTGTTTTGCGTATCCATATAAAAGAGAGGAAGAATTAGAAACTAACACAAAATGATTTTGCTAACAGTTTTGTTCTGTGTGATGGAGTTACTGATGTCTCCAGTGGAATCTGTGAGAGTTTCATGAAATTCAAGGATTTTGTAAAAGAACCAATGTAAAGATCTAAAAAAAAAAAAAAAAATCTTTCTTCCCTTCCTCCTTCGAGAAGTGACTCACTCTTTCCAACTCTCGCCAGTTCTCCCTCCAACATTTTGAAGTTAACCATAAAAAAAAAAAAAAAAAAAAAAAAAAAAAAAAAAAAAAAAAAAGATCCAAGAGCCACACATTTTGTCAGTTCTTCCTTAGATAGAAGAGGATCTATTCTTAAATAACAGATTTTATATCTAGCTTAACAAGAAACATGGAAGAAATGTTTAAAGCAATATACATGTACAATAGATGAGTTTTTAATCCATATGCTTCTTTTAAGGTTGTTCTATAAATAAAAACAGTTTGGAATTGTTTTTTAGGGTGCCAAACAAAAGGGACTTTAAAAAGGCTACTCTCTTTGTAATGCTTGTTACAGAACAGTAGGTTATTTAAATATTGTACAGTTAATATAGTTTCTACATTCAGATAGTTGCTTACCTCTGTAGAATATTTTTCTTTCTTTTACTTTGATTTAAGGATTTAGAGCAAACAATAGATCATTGCAAAGCTTTGTTTGTTTGAAATACTTTTTGGCTAGTGAAGAAAAAAGTGCAAGCAAGGTTATGCTTCTTTCCCCCAGCACCTCCCTGCTTACATTTGCATGCCATCTCAGACTGCCTTACAGACATCCAAAGCTATTATTTTCATTGCGACTGATGGCAGATGGAAATGACTTTTCCCTGTTACTGTAGCAGAATTCAGGCAGTATCCCACAATAATGAGATGGATCGTATTCCTTACCACAATACCACAGAATTCCTATAACACATATAATGCATATCTTCTCTCATTCATGCTGAATGCGAATAAAGCTCCCATTTGTATGAATTTCTGACTCATTCAGCTATCTTGCATGACCTTCTTCTGGTCATTTAATCATAAATAAATTGCTTGGAGGTAACTCCAAATGATTTGAGTGCAGAATCTCAAAAAGGTCATATTGTGCACCAGATCACCAGATCACCTAATGACCTCTTCACTTATGATAGAAAACTGTGAGAAACTGATTAACTTGTGCTCACTTTGAAGTGATCTGTTGTAAAGTTTGTCTTCGTTAGAAGAATTTGGGATGCGGGTGTTTGTCAGCACACACTCCTATTAGTCTGATTCCGAAAAGTATTCCATAAGGTTTATTATCATGAAAATGGTTCCCGAGCAGGGGAACCATTTCATAAAGAAACATACTTTAGAAGAGACAGCAGGGCCCTGCCTTAGTTCTGTGAAAAAGTTACAGGGTTTAGAATGTTCCTCTGTGGAGGTAAATAAGCTGTCAATTCATGATGAAGAAAATCAAACTTGCTCAGTTTATTTTGGCCAGTGTTACTTGCAAAAAATATGAGAGAAATTTCCGACAAGCTAGCTAGCGTGCCCTCCATGTGTTAGCATTTAGTTTTTCTATTCTTTATTGTGCCTGGGACAGCTTTTGAGAAAGGTAAACAGGAACATCAAAATAAAGAAATGAAAGACTAGTGTGTTCAGAATTGTTTTTCACGTTAATTGAAATAAAAAAAAAAGTTGGCTCGGTTAAACATATGTTTGAGCTTGATATTAGTGCTGGTCGCCTCTTTGCCTTCCTTAGCTCAGCTAGAAGCCCTGTTTTATGGTATGCCTAAACAAAAATCTGGAAAGCAGAGAAACTATGCCATCTGCAAATTAGTTTTACTTACTTACATCATGACTTAAAAAAAAAAAACCAGGCAATTAGCAGAGTGTTTCCTTTTTATTTGTGGTCTCAGGTTATGCATTCCTTCCTACTCACTACACGTAGAGTTTAAATCAGAAGAGGGTTTGTTTGCAGCTTCTCTCTTGCTGCACTTTATGAGTGTAGCCGGGTAATCCTGACTACTTTACAATGGTAATTCCTTTCTCCAGATGTACTGAATTGTATAGTAGCCCCTGAAAAACAACAGTGTTTTGGCTATAGGATTTTTTTCCCACCCTCTCCCCTCATATGTATGTTTTAAAAGAGTTATTTTTTTTATCTAAGCACATCTAATCCAGGCCAGGCAAGGATAAAATGAATAAATAAATTCAGCAAAAACAGCAAGAATAGATATATACAGAAACTGGAACACCATAATAGCATATTATTAATAGTCATGTCTATCTAGCATTCTGTTTTGCTTTTTTCAGAGTGCTTCATTGAAATCAGGGAGCTCAATCCTGCCAAGATTACTGAGTAATAATATTTTTTTAAAAAACCTTCCTTTGCATTAGGTCTGCAGATTTCTGTCTTCCCCACTTTCAAGAATGCAATTATACATGATGGAAAACTATGTACAGCCACGTGTTCTATACCTCTGGATTGTCTGTGTTGGCGGGGAACCCTGGATTATGTAGTCCTCATCTGGAGGCACTTCTTTGGACAAAGCTAGTGGCAGTAGCAAAATAACAGTTGGAAGAAAAAGTGGTCAGCTAGTCTCCTCTTGTTCACTATACAAAAGTAAACTGTTCAGAGGTTGCAATATTTTCTCCAGGTCCAGTTTAATTAGCAGCATCCAAACTAGCACTTCGAAAGCATGCAAATGCGAGTAGATAAATAGGCACCACTTTGGTGGGAAGGTAACAGCATCCCATGCTCCTCGGTATATAGTCATGCTGGCCACATGACCACGAAAGTGTTTTCGGACAACACTGGCTCCCATGGCTAAGAGACAGAGATGGTCATCACATTCTAGAGTCAGACACGTCTTGCTTTTTCTGCCTTCAGTCTTCAACTTTCAATGAATTCATATAAATGAATTCAAATAAAATACTACTGGTTAATCTGCTGTAAGTGACTAACATTACTTACCCTTTGGCAAACATGCCCCCCAAATGACATTGTCTTAGCCAGATCCTTCATTTCACAATTCCTCAGCCTCAATGGCTCCCATGGTGGCAGCCACAAGCTAGCTGGGACAATTGCCTGCTTTGTTTACCAAACCCACAAAATTACAGGATTCTCTGTGAAGTGATGTACATTTCCACTCCATCATGATCTTTCTTTCCTCCTTAACCCCCTATTCTCACAGCAGGGGATACATGTTTTCATCCATTACATACTAACTTAAGCCTCCTTCCCTTTCACCCATCTCCACATTTCTTATATTGTTTATGTGGATAACTACAAACATTCAAACTTGGGGGGAGGGTGAGGGAACAGGGAACAAAAGCCACTCGTGTGTTCCCTTCCTCATAGTTGTCTAAAGTTTTTTTTAAGTAAATACCCTAAAGCGATATTTCTCAATCTTGGCAACTATAAGATGTGTGGACTTCAACTCCCAGAATTGCCGAGTCAGCATATTGGCTGGGGAATTCTAGGAGATGAAGTCCGCGTATCTTAAATTTGCCAAGGTTGAGAAACATGACCTAAAGTTTGGAAGGATGAGATCTTCTTAGGGAGAAGACGGAAACTGAAATGCCTAAAGTTAAGTTGAAATTTTGTGGCAATAGGGACAGGTTCAAGCTGGATTTGTACTTCTTTTATACAGTATCTGACACAGTAGAAAAAGACGAAGGGGTATCCTTAAAATGGTGCTGATGACAACTCTGCAGATTCCAGAACAGGGATCATAGTTGCCTATGCTTCTGGAAACTGGTTGTGTGAACACTGACACTTGAGCACAGAAAGAACTTTTAATAAATTGTGAATCAAAGAAAGCAGTTGCAGATCCAGATACTGATGATACAATGTGCTCTAAGAAATTGTTCATCCAAGCCACCACATTCAAAAATTATACTGAAGGATTCCAAAACCAGCATCAACCATCTAATTGTTAAGACTTCTGTGAATTTGAATAAGTAAGAATTTACAATACTCTACATTTGTGTTATTCAGTGCTTAATATGTGGTAAAGACGTCCAGAGCAATGCTATGTGCAGCTAATGAAAAGTCTTTTGAGTTGGTGAGACTTCAGGCAGATAGATATAAGGTCACAGCCAATATATTTTGTGGCTGTATTTCTCTCTAAAGTTTCATAAATTGGGGTTCCATAAATTTGCATACACTTTAGAAAACTATTACTGGAATTCAGGTGTTTTGATCATAATTACAGGTAGTCCTCAACTTAGGACTACAATTGAGCCCAAAATTTCTGTTGTTAAGTGAGACATTTGTTAAATGAATTTTGCACCATTTTACGACCTTTCTTGCTTCAGTTGTTAAGTGAATCACTACAGTTGATAAATTAGCTGATTGTTAAGTGAACCTGACTTCCGCATTGACTTTGCTTGTCAGAAGGTCGCAAAAGGTGATTACGGGACACAGCAACAGTCATAAATATGGACCAGTTGCCAAGCATCTGAATTTTGATCACATGATCATGGGGATGCTGGAAAGTAACTGTGAAAAACGGTCCTAAGTCATTTTTTTCAATGCCGTTGTAACTTTGAACAGTCACTAAACGAACTGTTGTAAGTCGAGAACTAATAGCTAATAGTGAAGCTGAGTGGACTCTAGAGAAACTTAGTTAAAAACATCTAGATTGCCTGGTAGGTCTGCCAAATTCTTTAATTAAAATATTCAGAAATTTTAGTGTAGGAATGAATATAATTCCATCAGACCTATACTGAATCAATAAAAGAAGTATTTAAAATATTCGCTAATACATGTTATATAATGGTTTGATAAAGGAAGAGGAAAGAGAGTATATTTAAAAAAATCTTAATATTTATTTTATTAAGTATTTATTTTGTAATTGATCCTTTCCCCAGTTTCACTCTACACACTGATTTTCTTCAATGGTAAATGCACACAGACATAGGTTGTTTCTGTTTTTTGAGGGATGGTATTTCTTTTCTTTGTCTTTGGGTTTTAAAGTTGGCTGTTCTAAGACTCAGTTGTAAGACACATCTGAAAGGAATACTCAACTCATAAGCTTGTGTTTGTGAGTGTGTGTGTGTGTGTGTGTGTGTGTGTGAGAGAGAGAGAGAGAAAGAGAGAGAAGGAGAGAGAGAGAGAGAGAGAGAGAGAGAAGGAGAGAGAGTACATTCATCTATCCATGATTCATTCTGAGGGCTGTTTTAGCCCTCATAAAATATTCATGCTGGTTGTGCATGGCTCTATAATTGCCATCTCAGGCCTTGAATTATTAATGGGTTGTACTGTTCATATAGTCTCATTTACTGATAGAGCAGATAACACCATAGAAGAGAAGATCCCAAACACTCTAATGCCTGTTACTTTGCATTAAGTAGTGGAATTATATTACTGTAGGTGTAAAAAGGCTGGATTTCATCATTCCTGCAGAAATTTACAGAAATCAAAATGTGGGTTGAAATGATTTCCTTCTTGATCCCAAAATGATTGTTCTGAAGAACAATCCTCTGCCTATTCTATACAATTTATTGAAATGGATGTATGAGAACATCCTTGTATCTTAACCCTTTTATTCTATACTATTGATAAGTTTGTTGGTTCTAATGGTTAACCAACATGATTCCACAGTTCAATTTACTAAGACATATAGCAATATTTTTTGTTTTGTTTTTATTTTAGTTCCCCTCCGCCTTTACCAAAACTACTTTGCTAGTTAATAGCTTTTGAATAAGTGGAAAAGGAAAAGGATGAGATCAGTAATATGAACATGCATGCATTTTCTATACTGTATCATAAACACTATAAAATGTATATTCTACTATAGATTATAATAGATAATATAATCACTATGTGATTATAGAACTATTATAATCAGGTTGTGAATATCCTCCGCCTAAAAATATCTATGCTACAACTTGTAATTGTTGTTCAGGCTCCACAACATGAGAAACAGGAGTAGAAGGAAATCTATTCCTTATATCTTTTTTCTTTTAAAAAAATCCAGAGCATCAAATTTTCCAAAGTAGAGGCCAGTTTTCTCCAATCTTACAGCCCCTGGGACTTCAGTTCTCATAATTCTTCATGGTCAAAAACCTGGGGATTCTTGGAGTTTTGGTGGCAACACATCTGGAGTTGCAAAACTGGACAGAAAAACTATGTTTCTGATAAGATTGTCTGAACTTCAGGGCCAATTTTACAGTTGAAGGACTCTTGGCAAAAGATCTATGGTCATATTTCTATGATAGTGAATCTCTGTACTGTTTAGAGATCGCTGTGTAATGAGTGGTAATAGGCAATCCGTAGCTGCTATATTTGTTTTTACAGATAACCTGAAAGTTGACTTGTCTGGGAACAGTGGTGGTGGTAGGGAATATTGGCAATCTTCAGTACTTTTGTAGGTCATTCTCCTTTGTCCGATTACTCAGGGACTTTGAGCATTGTTTGTTTTTTAAGTGGCAGTGGGCATTTCTATGTAACTGGGATCTTTTATATCTGATCCTGGTTGATACTTTTGAATCTATATCTGTAAAATGTGTAAACCAATTCCCCAAGATTGATTAATTTATTTATCCTTCCATAGCATTAGACTGAATAGGGCCAGATTGTGGACTCTTATCTGTGTGTGTGGGGGTGTATTTCTGGAAGCTATGAATCAGGGGTGGGTTCTGGATCCGTTTGCTACTGGTTCGCTCAGGGTCGTGCCCTGCGCGCGCCCAGCAGCAATAAAAGAATAGCTTCTGCGCATGCGCATAAGCAAAAATTCGCTTCTGCGCATGCGCAGAAGCAAAATCCAACATGGCGGCGCCCACGGAACACACCGAAAGAACCGGTTCCGTGACGTCATCACCGGTTTACTAGCGGTACTAAAGAATCGGTTAGAACCAGTAGGAACCCACCTCTGCTATGAATGATTTAGAGAGAAATATTGGAGCTTCAAGCTTTGCAGATGCTTATACTGTACACCTATTTCATAAACTAAAACTTTGGAAACTCCTTCCCCAAACATGCTGTGATCCTGCCTGCTTTTTGAACATGCTGCTTGAGAAGTTACACGAAGCCTGATATAGTCCTTGAGTAGACATTTCTGTTTAGGATGACAAGGTCACCTAGATACAATGTAGACATCAAAAATGAATGTGGTTTGAAAAACAAAAGCCTGTAAAAACCTTGCAGGTGCTAGGAAACAAAACTGATGGCATTTCACACAGATCCAACACAGTTCCCACTTAGCTGTCTGAAGAATCATTTTATACTGTGTGTATAATCCTGAAAATATTCCTTAATAAATTAGAGATGGAAAAATTAGAGAATAGGTTGAGAAAGTTTGTTCTGCACAGATTAGATGACCCCTAAGCAGCAGCAAAGTCCATCCTTATGTAGTGTAATCCAGTGTTTTGCAGACTGGATCTGATAGCCCTATTCTGTGCATTGAAAATCTATCATTATATTCACTGGAGTAGGTAGTGTGTGTGTGTATGTATGTATGTATATATATATTCTGATAAATATAAATGTTAAAGCCTCAGTCTAGCAATAAATAAATAGTTGCTGTTCATATATTCAATTTTTAAAATTATGATTTCATAAATTGCTGTTATTATGAATTATTTGAATGTTTTGGGCATTTAAGGATAATTGGTATATTAAATTGAAAACTTAGTAACAGAGTTGGAAAGAGTCATTTCAGCCACTAAAATCAATATCTTACTTGCTGCAAAAATCCAATTTAAAGCATTCTGACAAAATTGTTCTTTGTTGTTGTTGTTAGTTGTGAAGTCGTGTCTGACCCATCGCGACCCCATGGACAACGTTCCTCCAGGCCTTCCTGTTCTCTACCATCCTCTGGAGTCCATTTAAGCTCACGCCTACTGCTTCAGTGACTCCATCCAGCCACCTCATTCTCTGTCGTCCCCTTCTTCTTTTGCCCTCAATCGTTCCCAGCATTAGGCTCTTCTCCAGTGAGTCCTTCCTTCTCATTTGGTGGCCAAAGTATTTGAGTTTCATCTTCAGGATCTGGCCTTCCAAAGAGCAGTCAGGGTTGATCTCCTCTAGGACTGACCGGTTTGATCGCCTTGCAGTCCAAGGGACTCGCAGGAGTCTTCTCCAGCACCATAGTTCAAAG
>QLTV01001810.1:1329898-1354265 GCA_003457575.1 Thermophis baileyi | reverse complement strand
GCATACTGTCACCTCCACTAGCTTTGTTGTTGCTCAGACTTCCTAAGGCCCATTTGACTTCTCATTCCAGGATGTCTGGCTCGAGGTCAGTGATCACCCCATCGTGGTTATCAGGGAAGTTAAGCTCGTTCTTGTATAGTTCTTCTGTGTAATTTTGCCACCTCTCCTTAATCTCTTCTGCCTCTGTTAGAACCCTGCTATTTTGGTCGGCTCCTGGTCTTGTTTTTACTGACTGTATAGCGCTTCTCCATCTTTGGCTGCAGAGCAGATAGTGAATCTGATTTCTGTGTTGACCGTCTGGTGATGTTCATGTGTAGAGTCGTCTCTTGGGTTGTTGGAAAAGAGTGTTTGTTATGACCATCGTATTCTCTTGACAAAATAAATTGTTGTTATTATGAATTATTTGAATGTTTTGGGCATTTAAGAATAATTGGTATTTTAAATTGAAAACTTAGTAACAGATTTGGAAAGAGTGATTTCAGCCACTGAAATCAATATCTTACTTGCTGCAAAAATCCAATTTAAAGCATTCTGACAAAATTGTTCTTTAGCCTTTGGTTAAAAACACCCAGTGACGAGAAACTACAGACTGATTTGTACTGAGCCCTGGTAGTTTCAAATGCAATATTGCAGGCAAACTCTGCCCACAGCCTGACAGGGCTCAAGGTTGACTCAGCCTTCCATCCTTCCAAGGTCGGTAAAATAAAGACCCAAATTGTTGGAGGCAATATCCTGACATCGTAAACTGCCCAGAGAGTGCTGTAAAGCACTATGGAGTGGTATATAAGTGCTTTATAAGTTCAAGTATCAATAGGGCTAAGCAAGTAGATTAAATGCTATAACCAGACATCAATTTGTATGCATGTGTATGTAGGTTACATCAGTGTCTCCTACTCATCCCTAATACTATATTAGAAATGATGCCTATATTACCTGTTGTTCACAGGTAGTCCAAGATGGCTTGTAGCTTGTAGCAAAAGGAAAGATGGGGCCTTCCTCCCCATTCCATTTGTAGAAATGAATTGGGCTTATAATTAAGCATTTCTGACAAGCAATGTCTTTAACTGCATTGGATAGCTGCAAATTAATTTAGGAGACATGAAACAAACAATGTGAGACACAGAACTCTGTTGCCCAAATGAGATAATAAAAGGAAAAAGGATTTAGGTGCCACTTACAGTATAAGGGTGCCACCTAATCATGGAGCTGGGCCTGCTGCTATTTTCTGTGTTCTCTGGGACTCAGTGCTAGTAAGCCTGTAGAAATCATTTCACAGGATACAAAACTTACCCTGGAGCTACTTGATGAAGCTATGAGAAGCTTCCATGGTGAAATATCTTCTGGGTATGTGGGTGCTTTCCTCCAAAGATGTCAGAAAAAAGACAGAACACCTATGGCAAATCTTTAAGGAGTGTGTTTATTTTGTGAATAAAATCCCAACCCAGCACAACACCTGATGAAATGATTTTTAAAGTAGCTCTATTTGACCATTTTGCTTTTTCTCATCAACTTTCTACAGAAATGTCCAGCTAAAATGCTGCAGAAAATTGCTAAGAATGTGGCAACAGAGTTCTAGTGTTCATAGAAAAAATGCAGTAGAGATATCCAAATCCTTATGCAGCAAAACAGAAAAGACAGCAGGTGATAGACGAGAAAAAAGAAATTACATGACTGGGAGAAAAGTTTGACTGTGGATGAAAGTGACTCAGCAATAGAATCACAGGGAACTGACAGGGGGGAGGGGGAAACACAGAGAAAGAAACATTTTCCTTAAAACAAGACATTTGGATGTATAATAAATCCTTTAAAAATGTATCCCTGCCTGAATGTCTTTCCTCCTCTCTCCCCAGGAGAATAAAATGGATGATATTCACAATTTGTATCATGGGTGAACTGCAAAATTCTGCGTTTTCCATGTCAACATTCTTCAGTCAGAAAGAAAATTATTGCAGTACTGTCTAGAGCAGGGGTCTCCAACCTTGGCAACTTTAAGACTTGTGGACTTCAACTCCCAGAATTCCTCAGTCAGCAAAGCTGGCTGAGGAATTCTGGGAGTTGAAGTCCACAAGTCTTAAAGTTGCCAAGGTTGGGGACCCCTGGTCTAGAGTACTCCATTTCTTCCTATAAGTTACCATAAATAGCTAAGTTCCTTAAAGGGATGTTTTGTTTGACAGATGCCACTATTCAGTGCCCAGTGTTCTGCATACTCACTAGAATTCATAGACCTTTCCGGGCTGAGTTGGAAAGGTCTGTAGTTACTATTCTTGAAATAGTATCCCATTCTCTCAATCACTGTTTCAGTTTGCTCATTGTTCACAGAAGAAAGAAAGTTTCATGTTTCATTTTAAGCATACAGGAACATTCCTCAGAAATACCTTCACCGCTTTCTGTTGTGGAATAAATGTGAGTCGTTGAATCAAATAAAGAATGTAGTGATCACTTAAAAAGAGATACCTCAAAGAAATTATGGATTGTGCTTCAAAGAGTTTACACACAAATTGATCTCAAAACTCTCAGCTTCCTAGAGAGGAACAAAAGCATTTATGAAGCAATGCATCAGTGAGATTTCAGTTTATCTAAAGAATTGTGACTCTGAAAATTAGTACCAAAATAACTACCGGTATATATTTTCCTCAGCTTCTACAGCTGCTCTAAAGCCAAGAGCTTCCGGTTTATGGCTGCCCTTCTGAGAGAAGACAGTTGTTCTCCCAAGAGGGCTATGCAAGTTTAATACCATTCATATGGAATTGATTTAGATAACTCAGTATTGTGGTTTAAGCATCTCTGCTATACCTTCAGGTTCCCTGTAATATTGCATTCTTGTAATAAAGAATTGGATTCAGCATACTGCATAATGTATTGCTGTGGATTGGATTCTTACTAATATCTGGTTGATCAAATGGAACTAGTCCAGAGTTCATGAACTTAGCTGTTTCTTGAACAGTCAATGATGCAATCTGTTGGGAGAAAAAAAATGCAACTGATATTCAGAACACAAGCAAAGTAATTGAGGCACAGAAAATTATACAAGGCTGCATTTCATAAATAAGATCTTTCAGGTCAATGTAAACTTAGTGGGTGAGCCATCTTGAAGACATTTTAATTGGCATTTGCCCTACATTTATTTACTCTTGCTTTATTTGCCAATGATTTTGGATTAGAATAGAGGTAGTGAAAACACACGTCAGTGTATGGCTGATACACTGGAGCATTCTTTGCCCCAAACTATTAATTATAACATACTGTAAGTGATTGCTCATATATTTCATTATATTAAAGACCCTTACGTTTCTCCATATTCTTTTTCTGGAGACGAAAGAGAAAAGGTAACAGGTGAGTCATTCCAGGTGTGCTACTTCTCTCCAGTTAGTTGGTCTACTATTCTTTTCAAGTGGCAGCAGGCTGCTCAGAAAGCCAAGTTATCACTTATGCTTAATTGGTCAACTAATTTGTGCTGTTATGGGCCGACTGCTGCAACACATACTCTGACCTTTGCTTGCCGCTGAAAAAGAGTTCACTTCAACACTTGTCATTTCCCAATTATGCGGAGAGTTGGAAAAGCAGTGCCCACATTTACCCACAATTATTAACGGAGAAAGAAGTTGGTATTTAACAGCTTGGGAGAAAAAAAAATCAATAGTCGTGCCAAAGGAGAAAAAAAAGTACATAAACATAGTCTTCACATGTGCAGTTATGTTTGGTATAATCAATAGAAGTTGTAACCTTTTACAAATAAAGGAGCTATTTCATGTATTCTACACACTACACAGACTTTCAGAAATACTTTTTAAAAAAAATTACATTTTAATTTGCTTAGTAATTTGACCTTGCTTTGCAGTGAAGCTCGACATAATTAGATTTTAAAATATATCAACTATCACTTTATTAATTGTATTCACTATTATTTATTTATATCCCATCTTTAATATGTTTATAAATAACTCAAGGCAGTGAACATATCTAATACTCCTTCCTCCCCCTATTTCCCCAACAATAACCCTGTGAGGTGGGTTGGGCTGAGAGAGAGTGACTGGGCCAAAGTCATCCGGATGGCTTTCATGACTAAACCGGGACTAGAACTCAGTCTCCTGGTTTCTAGCCTGGTGTCTTAATCTCTGGACCAAACTGGCTCTATGGCAATATGGAGGAGTCTTTTTTTCTTTGCTCTGAAAGCCTAATTTTTAATAGCTTCCTCCACTGTCTATGAGATTTTGTTTTTTTTTTTCAGAATCTCCATTAGGACTTTGTGTGTCTGTTTGTTCTGTTTTTTTGTAGAGGAGCAATGAGGGGAAAATCCCTTCATTACACGGAGGATGCATGCAATGAAATATAGTGATCTCCATTTATTCATTCAATTATACATATGTCTTCCCCACCAGTCTGATCAGTTGACCTATTTTGCTTGCGATGCTAATCCATTTACGGTATGGAGAGAGCTCTCCATGAGGTCAAATGAGAGACTAAATATGCAGTCACACCAAGTGTGCAGTTCAGCACAACCCAATGTTGAGCTGACACAGCACTTGATCACCTACCCAAGTGATAGAAGACGATGCTTGTGTCCCAACATTTAATAGTAAGGGGAGGGGAGGGAACGGGTAAACATCTATAAGTCTGAGCACATATATCTATGACTGTGTATAACTATAACTATGGTGGTCTCCAGTGCATAGTTTGCATTTTGGAAAGAAATCATTTTCTATCATTTGTCATTGCCTGGCTGCAGCAGACTGGGCCAGCATATCATTTGTTAGCAACGACAAAGCCGCACTCATAAATGCCGACATGTTACATTAATTTATAGGCACTGAGTGACTTATTAAATGTGACGTGTGAAATATAACAGGGCCCGGTATGGATGATTAGGTTTGGGGCTTTCAATTGTTGACAAGGCAGAGGTAATGAATTGTAGGACACAAGCTAGAATGTTTCCCCCTCATTAGTCAGTATTAGCTGCATTAATAGTAATAATTGGATATATTCATCATTTTAAATGTTTTAATAAAATGTTTGGACAGCACCTGATCAAGGCTGTCAGTTCTTTAGCTGAAAGGTTTTGTGACAGCACAAGAGTGAAGGTGCTTTTTTGGTGGGGAGATACATAGCTGTTATGAAGGTGATATCTTAACCAATGTCCTTTCAATAGTGGAAAGAGAGGATAGTTTGAAAACTAGCTAACTATTGGGAATGGTGTACTTTCTCTGCATCTCTTCTATCCTATAAAAGTGCTGAAGAAAGTATTTTGAAGAGGGCTGGTACCTTGAAAATAGCACACTCTTCTTTTACAGTCGAGTTTCTTAGATTAAAATATGAAAGAATGCATTTAAGAAACATAAAAAGCTCCCATTTTTTAAATGTCATATTCTGCTGTTAAGGATTTGAGGAACTTTCCATATCATTAGAGACTCATACTAAAATAAGAACATCAACTTCCAGCATCCTGGCAACTATGTTGGGTAGAAGATGATGGTAGTCAAATGAATTTGGTGAGTACCAAGTTTGAGATGTCTTGTGCTTTTGGCAATTGCTGAATTGAATACATCAGAATGTAACTTCAGAATATTATCATTTTATCTTTTCATTTCTTTTTTCTCCATGTAGTTATCCCTGCAATTTGGGATACTAATAAATTACCATTAGCAAATTCCCAAGAAACATAAACCAGTAAAGATAAAGTTCTTGACATTTCAGAAGTGATGTGCTGGAGTTTATTATTTCCATCTTTGTTTCCTAGATTTTGGGTGGAGATGCCTGATTGAGTTTACATTATAAATGAATTAATTTTGTCAGCTATGCATTTTTGTTGATCCTCCTTGCTTTCAGCTAGTTGGCAGTATGCTGGTTATCAAAGAAGACTTAAGCAAAAACAAAGAACGAAACTGGTTAGATTTATCAAAAATGTCAAGTCAATTGAATGATTATTTGTGTTTTGTCCTCTTGGGAATAAGTAGGAATGTTAACCTTTTTGTTCTGTCACTGGTGCCAAAATCCACAATCTTTGCACCCATCAGCCATGTAATGATTATGAGAATAATTCAAGGATAATACAATGATTCAAAAATAATACATTCTGCCAGTTTGCTTCTTATTTTATACATGCTGATTGCAGTGCTTGGTTTCTGTACCTATTTCTTGGCATAGTCTCTATTCTTATTTATTTATGCATTTAGTAGATTTTATCCCACCTTTATTACTTAACTTAAAGCAGTGAACTTACATACTACTCCTTCTGCCTCCTATTTTTCCCCACAACAGCAACCCTGTGAGGCGGATTGGGCTGAGAGAGAGAGTGACTGGCCCAAAGTCACCCAGCCAGTTTTTCATGCCTAAGGCAGGACTAAAACTCACAGACTCCTGGTTTGTAGAGCAGCACCTTAATCAATTAAATAAAACATTTGCAATTGTTTGTTATTTCTTTTGAGAAATAGTAACTTTCAACTATTTATATTCTTTTCATGTTCAGCAATAGAAGCATGACTTTGTCTCAAAATCAATTCCAAGGTAACATTGGCCCTTAACACAATCTCTCCCTCTCCCTCTCCCTCTCCCTCTCCCTCTCCCCCTCCCTCTCCCCCCCCCCATGAGTTTTAGTTCCGCCTTAGGTATGAAAATTTGGCTAGGTGACTTTAGGCCGGTCACCCTCTCTTAGCCCAATTCTTGTGAGGAAAATAAGAGGAGAGAGTAGGATTTTACGTATTTTCGTTGCCTTCAATTATTTATAAAAATAATAAAGGCAGGAAATAAAATAAAATAAACCTGCAAAAGGTTTCTTCAAAAAATGGATTCTTGTATTCAGCTTTGCCTTTGAATGCCTAGAATCAACCCCAGGACTTCCTAATATAATAATGCCCTTCAATAAGTCACTGCATATTTAAGAAAATCCTATTGTCATACAGTAATTCATTATTCTTTTGAGTTATGGAGGTACCCAATGAATAACCAACTTTTTGCAGGCAAGAATGAGTTCACTTTGTCTTAGTGCAAATATTAGACAGCAAATATGCAATATGTAAATTACTGGAGTCAGTCCAAGGCTAAAGACATTGGCCACAATGTAACTTGACTTGGGTCAGACTTTGGTGGAGGAATACTCATGAGAAGTGAGTTTTGCAGCCACCTCCTGCAGCTTTGGTTTCTAGGATCCACAATTTGGCTTAACGTACTCCATATAGTAGTGCAGATAGATTACTTTTATCTCTCAACATTCCAGAAAATATAGCTGGAACATTTTCACATCTTATTTTTAAAACATTGAATTAAACTCACCAATGTCTTATTACTACAAAATTTGCTTGTAGTGTAAACTAATATGTATTGAATCCAGAAGAACTCTATGTGTGATCTCTTGTGATTTTTTTTTTAATGCCTTTTTGGGGAAGGAAGAAAAAATACTGCCAAGAAAAACAGTTAACAAATTATGGAACTTAGCCATCATTTAAAAACAGGAATAAAGACATGTTTCCCTGAAGGTCCGGTATTACTATATGCACTGCTCGGATGAAGCTCTTGGCCTTTGCACATATAACCTCTTCCTTGCAGTCTTAAAATAGTGACCACATGCTAGGTTCCATCCTCATTGCCAAAACTCTGTGCCACAAAGGAAGTGAGAGTTTTATTCTTTAAGTGTGTTTGAACAATAGGGAAACCACTAGCTAGTATGCTCAAAAAACAGAAAAGCGAGAAGAAAAAAACGGAGGTGTAGAAGCTTTGAGCTTCTTGAATAGTTTTGTCATGCATCTCTTTAGGGAGTTAAAACTCAGAATGTTTGGGAGAAAGAGAAATTTGCATAAAACAGATGCCTACCACACTTAGGTGGTTTAAGTGATGATAATTCCTAGAAGTACCTCCTACCTGGAGAAAAAACTAAAGAATGGGTGTGCCCTCCAGTTGTAGACATGTGCAGAAATGTGCACGATTCTCTGCCGAGTGACTTGTGTAACTCACTGCAGCAATGTTTTGGTTTCCAGACACTGAACCAAACAGGAAAAGAAATAGGACAGCAAAGTCCTTTAACGCTTCTCTGGGGAAAATATGAAACAGAAGAGAGGCTGCTGTAAAAATGCAGTTAGTGGTTCACAGCTTATTTTATTTGGTGAGAAATAATCAAGAGTTTATTCTTGTGAAAATTCCTCCAACAAGCCTGGCATCAATACCAGTATTTGGGGACAGCTATTGCGGCCAACTAATGATCTTAATAAATGTTGGAGTCCTTTCCCAGAGTGATGCTTACCAAAATCTCCTTGCAAGGCTTCCAGGGACTGAAATTCATTATCTGAATTTTGCCACAAAATTTCTTTCATTCTCTGACATTGGTATGAGATAAGCAAACAGTGTGGCTGTCGTGTTTTTGTTTCAGCTAACATTGTTTTAGCCCACAAAGAATTGATATGATTGAATTTCCTGGAAACGGCATTTCTAATAATCTGTAATAGAGACTGAGCCTACAGTTTTGGGGCTTCTGAGATTGGCCTTCTTTTCTAGTTCTGAATTAAAGTTTGCAAAGATGGGTTAGATATCAGTATGCAGCTGAAATCCTTTGATCCATTTTATCTATTAAGTTTACAAAATTGTTACGCTTTGTCACAAAATCAGCAAGATGTTTAGACTGGATTTGGCATTTTTATTCTCCTATCCACCTATCAAGTCCAAGGACTAGGTTAGCCAGATGTTGTTGTTCGATTATTATTACTACTTTTCATTTATATCCTTCTTCCACTGATGTATACAGAGGAATTTATATTTTATTTATACTTGAACTATTTTGGGAGCTGGGAATGATTTCCTGATTGTATGGATTTCCTCTGTACAGTTTCCATTTTTAGTGAATACCAGTATGAGATAGAAAAACAGTTGCTTTAGATAACGGGTGGCATATAAATTTAGTAAAAAAAAAATTAATGATAAAAAGTGAATGGGCTGTCCTAATACACACACACACACACACACACACACACACACACACACACACACACACACACACACCAGTAGGAAGCACACAGAATCTTTGACTATTCCCTTTTCAACATGATCATAATTCTTTGAACAAAAACTCACAAGGGCTGAACTAATTTAGTTTAATTTTTCTAATAAACTTTAAAAATAATAGAGACAGTGTTGAATAGGTGGACTTTTACTTTGTCTCTTCTTTCCCTCCAAACCTCCTATATATTGATCCATCATTTCATTTCCATTCAGTAGGGTGCAGATTTCTGTCTAGGAACAGGATCAGATGAATCTCCTTCCATGAGATGTGAACATGAGGCCAGCCATATTGGGTCCAGACCTGCCAAGCAATTGCCACAAATTTATATAAGGGCCTTTGCACATGCACAGTTCCTCCACAATCCTGGAATCCTCTTCTCTGTGAAAAGGGTCTTTGCTACAGCTGATAGAGAAATAAAGCTCCTTCTCAAGGGTGCTGAGTACATGAGTGACAGAAATCATGGCTGGAGTACATATCATTTGGAATGTGTCTGCAAAGTGCACACTTCTTCTGTATTTTATATTTTATTTCTTATTGACTACTCATATTTTAAAGAGAAAATATATTTGCATTTCCCATGAAAGTAGGATTGGAGGAAATTACCTTTTTGAACAAGGTTTATGAGATCCTTTTCTTCTTTTTCTTTCATTCTATCTTTTAAAATGCTCAGCCTTGAATGAACAGTCTTCATTAACTGGTTGAAGCACTTATGTTTTAAAGAAAAATGTGTCCGGTATTTTTACCATATTGGCATCTTTAAGGCCTCTATATGTAAAATATCCCCATTGGCTAGTTGCAAAATCTTTCTAGTCATCTTTTTAGTCAGATAGTGTGAAGAGAAGATTTACAGTTTAGGTTCCAAATCAGCCATGGCTGTTGTAGCTTTGGTAGGGATTTAGTAGGCTAAGACTGAAACTGGGTATCATCCTGGAGGTTAATCCCCAGTCTCTGGAATGCATCTCACCCTCTCTCTGATAATGACACAGTGGAACAGCTGAAGCCAAAGGCCTTTAACTTGTGCTGTGGGTAGAATGTGAAGGCAAATATAATGAACAGCGAAGCAAATGTCGTAATTTGAAAGGCTCTTGCTTAGAGCACTGTCACATACCATTGGAAGAACCACAGTGGGCATGCAGTGCTCAAGCTGGCAAAGATAGTTGATCCATGATGAAGATTGAACTGAAATGGTAGCAGCAATTAGATGTGAATGCTGCCCTTGTTGCATGCAAAGCATGTTTAAATTCAAACATGCTGTATTGTCTGGTAAATTAAACAAGTATTTATTTATTTATTCGATCAACAATCAGCAAATTTAAAAGAACAATAATAGAGTGACACAAATTACTACAGCATATACTAAATGGCAAGTCACATACTGAATAATATTTATTTTTAAATGATAAATTTAAAGATAAAGAAATTATAATATAGAGAAAATATCCTCTAGCAATTTATTAATTAATAGTAACTATCCAAAATCATATTAGGGATGAGCCAAAAGTGGTATTAGGAGTAAAGCAGCTATATTGGCTCATGAGGTAAAATTGTGAACTGTCAGCAAATAAGGAAAAGAAATATGAATTGAGTATTTCATTGTTTATAATGTGATGAAATTTTCAAATGTTCTTCTATTTGACCCAAATTTCTCTCTCTCTCTCTCTGATATATTTTTCATCCAGTTGCACCTTTGCATCTGATTATAATATGCAATTGTGTTTCCAGTTGTAGTGGCAAGACCCAGTTCCTGAGGTTATGTTAAATTCACATTGTTGTAGATTCAACCAATTGTTCATCATCATCTTTGATTTTCTTAATCAAAATTTGTGCCATACACACTCCAGGCAACCACCTAATTCCCCCACATGGATGAGCAAATTAGTAGTTCTAGTTTGCTCTCTTACAAAAAAATGTAGTACAATACATCTTTGTGATTAAATACTGATCACTGGGAGAAAAATGTCCAATTTTCACTCTTTTTATTCCTGAAATTCATTATTTCTCTTTACTTTGTGTTTTATAGTTTAATTTATCACAGGAAAATCAAAATGTACCTCAGGAGAGAAAAAGTAAATAATGAAAGCCACTTGTAATTGAAATAACCATTTCATAGTAAGGGAAAGTTTGGTTGTTCAAACTTCCAACACTGGATGCTGGTAAAAAACTTCTCATGTTTTGTTTTCAGTCAGCCCACTCAACACATATTTTTAAAAAAGCTTGTTGCATTGTCAAAATAAATATTTTCAGTGAAACTCATATGTGTGTGAGAGTGGTTTTTTTTTCTCTTTGTTCAGTCATGTACCGTTTAGTTTAAAAATATTTACTGGGTAGATGATCATTTTCAAAGTAATCTGGAAAAAAAAGAAATAGTACATATGCATGTATATTTTTATATTGTGCAACGTGCCAGTTACTTCATATTTACATAGAAAGATTTGCCAATCACTCTAGATTTGCATACCATTAAGCTACTGAAAAACGATTTTGGTTTTGGTTCATTCTTGATTTCATACCTTGATTTGCTTGTCCAATTAATTCTTTCAATTTTATGGTTAAAAAAATAATTAGTTCTCTCTTTTGGCAATGAAATTTTCTGGTATGTAATTCCTGTGATCTCATATTCAACTCTGATTTCAAAAGAAGGAATGCAGTTGTGATTGAGGCAGTCTATAAGTCAAATTCTCACTTCACGTAATTAAAACTAGGCCACCAGATGGAAATAGTTGCCCTGTTGTTGTGCAAGTTCTCTCCCTCCCTCTCTCCCTCCCTCCCTCCCTCCCCCCCTCTCTCTTCAGGACAGTTTTGTTATATTGCCAGTTAATTCAACTCCTTATGTAAATTCCACCTGAAGTGCTCCTGATGTTTTAGCTACTCATGCTGTGGTAAGAGTAGTTCATCCAGAGATAACAGGCACTTAGACGTTAGTGTCGTATTACAATTAACAGTAATTCTGCTATATGTCATCACTTAACAGAGGATCTTGCAAAAGTATAAGACTGGTGTGGCTGCTAACTTGGTGGCAGCTTGCAAAGTATAGCAGTCCCTGTGCAGTATTATTATTTGTATGAATAGCATATAGCATTATAAGTGAAATTAAAAAGTAGACCTCACAAATTTCTGTACTCTAGTATTTAAGGGGATCAGGTAAAGAAAAAAAATAGTGTAAAGAAAAGTAATTAAACACGGGCAGATTAATTGAATATTAGTGCTTTTACTGAATAAATGAGGATAAATCCTGCTAATTATGTGACTTTTCCTTGTTCTAATGTGATAATAAAATACTCTAATTCTAGAGAGGCCTGTCACCATCTCTGCTAAAGCAATAACTCCTTGTTTCCTGAAGAGCAGTACCTACACAGCTTGAAAATTATCCAGTGAACTAAGTCTTCACTGTTTTAACTGCACAGGAGTGTGACAGCAAAACTAATCTTGTTGCTTTTCTATGGCATTATTGAGTCCCTTACTGTAGAAACTTCTGGTTTGGGGGTTTATGTTCATTCTTTAAAATGTATCTACTTCCAGGTGACTCTAGGTGCAGGCACTTCCTTTGACTGTACAAAACTGCTCGGTCCAGATTTTGAGCTTGATGGTCTAACTGGCTTATTTCCCAGGTGCATCAGGTCACAATTATTTTGATGTTCCTCCTCCCCACCACCAGCAAATTAACCAATTCAAGGTTATCTTGTGGGAAATAATGCCATTTTGCATGAAAACATTATTTATGGATTCTCTTGCCCTAATCCTGAGAGCTCAGAAAGCAATAATAAAAATAATAATGCTGTATTTGATCCAGTAAGCTTTAAGTGCCATTAATGTGTTTGGTTTCTTCCCTTTCCCTTCCTAATGCAGCTGTATGTGCTTCTTACAAACAGCTCCTGCTTAAGGCAGTTCCTAACTAAATATATAAATATTACAAATAGGAAGAAGAATATTAACATATTAACACTACTACTCTCTGTCCACTGTCGGTCATTACATCTTGATAGGAAAATCATGGTAAAAATCAGAACATGGATTATTATGGTTAAATTAGGTGAAACAAGTTGTAAACCCCACTATCAAATTGTTCCTGTCTCTCCTTTGTAATATTCTGGCTTTGGGTCCAGCATCAACAAGTTGTGTGGCCTGTTCTCATTTGAATTTGGCATGCTGAGAAGATTGATAATATAACCTTGGCAAATATTTCAGGAAAGAGCTGAAGTTTTGTGAAGTTTTGTAACTCTTGAAAGAAAGGAATAGAGTGATATTTTTATATATATATATTTTTACGGAGAAACTGTTGTAGGATTAAAAATTGATGTGCTCTGCTCCAGTGCACTGTGCACACTGAAGCCTGTAGAAAAACAGCTTGGAAACTTTGTTGAAAACAAGCTAAGAAAAGTTGAAGGCTGCCTCTGGGCAAGGGTAACTTCTGCTTCAGTGATTAGATGGGTTTTTCCAACAATTTGTAGTGCTGAAATAAATTGCATTTATATCCTCAGCCTCTTCTTCAGGCCTTGATTAAAAAGATCATGAAATAATATTTTATATGCCTTTTCCTCTGTCTTTTAGCATCTAAGAGACTATATTATATGTTGGGCAATTGAGACTCTGCTAGATTGCAAGAAGAATATATATACACACACACGACAATTATANTATATATAGTCGTGTGTGTGTGTGTGTACTGTATATATTTTGCCATTATATTCAAGCATTGAAAGTATTCATGAACCACTGCATGCTAGAAAGATCTCCAGGAGTACATGTGTTTTAGTCCCTGTGAAGTTGTTTTCATTAGTTCAAGAAGTGACCTTAGAAAATGTACCAGTTGTTAACAAATCACAGGGCACTGCCCAGCATTTTCTCTCTACAGTTTTTCTGCAAATTGCTAGTTTAATAGCCTAAGAAATAAACATATTTTGAGCTTTCAATGTACTATATCTTCATTTCTTGTGGATGGAATGCAGATATCCACAAAGATAGCAGGAGGTGTTGTCTGTAATATAGCTAGCTTCTTTCATTTCCATCTGCATGTGGACCTTCAGAGATTTCACATTTCCACATCATTTTAAACAGTGCATTCTGATATACTCAGACACCGAAATATATCTGAACAGACAGATATGGTGAATGAACAAAATCATGTCAGGAAGGGAGGGAATGTCTGTTTGGGGAGTTAAGGAGTTCCCATGATTTTTGTGTTCTTGGCATGGTAGCAAATCAGTATTGTTGACTTATATGGAATAAAGCTAGTATAAAGTCCCCTGAAGCCTTAAAGATCAGCTCATCTATTATAAGATTTTGTGGACTAAATCAATTGCATGGAGCTTTAATCTAAGTGAACAGTGCATATTATCTGTTTCTGTTATACATATTCTTTGTCTCTCTCTGTTATACATATTTGTACAAGATTGGATAGAAATGAATTATAAATGGGGATTAAAGGGAAATAAAATGCAGGACGTACAGGCAGTGCTAATTACTACAACTATGCTTATGTGTATAGGTTCTTTACTCAGGATACAACTCAGAACATTTAATAATTCACACTGCAGAACACAGAAAGTTATACATAAATATGTTAGTCCTTAAGATGCTGGAAGATTTTTATTTATTTATAAAATATTTATTTATGTATAAATAAATGAATATGTTAATAAATAAATATGTTAGTCTTGAAAATGCTGGAAGATTTTTATTTATTTATTTAGTTTTGTGGCAACAGAGTAACTTGGCTTTTCCTGTGGAAATTGAGATGCAAGGATGCTTAAATTATAATTCTCCATTATCTTCAAAACAGGAAAAGTGTGATTTCATCCTTTTTACCAACCTGGATACTCATTCCTGATTAATTCCAAAGAAGAATCAGGACAGTTTTCTTGATTTACTATCATAAGAACCTTAACACTAAAGCTAATAAGCATGGGGATGAGGTGAAGTGCACAACCTATTCTCTGATTACCCAGGATTTATAGAGAGTTAAATCAGAACAATAAATCAGAAATTAGTAAATATGAATGGAATTCAAACTATGAGAAAAATCTTAATTGCTTCTGCTAATTGTTTCTGGTAAAACCAGTGAGCATTTTGTAGATATAGAGATGCTTGATCTTTTTCTCCCTCAATAATTATTTTCTTGTTAGATGATGGATAATGTTAATTACAGATGAAGGAGACATGCTTGTGGTAGCTCTGAGTACAAGGGAAACCTGATCCATTTCTCTGTATGATATTCATGCACACAACCTGTTGCTGATAAGTTTGTATATAAAGTCTTTAATTGTTTTTTTTTTATAAATAAGAATTGATGTTTCTAGATATACCAGTCCATGGACAATATCTATATTATAGGGACTCATTGAAAAGAGGCTGCTGTATTATCTCAGATTTCAGTTTTCAGTATGTTCGTCTGTGAACTGGCATTTTTCCAACTTACATTAAGCAATGATCAGTGAACACAGAGCAAGTGAACAGATTACAGACATAAAGTTGCACTGAATGACTTTACTCCTGACAGCTCAGCACTATTCATGGTAGCTAGGAATTCATGATAGAGACTTAACTTTCTCAGTGAAAAACATCATAATGGAAAAAAAAAGAGATGATTTATTTATATGAAAAGTTTGGGGTATCCATGACTGATAACCATGACTTCTATAAATGAAGAGTTCTAGTAGTAACTAAAAATAAATATTTAATATCCAAATAAGTTATGGAAACAAATATAAAAAGTAGTATCAGTCCTAGCTGCAGGAGAATAGTTACTGCAATAGTTACTGAATAAATGCACTTATTTGATTAGGGTGAAAATTAAAAACTAGTACTGAATAATGAAAACTTGTTCTAAATTCTAAGCAATACCAAGTAGACAACAGGTCAGTGCAGAGAATGATAAATTCCATATTTTTTTCCTAAAAAAAAATAAAAGAGCTATTACAAAGAATTTATTTTCTTCCAGCAGAAAGTAATATGTTCATAGTTACCACCCCTTAGCCATTCTGTTAATCTATTGACAGTATAATTATGTTATTTTCACATTATGTAGGTATATTTTCTCAGTACCTTAGAAGAGTGGACCAGGGTAAAAAACTTCAGACTTTTCAGATGTTGCCAAACAAAATCCATTGGCACTAGCTGAGGAGGCTGGAGAAATTTGGTTCCTCTAACAAGTTGTGACTTTGTACCCAATTGATCCAATGTTGTTGAAGTAAAAGGTTGAGGAAGTGACTTTTATGTATACTAGTTCCAAACATTTCGGAACTCATTTATTTATTCACTTATCACACTATTCCTCCAAGAATATGGAACATCTGTTATTAGTACTGGCCCAAGAGACCTCAAACTTGGAGTCAAAATCAGGCTTTTTCCCTTGCTATTTTTTTCCTTTTTCTTACAAACATTGCTTCGTGTATTTCTCTATCATGATGTCACTTGTAGAAAATTTCAGTGGCTTTTGATGTGAAAAAGAATAAGTTGAAATGATTAATGCTGAAGTTGGTCTTTTCCAGTGCTCAGTATTTTGTTTCTAGGCCTTTTGAGGTGCCATTTCAGATATTTTATATCTTATACGTTGAGGTACAGGAACTTTGTACCAGCAGGCAAATATCAGCCATTTTCTAGTTCTTATTCACATATTGCTATTCTGAGAAATGTGTGTTTCAGCATTACATTCCCTTTGGTTGTGATACTATTGGACATGATGAAAGTAATTTGAAAACTATAATATCTTCAAAATTTTGCTGATAAATGGAATTCAGTTAAGCCCCTGCAAATTGTCTTAAGAAGAATAATTCAGATGATACAAAAATATTCTGTTTTTGAACTATTTGGGAAACACATGACTAAGGCCACTTATTTCTAATTTTCTTTAATTCCCCATTTTATGGAAATGTAACAATACTATAAAAGGCATATCTTTTCCAATCTATTAGATTCTTCATCAGCTTTCTTTCATCCATCTTGCTCACATCCCACAACTACATAATAGGGGTTGTTGGATAAGAATAATAATTTCTGAAAAATGCTTAGTGGAAGAGAGAAGAATGAGATGAGAAAAGCTTAGAATTGGAAGCTAAAAAAGAGCAGATATTTTTAAGATTCTCTTCAGATGTATCGTGTAAGCCCAAGCCACAAGTATCTTCTCAGTCCCCAAGGAGGGCAAAGAAAGAAAAAAACCCCTGCCAAATATTTTCAAATGTATCCTGGTACTACTTTTCATCAAAGACATTTTTTCACTAGTTGCTGTGGTCAAAGGTTCATGGGACCATTGAGCTATATTTGGCCCTATCCAGGTCTCTGATTTTGGCAAAAACAGTCTCTTAATAACCAGTGCTACTCTTTGGAATCCTTCTATCTATAGCCTAAAAGTATTTTGGTGGTGCTTAGGATTTTCTTATATTTATCTTTCAATTAAAGACAGAACGCTTGCATATAGTGCAAACCTCCACCTGCAAATAAAATAATAAAATAAATATTTTATTTCTGACAACTCCTTCTTCAGTTAAATATAGGCATATGATTGCAACTTTACAGTATTGCCTTCTATGTGCCAGGTCTAAACGATATCATTTTGAATTGTATATGAATTATTTTCACATACTCTAATCCTTGAGGTAATTGTTTGGAGCAAAGTGACTTATTTAAAGTTCTGGAAACCATAACCTGTGTTTGACTTTAAATTGCTGTATTCTGAAAATTCAATAAGATGGTATTTAACAAAAGAAGTAAAATGGACAAGTTTTGGTCAGATGTTTTAAAATTTGAAAGAGTTTACTAAAGATTTCATTTCCCATTTTGCAATGTTCAGAATTTCAAGATAGATTATTAACCCTGTTTTGGCCCATGTTACATTCCCAAGTATCAAGCTGTAAGTCCTTTTCTAATCACATCCCCTGCATTAAAAAAAATTGCCCAGAAATTCAGTATTAAATTAAAAATGTATTTTCATTCAAAATGCTGCAGATTTCTAAAACATATTTTCTGACTATGCATTTCAAAACTTTTTTGTTTTAATTTGGTTTAGATGTGCCAAGAATTATATCAGAACATTCAGAACTCATGAAAGCTAGTAGATAGCTAAATTCTAAACTGGGTATTAATCTTCTACTGATACTCCTAAGCACTGCAATTATAATGGCTATCCCCCGACATTTACACACAATTTCATACAATAATATCTTTCCATTCATTTTTGATTCAGCACAAGCTTCCATAAGCAAAAAAAAAGAGTGGGTCTTTCTCAGTAATTCTCCCCAATTTCTGCAGTCCTTTGCATCCCTTGAGTCTGCTCCAGAGATTTGGAGGAACAGCAAGCTATGTAAGAGAAAGGGTGGCTTTTCTATTCACTTCTGGTGGATGAAAGATGGAGGGTGAAATTAAATACAACTTGAATGTTTATCCACTTCTGATTAATTGAGGGGAGAATGTGTACCCCTACATGTCAAACTCACATCCACACATAAAAAATTCATTAAAAATATCCCATTAAAATTTATATAATGAGTATAGACTTTCTTTTCCCCTATCTTCAACTTAACACTCACTGCAAATTTATTCTGGTTCCACCCATTCATCTTCGGCTTGGATCCTCCTTTTCATATTTTCCTTTTTCTTTTCTAATAAAGGGTAATAATTTATCTTGAAATAATGATCATTGCAAAATGGGTAACTCCTCAATGCTTAGGATACTTCATGGAAAGATCCCTCTGTGTGTGTGTGTGTGTGTGTGTGTGTGTGTGTGAGAGAGAGAGAGAGAGAGAGAGATTCTTTTTAAAAAGGGAATAGAGTTAGAACTTTATGAAATAAAAGAATATTGGGATTTTATCTGCTTCCTGCACCTAGCTCAAGTACATATGCCCCAGACTTTTATATAAATCTTCCCTATATTTGCACAGGCTGTTTCAAAACATGTGCTTGCCTCTGAGTTAAAATTATTTTTAACTGTTCCATCTATCTCTCTACCTCTCCTTCTTGGTAACCTATTCCTTTTGGGAAGGGCAGGCCAAAATGGTCAGCTGCTTGGCTTCTACATTTTGGAAAACTCTGAAGAATCCTCCAGCAAATCTCTGGGGCAAAGCAGCCTTTTCCCCAAAGAACAAGGGCTTCTGAGAGACTTTGCCTCATAAGGGCCTGTCAGAGGCTCTGGGCAGGCATCAGTTGACAGGGACATCTTTGCCTCCTGACAGATGGTCAAGCTTTCCATGTCAGCAAGCAGCAGAGGGATCTCAGGATTTTGCCTGCATTCCACACGGCAGGGCCAGTTTAGGGCAAAAGGGATCTAATGTCCATGCCCTTCATAGTTGGCGAGCTAAATGATGGACTGTTGACAGGAGAGCCATCAAGTGCTTATCCCCAACATACAAACCTCTGTGCTTCTCCCTTTCCAATTTTTTTCTTTGGCAGAATTAATGTCCTATTTGCTTATCTTCCCAAATCCGTTTTGGCACCAGTACAAACCACCGCTTGGTGGCAAGCAGTTGTCTGGACTTTAGATGCCAGGATTTGTGCTGACAGTTCTTTCCACACATTCAGAGTCAAGCGTCTCGCAGCTGGCCAGGAGAGAAAGCTCTTCCCCCACCACAGACAGCCACCCCATGCCAGATTACAACTAATGATTGGCATATTTTGCTTGATGGGACAAGTAGTAACACACCTTTAAAAAAAAATAGTGGAAACAAAGCTTTTCTAGTCCCTATTCAGCTGACTAGATTGCATGAGTACAGTCATCGTACTTTTAAAAAAAGTTCAATTCAGAGACGGTTACTTGATTTCTCTTTGAACAATGTCAACTGTTTCCTGATATTAAAATTATATTAAATGGGTGTAATGGGGAAAAATATCTCCCTTAGTTCAACTCCCACCCATGTGGTAGACACATTCCTATTCTATTATTCTGGGCAATAATATGGAAGTGGGTTGCCTCTGCTTCTCTAGCTGGCCTTCCAGAAGCAGGATGAAAACTTGACTTCTTTGGGGATTACGGTAATTATAACAACTGGTGCCATATTCAGTAAATATTATCGTCTTATTTTAATATTTAATTTAAATTGAGAGCTAAATTTGATTATTCTTTTATCTATTATATTGGTATGTACTATATTTTGTATGTCAGTTGCAAGCTACCTAGAGTCCTTTTGATTTCAGGAGGTAGACAAAACTCATAACAAATAAATGGGATGGAGTTTCTGAGCCATCTTAAGAGTTTTGTTTTGTGTTTCATGCCATTTCAACATATTTAACACCATAATTCAAGAATGTTGAGATTTCCAAATTGTAACTACAACTTTCATCATGCCAATTTAGTAGGAGGTTAATTAATATTAGTATTATTACTAATTACTAATATTAATATTAGTTTGAGGTTAATTAATGACAAGAATGTTGTTTCTTCTTCCTGGTGACCTCCTAAATAAATAAAATATTTTGAGTCACCCAATAAACTTTTTTCAGATTTTTTTTAACGTTTGTCTGTATTGCTTGAAAAGACCATTTCTTCTTCCTTATTATCCTCGGGAATAAGTCCATTGGGAATTTGAAAAGCAGGAATCATAAAATTAGAGAGAAAATTTCTGGTAACACCCTGAAACCATTTGGAGATTTTAAAAGTATTGTATGCAATGAAAAAGAGGCCTTGCAGTTCTTGTTGAAAGAGAACCCTCTTGAAATTACTTTCCAAGAGATTTGGTGGAAAATAAAAGATTAATAGATATCAAAAGCATGTTGAAAGCAAACACATTTTGCCTTCAAACTTGATTGAAAACAAACTGATTTAATTGCAATCAAGTGTCTTCTTTTTGAATGGGAAAGAGCTTTAGTTCAGAGATCTCCTTTCCTAAATGGTTATGCCACATCTGTACAGAAGATTCCTTTGTACTAAGTGCATTGAGTCAATGATCTGCAGGTAAAATTGTCTAATATTCTCAACCACAAATTTGAATATGAATCTTAATGGAAAACAAGAAGTTTATAGTCCTTGAGCAAAATTAAATGTCATAATTTTCTAATTATAATTTTAAAAAATATTTGAACAGTCTATCCTCTGGAACAGCGGTTCCTAACCTTTGCGGCTTGGTGGCCTGTCTGGAGGATGGGGAGAGGGAAACTGGTGCACACGCACATGTGCACGCATCTTGACTTGCGCAAGTCAAGTTGCATGCACGTGAGTGCATGTGGGCCCGCCACTTGCGCGGCCCAGTTCAGAATAGGCCATGGGGGTTGGAGACTCCTGCTGTGGAAGATGAACAATATTCATATAAAGGATTAGGATGGCATGTTATTTTTTTCCTAAAATTCTTTTGTTGTCGCTATATAGAATTACAATAAGAGGCAAAACAAATGAGAAACTTCTTCATAGTTGATCTATTTTTTTCTGAATGAGACCAGTTTGAGAGCCGAACACATATTGTTAACTTCATATTTATTTCAATTGCATTTATGTCTTGCACAAGACATTCCTGATGAATTGTACCCAAAGTAAATTGGTTGTACATGTTTGAACCAACAGTTATTCCAAATATGTCATGACCTTTCCTACTTATGCCAATATTTTTTTGATATGGTTTAACTCAGAGGTGGGTTCAGACCGGATCGCCCGAACCTGTAGCGACACGCTGGTGATGTCACAGTGATGTCACGGTGATGTCACGGATCTGGTTCGGTCAATGCCGGTCCGTGGGCGCCGCCATCTTTTTTTTGATTTTTTTGATTTTTCCAGGTTTTTTTCTTCTGCGCATGCGCAGAAGCCGAATTTCTGGCATTGAGCATGCGTCACCATCTTGTTTTTGGCTGTTTTTGGGGGGAGGGGGAATTTTTTTGGATTTTTCGGCACTGCGCATGCCCTGCGTGAACATACAGCGGCCGCACCCGCCTCTCGCCTGCCCCGCTCCCTCGCACCTGGGGGCAGCAGGGACAAGCCGAGGTCTCAGCTGCAGGGGAGCAGCTCCAGACGAGCCTGCATCTCCCACCGCCACCGCCGTTGGAGCCGCGACAGGCGAGAGGCAGGTGCGGCAGCTGTATGTTCAGGCAGGGTGAAGGGGGGAAATGACTCGTCTGGAGCAGCTCCCTCACACCCGGGAGCAGCAGGGACAAACCGAGGTCTCAGCTGCAGGGGAGCAGCTCCAGACGAGCCCGTGTCTCCCACTGCCGCCGCCGTTGGAGCCACGACAGGTGAGAGGCAGGCGTGGCAGCTGTATGTTCAGGCAGGGCGAAGGAGGGAAATGGCTTATCTGGAGCAGCTCCCTCGTACCTGGGGGCAGCAGGGACAAGCCGTGGGCTCAGCTCCAGATGAGCCCGCGTCTCCCAAAGCCACAGCTGTTGGAGCCACGACAGGCGAGAGGCGGGCGCAATGGCTGTATGTTCAGGCAGGGCAAAGGGGGGGGAATGGCCCCGGCCCCGTTCAACCACGCCAGCAAAGAAGCGCAGAAGTTCCAGCCCATCCGCCTCACGAGCAAAGCGGGCAGCATGAAGGAGACCCCCTGCCCTCCCCTCGCCTGCCCTCCCCGCATGAAGACAAACTGCCACTTGCCCTGAACTCCTCGCCGCTCCTGCACTAACGCCCCAGCCCCGCTCAACCACGCTTTTTTGCTGGTCCCGGCGCTGAAGCCAGGAAGGCGAGAGGGGCTGCGGTGGTGGCAATGGCGCTCCAGGACGGCACATGACAGGGGACGCACCGCTGCCGGGCCAGGCCGCCCTCCCTCCCAGTCCCAGAGCACTTTCTTCCTTCTCCTGCCGCCAAGAAGAGAGAAAGAGAAAGGAAGGAAGGAAGGAAGGAAGGAAGGAAGGAAGGAAGGAAGGAAGGAAGAAAGAAAGAAAGAAAGAAAGAAAGAAAGAAAGAAAGAAAGAAAGAAAGAAAGAAAGAAAGAAAGAAAGAAAGAAAGAAAGAAAGAAAGAAAGAAAGAAAGAAAGAAAGAAAGAAAGAAAGAAAGCTGATGACCACAATTGAGCCCAAAATTTTGGTCGCTAAACAAGAGCATTGTTAAGTGAGTTTCACCACATTTTACAAATTGGCCATGTCCACCCTGTCACCTGACCTCCAAGCCACGCCCACAAAATAAGCCATGCCCACAGAACCAGTAGTAAAAAAAATGTAGAACCCACCCGTGGTTTAAGTTATTTCTTAAAAAATAAAAATAAGTTTGATGTATCTCTTTGTTTTTACTTTTATGGATAATGTCCAAAATGTGAGGCCAATTTTCTTCAAGTTTTTGTTTTTATGGCTTATTAATGCAGAACATTGAGGAAGACTTTCTGTTGTTTATCTCTTTGGTAAAATATGTCTTCTGTTTCTGAAGAAATACGGGTTATAAAATGATTTCAGTGATTTTTACAGTCAAGAACTTAAAAAGTATTGTTCATTTAAACATTTGTGGTTTCCAAAACAAAGATAAATATAATTTTTTTCACGTCCTTATTTTAGTTTGAATACCACAGCTAATTTTCTTAAATGTTCATCATGCAAGTTTTGATAAGAATTTTGATTCAGCTTGATTTAACAGCTTTGGAAAAATATTTTATTTATAAATCATTATTTTTATTGATACATGTGTGCTCACACAGGCACACATTCAGCTTTTACCAAATAATTTAACTCATGCTTTATACAAAAGTAAAGTTTAAAGAAATATATTTAAACAAAAATTCCAAAATAAACCAGTTGCAATAAAATATAGATTCATATAGCTAACCAGAACAAATTCTATAAAGTTTCTTTTCAGTTAAGAAGCAAAACACAATGCCTTTGTTTTTAAAGTCATCTTAAAATCAGCCACAGAAGCAGCTAACTAGCTCTCTTTTGGAAGGAACTTCTAAAGTATATGCTCTGTTTCTATCCCAACTCTATTGCACATCAACCTTCCTGATTAAGACAGTAAGTCCAAAGTTCAGTTTTTAAAAGCATTTTCATTTAGGATGTTGAATAGGGTAGTCCCAGGGGTGAAATGTGAAATTTTTCCCTACCGGTTCTGTGGGTGTGGCTTATCTTGTGGGCGTGGCTTGGAGGTCAGGTGGGTGTGGCTTCAGGTGTGGCCATGTGGTCATGTGACTGGGTGGGCATGGCCAGGTTGTCATGTGACTGGGTGGGTGCAGCCAATTTAGCAGTCCATTTTGCCAGGGAGCAGGGGGTTGTACTAGATGACCTCTGAGGTCCCTTCCAGCCTTTGCTGTGCTGTTTCAAAGCATCCTCTGAAGCTGTGTCTAGTGCCAGCCAGGTTTGTAGTCCTCCCTCCCTCCCTCCCTCCCTTCCTCCCCCCCTCTCTCTCTCTCTTTTTTTCTTTTTTTTTTTTTTTTTTTTTTTTTTTTTTTTTTTTTAAAAAAGCTTCCCTTTTTATGGTTAACTTCAAAATGTTGGAGGGAGAACTGGCGAGAGTTGGAAAGAGTGAGTCACTTCTCGAAGGAGGAAGGGAAGAAAGA
>QLTV01001810.1:1285906-1329481 GCA_003457575.1 Thermophis baileyi | reverse complement strand
TCCTCACTCTCCTAGAAGAGCAAATGGGGATGGGGAAGAGAAACCCCCTCCCCTTCCCTTCCCTTCCCCTCCCTTTCTTTCCCTTCCCCCCCCTTCCCTTCCCTTCCCTTCCCTTCCCTTCCCCCTCCCTCCCTCCCTCTCTCTTTCTTTCTTTCAGGGGAACCGGCAGGGGAAAAAGGCTTTAAAAAGTTTTTTTAAAAACCAGGAAGTGATGATGTCCGGGCGGGTGGGCGGAGCCTCGCACTGCCATCCCGGTTCTCCGAACCAGCCGCCACAACCTCTACCTACTCGCAGGGGAGGATTTCACCTCTGGATAGTTCGTATCGAAAGCAATCTGCTTTCAAAATTTCTGTTAGGTTCAATGACAACTCTGAGAATACACTCTTTATTCTCATTGAGACAATGCAAACTGCAGTATGTCTTTTAAATAGTAGGTTGATTGATTAATAGGTTAAAAGTAACACAACTAATTGACTGCAACCTTTAATGTAATGACAGCCCTAATTAAAAGAAAACTTGCCATGTGAGAGCTTCATGATAGTTGGCTTTTTTTCAGCTTTTGTTGGCTAAGCTCTTGGAAAGAATACATACTGTATACCTAATATACTGTAGATATTTAAAAGTATTTCCCCACTCCTTGCCACACCCAGAATTTATTTGGCATCTCTTTTCTTGCTATGCTCAGTGACTTCTACATATTGATTTATTCTCTTTATTCTAAGTGTTATGCTTAGGGCATAGATTCCACCATTATATCCAGGCTATAATATGGGACCCATATTTTCTTTTCTTAAAAGGGCCACAATATGTGGTGGAATTTCTTGATCTTGTGTGTCATATATATACAATTAAACACCCCCCTGCACTTGTTGCTTTGGTAACACATGGGATGGGTACTCATTTACCCAAAATTGAAGTCCTCCCAGTCAGCTTCATGGGAAATGCAATTCAGTTACATTCCCTACCTTACTTCTCCTACTTGGCCAGATAATAGAAGTTAGAATTTCAGTGCACCCATAAGGTTCTTTTTGCCAATTTAGCTCTGAACCCCAGTATTCCCACATTGTCATCCAGGCTCAAGAGTTGGGTTGTATTGTTTTCCTGTTTGATACCAGTTTGTCTGAAAGCAAAACAAAGCTGATTTTTGGTTTGTTAGTGCTATAGCCCTACGGATTTTGAAGGCAATTTCTTCTCCCATTGAAGGCATTCTTATCCTGCAACTTCAGCGTTTTGCTCTTGTCTATAGGCATGGTTGAGAATGTATTTCTCTTCCCCCTTCAAGCTGTTGTAGCAACATGCAGCCATGGTTGGAAAAACTGGGAAGAGTGCCTGGTTGTAGAAATGGAATTGGGGTGAAAGGAATTTTGTTGTTTCTATGAATGTTTGAGAGACAGGAACACGGTTGGATGATATTATTTGGCCCTATCCTATTATCCTATTGGTAAGTGGAAGGTGGATATTAATTGGTTCTTGCTGTTCCTCATGTGTTTTTAGTATTTTGAATTTTGAAGAAAAGAAAATGATCACAGATCAGTTTCAAACTGCTTTATTGGAATGGTATTGGTATTGGTATTGGTATGGAAATGTGCCCCTTGTAAAAGTTAGAGTTGTTTTGTGGTAGGGAAGATGGATTATTTTGTCATACATAATTATAAATGCTTTAAATTGGAAGGAAATTCGCAATATAAAATTGCTTGTCTCTGCAAATTCCAGCAAAGAGACACCTGTGGGATGGATTGCCTGTTTCTCCTGTTTCTTTGCCATCTGCCTCAAGTTCCAAGAATGTGTTTAAAGATGCATACACTGAATAGATTTTTTTTAGCAATTAAGCAAAACAAATATTGAGTGAATGTACTAAACAAATTATCTCTTTTCCAACAGGTTCTTCTTGAAATTTTTTCTTAAATGTAACCAGAACTGCTTAAAAAATGCAGGAAATCCTCGAGACATGCGGAGATTTCAGGTTAGTGACACTTCCTACCTATTTGATCAATCTCTTTTTGAAAATATGAGCTAAGAAACATTTCAGCCAAGTAACCTAGCTACAGTACTTTTTTTTTGTGTGTGTGCATGTTGTGTGCAAGTTTTTATCTAACATTTGGGAAGCACTTTAGAATTTCAGCCCAAGAATTATCAATGACAGTACAGGTAGCCCTCGTTTACTGACCAGTCAACAACCATTAGAAGTTAGGACAATGCTGAATGGCCTTATGACTAGTCTTCGTAATTTCAGCCATGACAACAACCTGGCAATCACACAATTGCAATTCAGATGCTTGATGACTGGTTTGCAATTGCGACAGTTGCAGCATCCCACAGTCACATGATGAAAATTGTGATCTTCACGGTCAGCTTCTGACAACAAAGTCAGTGGAGAAGCTGACAAGAGGTCATAAATGGCGATCATGTGATTTAACACTTAATGACTATTAACTTAAGAACTGCAATGGGAATTGCTGCAGCTGCCATTGTAAGTTGGTGTGGTCTTAGCGACAGAGTTGTCTGTCTTAATTATTGTTATTAAGCTAGGATTACCTGTACAGGATCAAATAATTCTTAAAACAGCAACATATAAATCAAACACAGATCTTACAAGAATTGAAAAATAGATTAGACTAGATGTATAAAGATGTGATCTAATAATCTAGGCCAATTCCACTAGACATTTAAGTCTAGTATGTTCAGTTTTGCTGCCCTAGGCTGTGAGATTGAATCAAATTTATTTCATTGTTTGACTCATGGACCGCAGGCAAATCAGAATCCTTGTGCAATTAGTCTAAAATCCTTCCACTTGATCTGCAAGACATAAAAAAATAGGCTCTTTGGAAAGGCTTTTCAGGACAGAACAGAGCATATAACCGAGTAGAACAGATACATTAGACAAAGTAAGCAGTTCACACCTGCATGCAAATGACTTTGACATCCTTGAAGGGAGTCAGATGTATACGAACCCAGCATTCCTAAGCAGGTAGCCTCTACCCACTTGAGTAATCCTGGCTAATTTTCATGTTTTTTCATTTCTTTAATATAATACTATTCCAGCAGAAAAACTCCTGGCTTTCTATAAAATAACGTGATCCAAAACAGCTACAGTGGTTAAATCATGGATCCTTTTGGTCTCTGGCATATTAAGAGAACTTTTTCAAGGAAAAGATCTTGTTTATCTTTTTTAATCTTACCTCCCTTATGGAATTTATTCAGAGGACTGCCTTTTGTAGTATTACAAGATATGTTTAAGCCTTTAATATGAACTAAAACTTACTTTTTCATAGGTTTTTTTGGGTGGGGGCTTAAAGATAGTTTGTAATATTGAGAACCAGTTTGGTCTAGTGGTTAAAGGCTAGAAAGCAGGAGACCCTGAGTTCAAGTCCTGCCTTAGCAATGAAGGTCAGCTGGGTGACCTTGAGCCAGTCACTCTCTCTCAGCCCAATTCATCTCATAGGGGGAAATAGGAGGAGGAAGGGGTGTTGGATATGTTCTCCTTGAGTTATTTGTAAACAGAATAAAGGTGAGATATAAATAAATAAATAAATAAATAAATAAATAAATAAATCAGACAGACAGACAGACAGACAGACAGACAGACACAGACAGACAGACACAGACAGACAGACAGACACTGATAGATAGATAGATAGATAGATAGATAGATAGATAGATAGATAGATAGATAGATAGATAGATAGATAGAAAGAAATTAAAAACCATACATCTCTATAATACAGGATAGAACAATATTATCATTATATTGTGATCTTATTGGGATATATAAACATAGTCACCCCGTTTCCTGATCTGAGCTCAATATAAGATGGACAGTTATATAAATGTTATAAATAATAAAATATAACAAAAATAGAATTGTGGGGCAAGGTTAGGACTGCCTGAAACTCATATTTTTCTTAATCAATAATTTAATGTTTTTATTTAATATTTTTTATGGGAGAAGATAAATTAAGAATGAAGACTTCAGGTATTAGTCCCTTTCCATTCAAAGAGGCATAGGATTACTCTGTCAAAGACATATATAGGATTACTCTGTTACCAAGAAGAAACCCCGTGGCTTTCTGAGTAAAAATGCGTAGAATTAATCTCTTAGCTCTCTATTTTTTATTTTCATAGTATAGATGATAAGAAAGACAATAATTTGAAAAATTACCAAAATGTATGTGGGCGTTTGTGTATGTGTGTATATATGTTTCTATGAGTTTTCCTGATAAAGTTGCATATAAATATAGTACATATAATTATGTTTACATTGCACCTTAAAGCCGTAAATGATTTAATGTCCAATTATCTGAGAATGTGCCTTATTGTAAGAAGCTGTATAAGTACTGAATTCAACAGGATGCTGTCTTAAAGATGTTATAAATTTCAGAGCATTGTTCTTTCTCATACACAGAAGGCATGTCAAACTCTCTAAAAGGAAGTTTTCTTGGCACTTGCTCTTGGCTCCCACATTCTTTGACTTGAAGGAAAGAGTATGACTTTGCTTTTCACTGAGGCCTTTTGAGTTGGATTGTTAGTGATTCTAGCTGCTGTTGATGCAGTTTTAATGTATGATTTAACTTTAATATTATATGTCTTAGGTGTCTTGAGCACTCTTATCTCTCCCACACAGCACTCAGATTGAAGTCTCCATAGAATAGGTTTGCAAGCTGCCTTTCAGACACATTTTGTCCAGTTCCTTTTATGTACTTCTCATCTTTTGCCAGGACTACTTCATATTTCATTATCAAAAAAATCAGATCCATTCCAGCTGCCGTCATCTCGGTAGCACTTTGTTCATTTTCAGTATTCTTGCTTCTCTTCCTGGGCCATGTTATTAGACATAAGAAATGAAGAAAATGCAATCTTGCCCCCATCTCCCTCAGTCTTCTGCTCAGTGCTTCATAGTCCCTTGCAGTGTCTTCAAGCCTTTGATAGGTTGGATTCCTACATGGATCAATAGAAACAGGAGGAGGTGTCTGTCACATCCCAATTGGGTGTTCCAGTCTCTTCATATGCTATCTGGACAAATGACAGATTGCTGCTTTGGTCTAATTCAGTGGAAGGTCTCTGATCAGCCCTACTGGTGGCTTCCTTGTCTTCAGGGCAGGCACAGGAATCCTCCTTTTTGCATTGAACCTATTGAGTTGTCATTCTTAATTCCTGAACCTGCTATTCATCTCGGATCCATTAGCAACTTCCATAATGGCAATTGGAAGTTGGTAATGTCTTAGGTTGTTTTGTTTTGTTTTGTTTTGTTTTTTGTTTTGTGTGTTTTTGTTGTTGTTGTCTGATCACAGATCTTAACATTTCCCAGTTTGTAATTTTTGATGCAGAATGGTTAGGGACCTCTTACCTGTATTTCCCCAGCTTTTCTCCTGCTTTGCCTGGTCCTTGCTAAATCTAGCCTATTTTTCCAGAACACCCACCAGTTACAGTAAATCTGCTTCATAGATAAGGGAATCTAGCATGAGCAGCCAAGGCTAAAGGCTGTCAAAGCATCAGTTCAAACCTACCTGTTCTGCTGCCAGTTCAGAACTCCCCCAAGATGTAAGCTGATTTTCATATGGTAATGCTTTTACGTGTTCTGTCAGAAGAGCAATCAAAAGTTTGTGTAGGTGACCAGGTAGGATATAAGAGAGGTTGTTGATCTCTTGACTTGTAAAGACATTCTGTCAGGCAAGCTGAGCCTCACAGCAGTTAAGCTTTCCATGTGTAAACAGAGACTGCTTAATTACACAGGTCATGTCAATTAGTGTGACCTTAGCAGTTTAAGGAAATTAATCACTTTCAGCAGAGCAGATCACCTTTCATACTTTTAAAATCCAGTTTGTCTTCTTCAGTGACCAAAAAAATAATAATAATCTATTTCTATGGGCAATGGTTATGATTTTTTCTCCCTCCTACCCTAGCTTCCAGATCTGGTGCTTGAATGTTTGTAGAAAACAAGTCTAGCCTCTTGTTGATGATGCAATTTATTTATTGTAGCTGGGCAAGGAAAACACCAGCTGAGGATAGGAGGGCCTTAGCTTGGCCATTGTCAGGGCCACAATATTAAGGGCAGCCTCCTTGCCCAAGCTATGATGCCTCCTTTCATGAGACAACTCATACATTCCTATAGTTCCAGCTTAGTATGTCCCTGTCCTCCATGAAGTGTTCATCTCAACATTGATCACCTGAATTTAGATTGAATAAAAAATATTGAGAAAATATTTTGAAATTGAGTTCTATGAAAAGCAGATATGACTGTAGTGATGTAAAAAGATAACTCTACCTGTTATATATTCTTAAGGTTCAGTTCATGGGCTAGCTTCCCCACACTTGATAGACTTACCTTCTTTAGAACTTTCCCCAGTGTTGACTGTTTAGGGAAGGAGTTCCTGTGGATTTTTACTCCGCTAGTCATTGCCGGCTATAGAGAGTGGTGCTCATCTCCGTTTTGAGGCCGATGAGTCAGCGCTGTCTGAAGATGCTTTTGCAGTCATATGGCCAGCATAACGAAATGGAGTGCTGTTACCTTCGCAATGATGTAGTACCTATTTATCTAGTCGCATTTACATATTCTTGAACTGCTAGGTTGGCAGGAGCTGGAGCAAGAACACAGCACATGGGTCTCGAACCTGGGTGGTCGGCTTTCCAGCTGACAAGCCCAGGGTCTTAAGCACTGTGCCACTGCACCACCCTGTTTGAGGAAGAGTGGACAGATAATGTGAATGTGTAATATTCAATGTTCACCCTAGAGTTAATTAAGACATAGTACTTTATTTATTTATTTATTTAAAACATTTATATAGCCACCCATTTTATACCAAACTCTGAGCAACCTCAGAATAGTTGTCATAATATAAATTATTTGAGAATATAATGGTGGCAAGGCAGACAGAAAATGAAAAAAGCTGGGATTGTACAGTATCTCTTTGATACATGCAACATAATCCAAATATTCTGACTAATTGTAATTGTTATTTCAATTACAATTTGAAAGAACTGCACTATTCTTTTGATTGGATAAAAAATGAATGCAAGTGAACAATTTTAACACATGCAGGAATGATAATGGAGTGAGAGAAAGTTTTATCTAGATCAGGGGTGCCAAACTCACGGCGTCACGGCGGCGTCATGTGACGTATTGGGACTTTTCCCCCCTTCGCTAAAATGGGGTGGGCGTGGCCAGCACGTGATGCATCTGGCCCACGGGCCGGGAGTTTGACAGCCCTGATCTAGATCATCAGGAAAAAATAATTGATCAAATTTATGCCTTCCATGGAAGGAAATGGCAATGTGGAAATGTTCTGTATTTTCTTTATTTCTCAAATTCCTGTCCTGCCTTTCTTCCAATTGATAATCCCCATGATATCTGCCATCAAATCTTTAACATTGATGGAAAACAATTTATTAAATCATTTTAGCACATATCAATATTATTGCTGACAAATAGGACATTTCATTTTTTATATTACATAAGCAGCTGGAATAAAAACTGATTTGAAAATATTTGAAGGAGTTGGCTGGAAATAAAGTTGCAGTATTCCAATGCTAGGAATACAAGGTGGACATTGTTGCAGTGCATTAGAAATTAAGTTCTGTTTTGGTAATATTATTTTGTTGTGGGTTTGAATAGCATTCATTGGTGATTCAGTGCTGAGTCTATTCAAAAGATGCAAATGACATTTCATGAGGCTAATTTTAAAAATCGGCAATGAGGGACTATATTTTTAATCATCATGAAGCTTCTACCTAAATTTAGGTCAGGCTTTTAGTATCTTGGGACTAGAAGTTGAGTTGCAAAATAATAATAGCAATAGCAATAGCAATAGCACTTAGACTTATATACCGCTTCATAGTGCTTTACAGCCCTCTCTAAGCGGTTCACAGAGTCAGCATATTGCCCCCAACAATCTGGGTCCTCATTTTACCCACCTCGGAAGGATGGAAGGCTGAGTCAACCTTGAGCCGGTGAGATTTGAACCGCCGAACTGCAGCTAGCAGTCAGCTGAAGTAGCCTGCAGTACTGCACTCTAACCACTGCGCCACCTCGGCTCTTCATGCTGATCCATGCTGCCAGAATCTGTCTAGAAATTATTTCAGCCTCTTTCACATAGTGTTCAGAGGTGTAAACAAAAATATATCTTTCCTTCCAATAAAGTGTAGATTACTGAAAATATCAGGAATGTGCCATAGATTAACTTAACCTAATGGTGTGTAGTCAAAACAGGGATCAATGCAACTCCTAATCTTGAAATATTAGATGAAGAATTCTGTGATGGTTCTAAGTGTGAGGAATGGTTGTAAGTCGCTCTTTTGAATGACATTGTAACTTTGAACGGTCACTTAATGAATGGCTGTAAGTAGAGGACTATCTATACGTGAAGAGCTGATCGTACTGCAGAATTTTCCCCCCCCCCCGTTTGCTTTTCCCAAATTGAAAACTCTGTTTTCTTCACAACATTTGGATAGGTTTGTGATTTGGCAGGCTTGTCCATACCCATGTTTACATGAATTTGTCAGCACTTCATTAATCAATTTTTAAACAGGAATATACTTTTTTTCCCCTTCATGTGTTGGTATGCACTTTTTAAAAAGTTGCTTCTTTGCATACTTTTTACCTTGTGGTTGTGTTTTGTTTTTTAAAAAAAACTAAAACAAAACTTGTTTCTGTTACAAGTTAATTTTACATATGCTTTGATCAAGATACAGTCCATTAATGCAGCAATTGAAATGAGTTGCCTTTTTAAAGAGATATTTGGATCATAGTTAAGAAATTCGTTCCTCTCTTGAGAAGTTTTCCTAACTTTTATAGGATTTTCCAGTTTCCAGAATAAACATATGAGTGGCCTTTAGTCATAAAACAGCCAGTGCCCTTTACAAGAGTGTTCAGAACATACTAGTTTTTCCCCATCTCACAGAACATTAATGTTTAATATTGTATATACTGAATATGTTTTTCTTAAAACTATATGACCTCTCATTAATGTAATGCATGCTTGTGTGGAAACAATAGGTTTCTTTTTCTTGTTCTACAGGTGCACTATGAATAATCACTTCTGAAAGTAGACCACCAAATAACCACTAGTATTTTTGTCATACTTCCTGATGCTGGAAACAGTTTCTCTAGGGGATTCCTTTTTATAGTACTTTTTTCTCCTAATGGCTATAAAAGAACCACCCTGGTATGGCATCATTGTAGTAAATCATATTCTAGTCAAGGAAACTAGGTAGCAAGATTATGTTATGCAATGATTGGGTTGGACTGAGCCCCCAATGTTGCAGATGTTGTGGGTAGCAAGAATTAAATAACGGATTTCAGTGAGATTACTCTGGTTAAAAAAAAAAGTTAATCAATGTTCTCCTGAGGAGAAAAATATTGCATTCTCTTTTATAGGCTCAGAGCTCCCTTTACAGCATTATTTGAAACTCTGATTTAGTTCTTTTAAATGGAATAGTATTAAACAGTTGGATTTGTTAGGATTTATGTTCTTGAAATACTTTAGTCTGTTACTTTTTTCTTTTCCTTTATTCCCCTCTGTTTGGTTGGTTTTTAAATCTGTGTATTAACAGCATTTTCAGGCAGCCAAAAAAATTGGTATCAAAATCAACCTTAAAAGAGAACAGAACAGAATGAGGCATTCCTAATAAATTTGGAGGATGTCTATGGAGGGAAACTTTGTGCTGGTTCTTGACCATTTTTCTTAAGATAACAGTCATGCATTTTTTATTGAATAGGAGCAAAATCCTCTGTCCTTGATACCAGCATATTTGAAAAGTATTAATAAATTACCAATTTCTAGATTTGTCTCTTCCACCCCCACCTTGGAAATTTTCCCCATGTAAAAACAACAACAGTTGCTTGTGTCTCCTATTGCTTAAGCAAATGGATTAATCATTGTAGAAAAAGGCATAATACTCCAGTGCCTTGACATGCAAGGGCCTTAGGTGTCCTGTAGGGATGTCAATGATATTACATGCAACTTGATGTAATTATGTAATGATGCCATGTCACGAACGACATACAGTATTTCATTTGCGTCATTTGCACAATGACATCATGACACGAATAACATCTCAGGTTCCTTCCCACCAGTGCAGATGCCCATGACAAACATTGTGTTACAGTATTTGAGTATCTGTAGTATCTTGTGTAGGGTTTTTGCTTTATCTATTTATAAAATTCAGTAATACTATAAACATATTGGGGATGTTTGTATTTCTCAGTTGACTTAAATGGCCAAGATTGTATAATGTAACCCAAGATAACTAATATTTTTAGTAAGAGTTAAACCTTTTCAGTTGAAACAGTTCAATATTCCATATATATAGTATAGTACTCAGTAGCCGAAAAAGAGCAAAATTAATTTTGGACAAATGAAAGTGACTGATCATAGGAGCCCTGGTGGTGCAGTGGTTAGAATGCAGTATTGCAGGCTAACTCTGTTCACAGCCAGGAGTTCAATGCTGATTGGCTCAAGGTTGACTTACTGTTCCATCCTTCTGAGGTCACTAAAATGAGGACTCAGATTGTTGGGGGCAATATAGTGACATTTGTAAACAACTCAGAGAGTGCTGTAAAGCACTATGGACCGGTATATAACTCCAAGTGCTATTCCTATTCTATTGCTAGTGTTATTGCTATCATTACAAACTTGTATTTAGGGATTTTCACTATATAGTGCTTTGCATGAAATCTCTGTTAAGGCACATGCAGTTTTCTACCCAGGTACGTATTTGCCATGTAGGGAACTGTGTCTATGAATCTTGATTATACAAACAAATTAAATTTAATTTCAAACTTTTGCTGATGTGTTCTTTTTCAGTATGCTCTAACTAGTGTGCTGGTTCTATCTTGTTCAGTACTCTAACTTCTAAAACTGTTTAAATATCTAATGAAATGAGCTAATGGCATTCTGTGATGAACTATATCCAGACACAAATCATGTTAACATTCACAGGCTTGTAAACATTAATAAATTGAGGAGAGGATGGGACGGAGGGACAGATTAAATAAACAGAAAATTGGAACTGCTGGATTAAACAGTGTTTTAGGTCAAGAAATAACAAAACATGTTTTTGAGAAATTTACTATGGTTAATGAAATGTTACTTTGAAAAACTTTGCTACATTTTCTTCCCTTTTACCCATTTCAAGCCCCATAAGGAAATTCTTGCCGGCAACCCTTTCTGTTCATGCAACTTTGAGAGGGTAACAGCTTCCTTGGAGAATTGAAGAAATGTTTGCCAATCCTTGTAAAGCATTTCACCTCTTTAGAGGCTAAAGCTTCTCAATACCAAGAACAATTAAAGCAAGAGCCTTGTGGAGCGACTGGGGAATTCAGCAAAATAAATCAGAAACCCTCTTCCTTGGCTCTGGAGGGTAGCCTCATTATAAGAGCAGATCTATTAGCCCCTTTGCCATTGTCTTTCATTTCTCAAGTGAGGTGATTCTAATTAAATTAATCTGCATGTCAATCTATCGGTGATCAATCAAAGAGGCTGAGGTCTCCCTTAGCGGCGCTGTGCTTGAGGCTGACAGGGGCTGATAATGGAGGAAGAAATAAACTGTCGAGCAAAGTTAATTAGTCAACATAATAGGTGGATTAAACAGGAGCCAGCTGATTGCAGTTTCACATGTTGAAGCATGAGGTGGGAGCTGAAACTGCAATTAACAGACAATTATTATATTTGGTTGTAAGAGGTCGCATGAATAAACATATCTCAGTGGGTTTCCATTTTTAATCCCCCTTCCTTGTTTAATTTAAGGAGAAGTGTAGGTCATTTCTTCTTATTGTTTTAGCAAAAGTTCTGGAAGGCAGGTTCATGGGAGGGAAGCTGTAATTAGCTTGGGATGCTTAATGAGTGGTAGTGGAATGGAAACATAGCCTTTAGGTTGAATGCGTATTTAGGCAGTGGCAAAAAAAAACAAAAAAAAAAACAGTAATGCAACCACGCAGATGCAGAATTTCTCTTAAAACTTAAGAGAAAACAGGTTTTGTGAAAATGTCTCACCAAAATTTTTGTTGGTGATTTGTTTTGTTGATTCATCATCCCCGTTGGAATGCGCCCTGTCTAATTTATAACTAACCAGATACAGTATTGTGTTATTAATCTGTTTCTACCCTTTTACCCCACCCCTCTCCATGATCAAACACAACAGTACATTAATATTAGTGTGGACAGGCATTTATTCACAGTAAGGGTGGTTGTTTTATCACCAACATCATCTACAACATACATCTACGATGATGTTACCTGGTTAGGGAAATGAAACGTCTGCAAGAAAACAAGCAAGCTCAGAGAGCACCAAGGACCCCTCATGTCAACCCTGAGGTACAAATATACTTTATTGGAATAAATGGCTGTCCACACATGTACTGTTGTGTTTGATCATGGTAACAGATTGACTTAATGCTAAGGCTATATTTCTTTACAGAAATCGAAATCAGTATTATTATAACTTATTATTTTAAATTTTAAATAAATTCTGAAAGATAAAGTCTGAAAGAAAGAAATGACATAAATAAAAATTACAGTACATGTTTATAATATCTCTAATCAGAAATCAGTGCATATAACGTAAGTACCAGTAGGTAGCTAAGCATCTCAATGATGATGGTCAGTAGTTATTCCCTGGAGGCCTTCCAGAAAAAATTGATCTTTGGTAAATTTTGGAAGGCCATCACCAAGGGGCCAGCCTAATTTCTTGGGGGAGGCAGTTCCAGAGCATTGGTGCCAAGATGGGAGACCTGCCCTTCTGGGTTCAGTCCTTCCCACCTCACAGAATTAGGATATCACATGGAGATTCTCCCAGAAGATCCTTAGATGGGTCAAATTTGGTAAGAGGTTCCGGAAATGCCAAACCATATTTGGAATTTTAAATTGAAACTAACACTATGAATTGTATATGGAAGTCCCCTGGTAATCAGTACAGGACCTGCAAGATAAGTGTAATACAATCATAATGACTAGTGTTGAGATCAAAGCATATGGATGTGATTTAAGAATATAATCCTTCAACACTGGGAGGTAGGTAGTGCTGTAGCAAGCACTAGTTTTGAGTCCAATTGTTAAGTGGATGACTGTTTTTATTTTTATATTTGTGTAAACGTGACCTAAGCAATATACATATGCACAATGGCTACTTCAGGCACTCAGTGAAAGTAATCTAGGGAATCCATTGTTCAAAGGCAAGCACATCCTCTGATAACCCTAAACTGCCCATTCTCTGCAACAAACAAAATTCAGTTGTTTGAAGATTTAAAACTCCAGGATGATTCAAACAGCAATGAGTCATCCTGCTTGCTAACATCATAAATGTGATCGTCTTAAGGCAAGTGGTCACCAACCTTTCTGGTTCGGCGGACTGGTGGAGGCGGTGGTGGCAGCGGTGGGTGGGGCAAGGGATGGTTTCACATGTGTGCCACTTATACAAATGCAGCTTCACATGTTCAGGTCCACGCATTTGCCCACCACTTCCATTCCAGACTATTCGGAACCCACCGGTTCCGAATAGGCTGTGGTCCAGCACTGGGCCATGGATCGGGGGTTGGGACATCCCCTTAGTACCCTGTTATTTAACTTCTTAAAGAAAAAAAACTGTTTTGTAAGGTTCTCTTAATGTAAATGAGACTAAATATAATAAAGAAAAGTGATGAATGAGATGGTGATAACAAGGGTAATAGTAATAATGCCAGTATCATCAATGCTGTCATCTAAAGGCGTCAGTTGTCTACTCTACTGCTTAACTCCTTAAAGTTGAAGCTTTTTATACAGCCTCTAAAAGATCCTTTTAATATAAATAAGATTCAACTATAATAAATAATCACTGTTCGATCGTATTTTTGATCCATAGTGAGTACAGAAAACAATGCATATTTTTATCAAAGTAACTTAATGGAAATCCTTTATCAACTTGCTCAAAATATATATTTTATTAATAAAATTATGCTTTATTAATAAACACATCAGCTGGTTGAGTTTATGCTATTTATTTATTTATTTATTTATTTATTTATTTATTTATTTATTTATTTATTTATCTTTTTCTAAATGTATATGCTTCCCATCTCACTGTCTAAATGTCCTATATTGTAAAGCAAAACAATATTTCTATTTCTACCGGTAGTTGTTCCCATTAGGATAATGAAGTTTGCAAAAACAGTAAATTCACACTTGATCGCTTGATAAAGACAAAGTCTATTTAGATTTGAAAAGCAGTATTCATTTAAGTTCTAAAATATTCTTTAGATATACAATCTTTCTTTCTCTCTACCCTGTTCAGGAGAATTTTGGACAAATGCATACACTCCAGGCTTTAGCAGTATGATGAATTCAGTTACTCTAATCCAACTTTAGCAACCAATTTTGTTTTTGCACTTGAATCAATTCTCATTTGCAGTGACAACAGTTTATCTATTCTGACATGCATGCTAAAGGATGATGTGGAGTAATATGCAGCCAACTCTTTTAAAAAGGAGTTAATAAAGCTGCTCTTGTTAAAATTATGGTTAACAGTGTATATTCCTTTATACAGCTACAAACTGTGTAATTTGACTAAATGACATCAAAAGCCTGTGATGCCAAAGACCCACTCATCAATAGCACCTCTTGTTAGAGTCATAGAGTCTAGGCACTAGTTATTATGCGAAATAGCTGTGCAATTTTCTGCCGCTCCCAGCTGTTATTTAAGATTCTGAGTTTATTAGTCTCTGTGCTTATTTGATTTTAAATTGCATTAAAGTGTTTCCTTATATTGCTGTTCCACTTGCAGGTTGTGGTATCTACAACAGTCAATGTGGATGGCCACGTCTTGGCAGTGTCGGATAATATGTTTGTGCACAATAACTCCAAACATGGGCGGAGGGCTCGAAGGCTTGATCCTTCGGAAGGTACGCCTTCTTATCTGGAACATGGTAGGCATTTTTTGTTGGTTGCCATTTCTTCTTTCACTATGGGTCCTTGGGCTTTCTTTCCCCCTATTTTCTTCCCGTGCTCAACACTGGTGCAAAATTGTGAAAATATTGCTGAAAACCAGCACCAAATTTTCAACCTATTTGAATGATTCTACAAATCCAGCTTATGCATCGAAGTAGGGCTCAATCTGATAAATGGTAGAGTTCTTACAATCACACAATTGATTATTTTTTTGTAAATCTGAAGTAGCCAAGACCAGTTTCTGTAAAATGAGTGTTTCTCAACCTTGGCAACTTGAAAATGTGTGGACTTCAACTCCCAGAGTTCCCCAGTCAACATGCTGGCTGGGGAATTTTGGGAGTTGAAGTCCACACACCTTCAAATTGCCAAGGTTTAGAAACAGTGCTATAGAGAATTCTTTTATGGACATTATGTTTTAAATTCACAAATATTGCTTTTTGTTATGTACATAATGTTTCTAAACATTTCCAGTTCTATGAAATAGAAGAAAGTGGGAGAGCCTCTGCAAATGTGTATATACATTGGATCAATGACTGTAAAATAGTCACGCTACATTACCTCTATTTTTAATTTCAAGAAGCATTAATGTTAACAAGTATTCTGGATCTTATAGTGCATATCTGGAGTAGGAAACTGAATCTGTGCCCTCTAGAAGCTGTAAGAACAGGAGTCCCAGTCAACATAGCCTGTAGGGGGAGGAATGCTAGGTATTGGAGTTCATGGTTTAGATGGCCACATGTTCCTTATCTATGGCTTACAGGACGATTATGAAATAATACTATCCTCACTCCTACACCATAATCCAATTTCAAGAATAACTTGTTGGTGGCTGAGTCAGCAACTGAGTTTAGGGTCCAAGGAGCTATCTTGCAATGACAACATGTTTACATGAATGAAATTAATCTGAATCTTTGAATATTTTCTTGCAATTGTTTTTTCTGAACATTTTTTTTAAGACTTAGAAATGCAGTCTTACAAAGTATTCATGGATAAATCATTTTTGCTACTTTAACATGGAGAAATCCTATTTATTTATTTTGTTAAACTGTTTGGTTTTCATCTTTCTCCTTTAAAAAGAAACTCTAAATTGGTAAACATATAAAACAAACACAGTGTTAACATAGTGACTAACAACTGAAAGTATGCAACAACAGTACATTACTGGCACATATCTTTCTCAAGGTCTCCCTGGAAAATGAAAGCAAGAGGAATCTGAATATAACCTTTAAAAGAAGCAAAGAGGATGCTGAATGTATCTTACTAGAAGACTATCTGTAGCATGAAGCTTGCACACTCTACTTTCAAACTGTCAGTGAAAGCTGCAGTTCTGAAATCTATCAGCAGACTGGGGGCTTTTGTGGAAATGCTGTTTATCAAAGCAGAATTTCACTAGTGTAGTGGTGAAAAGCTTTGCTGGGGTAGATGTATAACAACAACTACTTCCTTCTCCTCTTCCTCTGTGGGCCAAATAAATCATAAATTGAGAGTAGAGGATGGGTGGTTCCTTGAGGTGAAGGGGAAGGGGAAGGCTAAGTAAATATAGAGTGCATTGTCACTGGTGGGTAGCATGGAAGCAAACAATAAGTAGACCCAGAGCCAAAAGTGGATGGGGTACTTATTTGCTCACCCTCCCCTCCCATGACACTTTCTTTAACACTTTGTTTCTCTGTAACTGGTCAGGACAGATTTCTCTTGCCAGAAGTATGAAGTGATTGCTTACAGAGGGCTTTTGAAATTAGGCCAAAGACTGCATAAAATTAGACTGAGGTACTAGTTGCCCACCCATGATTTAGATAATACAAAGGCATCTTGTTCCCTCAGCGTCTCCTCCACCTTCCCAATAAGAAGGAAAAGCTATACCAGTCCTGGAGCAGGCATAATGCTTGTTTCTCTCACTGATGAAAAAAAAATGAATAGATAAATTAAAAATTAAACAGATGTGAAAAAAAGAGAAATAGACTTATGCTGTAGCTGGCTGAGCTGGCAGAGTTTAAAAAGTGATGTTTTTACCACTACTGATAGCCTCCCTCACCCATCCTCGAAGAATTGCTGGGTATGAATTTTACCTTGTGCATTAGGTCCATATTGTTTTTACTGTAAAACTAAAGTAAGAAAGACTTGCAAGTCTTAATGTACCTCCCCCTCCCTCTTTTATATTCATGAGAACTAGGGAGGGGCTTGACTGAGATTAATCTGAGATTATCAGATTACATTCCTATACCCGACTCAATCTTCTTCTATCTGGCTGTTATCTTAGAGGCAGTTCTTCCTCTTGCCCCTTAAGACCACTCCCCCTTCTGTCTACATCATTTGGGTAAAGAGATTGTGTTTCAGAGAAGCCACATGGACAGGTTCAGCCAGGGCACGTTGAGACTGCAACAAGTAGGATATTAATCTCCCACAATTCCAATTAGTATTAATATGCATGATAAATAGCTTATGTCAATGCTAACAATATTTATCACTTAGCGTATCTGAAATTTATTCTAGGAAACTAATACCATGTTGAAAATCCATGCAGCATGAAAATATGAACTGCCATCATTGTAGGAATCATTGGTGGAAAAAACACAACCTCTTGCCTCATTATCAGGCTGCCCTACTATTATACCTTATCATTTTACTTTGCATATATGTAAAACAGATCTCTTTATGTTATAGGAGCTACTTACATAATAAATTTAGTCATGTGGTAAATGCATAATGTATCAGATCCACAAGTTTGCACTTTCCAACCTAAAATTCTTAGCTCAGCAGTGTTTCTTATTATATAAACATAACTTACATCTGTATTTATTTAGCTTTAACTTTTATGTAGACCATGAGACATTTTATGCAATAATTCATACTATAGATTTTTTTCCATCCTTGCCAGCAACCTAATTTAATAAACAAACCACTGTCATAATTTTTGGCTGATTTACTAAGGAATGTTCAAGCTGTTATTTTATTAATTAGAAGGAAACGAAGTATGCAGAGAATATCTATTAATTCATCCTTGAAGTTTCTTATACAAACCAAATCCCCCCTTCTTTTTTTATTAAAAAAAATAGGATACAGATTTTTTTTAGAGGACTCAGTGAATACAGGTAGTCCCCGGTTTAAGAACAAGTTCCATCCCCAAATTTGTCCTTAAAGTCAAATTTGTTTGTAAACTGGACCAGTGTTATTATATAATACTACATAAGTACTATTGTATAATGAACTTGAATCACTGTGCATTTAACTTGAATCTTGCTACAATAGACTCTGTTCTTAATTATGGGTCCTGTTTAAACCAGTGTTCTTAACCTGGGGATTTGTTCTTAACCTGCCAATTAGAAGGATAGGCCAGAATTCCTTCAGATTGGAAACTTTCTGCTTTCACCCTTAGCATAAAGCTACCTGCTCTCAATTCTGCTCATAGTTCCTTTCCATGTAATATGGGGAGAAAAAGGAAAATCAGATTCCAGCTAATAGCAGTTAGTATGAAAATTCTGCTTGCATGAGTTTATACCAAATTTTGTAATTCCACAATCATATTTTAGTATTGGGATTAAAGCATTACTTTTTAGAACTACAGTATGCAAAGTTCTGAAATTATTTATTTTTATTTATCACATTTATATGGCCACGCTGGGACAGCGTGGTGGCTCAGCAGTTCAGATGCTGGGCTTGTCGGCTGGAAAGCCAGCAACACAGGTTCGAGACCCGAGTGCCACGTGATAGGGTGAACACCCATCTTTGCCCCAGATCCTTCCAACCTAGCAGTTCAAAAGCATGCAAATGCAAGTAGATAAATAGGTACCACTTCAGTGGGAAGGTAATAGCGCTCCATGATGTCATGCTGGCCACATGACCACAAAAATGTCTTAGGACAGCACTGGCTCAATGGTCTTGAAACGGACATGAACATAGTCTCCCATAGTCAGCAATGACTAGCGGAATAAAATCTGTAGGGACTGCTTTACCTTTTACTTTTATGGCTACCAATCTCACAAGAAATGAATCTGGGCAGCATACAGTAAAAAAAGTATAAAACAATAACCATGTGAAACATGTCATGTTAAAAAAGTTTTTAAAAGAAAAAGCACATACAAGAAATTCAATCAGCATTAGAGTCACTTCTGGATCAAGTGGTTAGAATGCAGTACTGCAGGCTACTTCTGCTGCCTGCCGGCTGCCTGCGGTTTGGCAGTTCAAGTCTGAGCGGCTCAAGGTTGACTCAGCCTTCCATCCTTCCAAGGTTGGTAAAATGAGGACACAGATTGTTGGGGGCAATATGCTGACTCTGTGAACCGCTTAGAGAGGGCTGTAAAGCAGTGTGAAGCGGTGTATAAGTCTAAGTGCTATTGCTATAAGGTACATTTACTTTAATGAGTTGATGTTTTAGGGCAGGTAAGAGTTAGACAGCTGAGGTTCACCAACCTTCCTTTATTGCACATGCATTGCTCTGCTCCTTAAGGGCCATGTTGGTGCCTCTGTTGAAGAAAGGCAGCATTTATTTGATCTTAGAGTTAAAAAGTACCAGGCAGAGCAGCCCTGGGTATTGGAGGAAAGAGTCATACATGGCCCTTTCTATCATGGGGATAACCAGATCTGCTACACTGCCTGGCTTCTGTGGGGGGAGTATGGAGGGAACTCTATTGGCCTTGGTTGCCATTTCCAATTTTACCCCAAATTAAAATTATTTGACTTCACAAATGGTGGCAGGGATTAAAATCTGGTAAGAAAAAGAAGTCATGTGTTTGTTTTGACATCTCAGTTTCTTTTTGTTTTACTAGAAACACATTCTAAATCTGCTAGAATAAGCCAAGGCAGCAATAGCTTTTCTGGAGAGAAAGGAATGCAAAAATAATTAGGCTTTCTTTCTGAAGAAATATCTGCAGGAAAAGATTTTGCCTATCCACAATTTTGGACATATTTTATGCATGCACAACGTGGTAGATGAGCTTTTGGCCCACATAAATTACATTTTTAATGATCTTGTTATCTTCAGCTGGGCTGGAATGGAAGGCCTGTGAATGCATCCTGTTCCCATAAAATCAGGCTGCATCTTCTCCAGGTCCTTACGCCTTTCTAAGATATCGCTACCCTGTATTTAAGCAATAGTCATGTAGTAGTTCCAGGGAAAGCTTTTCAAGACCGTGAAAGGATCAAAATTTAGGAACTTCCCAATAATATTGGGAAGACAGATTTCCTTTTTGTTGTCTTCCTATTTGATCATTTATAAAATTTAATGAAGCAAAAAGAGTCCCCTGAAGATGTATTACTATACACTTTATACAATAACCATGGGTAGAAAAGGGACTACAATAACATAAAGTCACCTATATATAAGTTAGTTGACTATATACATTTGTTTAATAAATAAATAAATAAAAATATTATGGACTAGAAAATGAATTAATGTAATGTCAACTTTGTTTTTCTAGGAATAATCATTTGTATAGATTATTCTATACAAGTGTATAATTAGCACAGTGCAATATTTTCTGTTAATTTCATAACATAACAGTAAATTAATTTTAACTATTCTATATTGCTTTAAAGTTTGGAATTAATTTTCTCTTTTCAGTCCAGTTGTCACATATTGCTTAAAAAAAGGAAAATTCTCATTAGTTTATTTCACTGTAATCAAGATTGTACTCCTTGAATTTTCCTTAACAGGCATGCCTTAATAAATACATTGGTCAGTGCTCAGTTTTTATATTTCAAAAATAATAGCTGACAGATGCTCATGTAAGCAGCTCTATTTGGTACAAGGGAAGTAAAACCAGTGATTTGTAGTAAAATAGTTTCACTAAGATGTGTCTGTTTTTTCTCGTATTTCAAAATTGTACACGTTGGGATGAGAAGACCAATATATTCAATCAATATGGATTTCTAGGATGTAAGTTTTAAAAGAGAACTTCTCTAAATCACAAACCCTAGCTCAGGGGTCAGCAACCCGTGGCTCTGGAGCCGCATGTGGCTCTTTCATCCCTCTGCTGCGGCTCCCTGTCACTGAAAATATGTGTCACAACCGCCAATGTGTGATACCTACTCGCACGCACTTTATTGACCTTTTCGACCCCCGGGAGGCCAACCATGGATAAATCCAAGAAAAGAAAAGTTTCAGAAGAAAACAGAACGTTTAATTCAACTACATATGCTAGTTCTGTGGCCGCTCAGGAAATAGTCAGGCACGGGAAGGGTTTTGTGGCTCCCGGTGTTTTCTTTTCTGTGGGAAATGGGTCCAAATGGCTCTTTGAGTATTTAAGGTTGCTGACCCTGCCCTAGCTCATAAAGAATTTGAAGGAAAAGGGTGAAGTGAGTGTTAAATGAAGAATATATATTTTATTTCTCTTCAAAACTGTGTTTAAAAGTCACTTCTATGCTGCCGCCAACATTTTAAATGGGTCATAGAATATTTTAATGAAATATTTTTGTAGGGCAAAATGGAACATTTCAAATGAGAACTGATCCATGTTTCAAGTATAGAATTTGAGTTTACTGGAGAGGCAGTTTGGTGTAGTGGGTAGGGCACCAGTCTAGAAACCAGGAGACTGTGAGCTTTAGTCTTGCCTTAGGCACAAAGTCAGCTGGGCGACCTGAGGCCAGTCATTCTCACTCATCCCTAGAAAGCAAGCAATAGCAAACCACTGCCAAGACAACCTCAGAGATTTTTCCAGACAGTTGCTAGGAGTCAACACTGGCTTAAAGGCGCCAATCATAATAGTAAAATAAAAAGGAGTTTGCTATAGGCCATTTCAGAAGTTAGGGGACACTGGATGAATGGACATCATACCCATGCTGCTCTTCATGTAAAGTACACATATAAAAGAGCCCCTTCTATTTTTTGTAGGTTCTATTTGCAATTGGCATTCTTCATTTTCCACCTATGTAGTGAATTATCTTAATAATATATGATTCTCCCTACTGGCAGTTGCCTATTATCACTGCATCCTTATTTTCCTTTTGCACATTATAGTGGACATAGGATGTGTATGTGCATGTCTGTGCATGTGTATCAAACATGCAAACAACTTTATTGAAAAACTTTAAAAAACAGATAAAACCAAATGTATGAATATCCTTCTGAGGTGGGTAAAATGAGGACCCAGATTATTGGGGGCAATATGCTGACTCTGTAAACCGCTTAGAGAGGGCTGTAAAGCACTATGAAGCGGTATATAAGTCTAAGTGCTATTGCTAATTATGTTAAATGTTCAAATTGGTTGTCGTTTTTTTAAAAAATGTTTCTTTGTTCATTTGATGCATGACCTTTGAACATTTCTAACTACAGTAATGTTTTCTCTGAAAAAAATATTAATAGAATTAATAAAACGTTACGATTGGCCTTTTAGTATACTCTCTATATATTTTTAATCAGAAGTTCTTATTGAACTCACTGAAGTTTATCCATGAGTACATGAATATAGGATTACAACCAAAATAAATTTTCTCATGGATATTATTACAAATGCTATTTTTATCTTCAAAAAATATATATTTATGATGTAGCTCTGGAAAGTGATTGTAGAGACAGTTGTAAATCTGATGCTGTAAATTATCTCTTGATAATATTATGACAATTATGCAGGAAAGCAGTTCTTATCTCCAATGATTACTTGCTGTGATGCAGTGTGTATTTTGATTATGTCATTCTAGACTGGTTTATTCACAACTCCCAGACAGATTTTTGGTGGTTTTCTCATTTGGTAATTGTGGACATGTTGGGAAATTTAAGTTCATTCTTTTCTGGAACAAATCTGTTCTTGTGAAATAAAGATTATAACAAATGGAATGTGTAGATTCGAAGAAACATGATGTTATCCAAAGGACTTTATTTGATTCAAGGCTCACCAATATTTCAAACTAGCTTTTAAACAAATGAGGCTATAGTCACCATCATCATCACTGTCATCGTATGGTAAAATCAGTGGCCAATAAATTTCATAAATAAATAAATCACAATTTTACATGATCTTTTTTTCTCAACCAAATTAATTGAAACAATAAATAAGGCTATAAAATTATATATAGTTTATATAGCTATATAACTATAGCTCTAAAACTAGCAGGGTTGATTCTTTGAAAAAATAGCTTTTGTGTAAATCCTTCACTCAGCCACAGATTGAAAACAACAGGAAGAAGGACTATTAGGTATGTTTGTTGATTTGAGTTGTTTATAAAAATAATAAAGGGGTATAAATTAATAAATATAAATAAATGAAAGATATATATAGCTAAGTAAGCTGGAAAAAAATAGAACAAATAACCCTGTTGAACTACTATGAAACAAAAAGTGTTCTCTATCTGTGACAATAGTGCAAATCTTCGGTTTCCACTATCTATTTAGTTACAATCAATAATGTAGCAGTGATGTCTAGATAGAATCCTGTTTGGATGGAGCCAGATGTCCCTACGGACATTTGCAAAGGTTATCCAGTAGGGTTTTAGCGTTCCATCTTGGGTTTTGTATTTATTAGAATGTAAAGCCCAGCACACAATAGGGCATAGCATAATGCCATAGCCTCAAAATTACAGGGCAAGAAACCCTGTCAGTTTGCATGCTCTAACACTTTATTATCTAATGATCTAATATGCAACAATGCAAAGAGGAGATTCTCATCATTCTGACAGGAGCCTAAGAGAAGTGACTAAATTACTTTATGTACCATTAGCGCTAGCAACCATTGTGAACTCACCGCCGAGCATTTATGCTAATACCTCCAAATATATTCAAGTGGCCTTGTCAAGCTGATAACTGACAAGCAGTTTAAATAGGGTTGGGTGTTTTTTTTTTTTTTAAGGGCCAGACCAGTGTTTTCTTCTTCTTCCTGCTTTTCCCTGTCTTCTACAAATTGTCGCAACTCTTTGGCAGTTTGCTTCTGTAACAACCTGAATGCGCAGCAGTAGCCAAGACTTGGTTACATACAGTACAAACAGAGGTGGTATTCAGCCAGTTTGGACCGGTTCAGGCGAACCAGTAGCGGCAATTTGGCAATTTCAAATACTGCAGGTTCACCATTCTCTATATGGGAAAGCTTGTATGCAACCTCTCACAGGTCATTCCAAATGTCATGTCTCCAACCACCAGAGGGGGTATTCAGCCGGTTTGGACCGGTTCGGGCAAACTGGTAGCGGAAATTTTGAGTAGTTCAGAGAACCAGCAAATACCACCTCTGGCTGGCCCCGCCTTCCCACCCCCACCGTTCCCTGTCCTATATTCCCTTGCTTTTTAGCTCAGCTGATTCACATAGTAGAGTGGATTGCCGCACCTCAGCTGAGCTAAACAACAGCTCAGCTCACCAGCGCTGACACCGAGGGCGGTCTTTGAGTGCTGCACGCGTGCGCAAAGCGTGTGTTAGGTGCGTGCAAAGCGCACGTGCACGCACAAAGCGTGCTGTCATTGAACTGGTAGGAAAAGATTTGGAATCCCACCACTGCATACAAAGTACAAATTTTATAGGAAAGATCAATTAGGCTGTTAAATCTAAGAAAAGTTAGATGTAGTTTTTCTGTGGTCATCATTGCTAGCTCCCAATATTAAAATTCATAGTGGAATTAAGAATAGAAATCTACTGTTATCCATTTCAATCCCAGAGTCTAACAAAAAAAGGATTAAGGGTGTGCTTGGTAGCAGGTGTTTGGTATGGAGATATGATACCACAATGTGTTTATCCTGTCAAGGGTCTTACTATCCTTGCTACTGCCACTAAGAGCCGAGGTGGCGCAGTGGTTAGAGTGCAGCACTGCAGGCTACTTCAGCTGACTGCTAGCTGCAGTTCGGCGGTTCAAATCTCACCGGCTCAAGGTTGACTCAGCCTTCCATCCTTCCGAGGTGGGTAAAATGAGGACCCAGATTGTTGGGGGCAATATGCTGACTCTGTAAACCGCTTAGAGAGGGCTGTAAAGCACTGTGAAGCGGTATATAAGTCTAAATGCTATTGCTAAGAGGAAAATGAAGAAGATGTGGAGTTGCTGTTTCAGCAGCAGCAAAAATAAAGTTGATATACAAGGATTATTAATCTCACTTTTCTAAATATAAATTTCTAAGTCAGTAAGCATTGGAACAAATTCTAAAACAATGACTCAACTGCGGGGAGTATTTATATATTTTTTCTGGAATATAACTCCCTAAGTCTTTTTGTGGAGCTCCAAAACTAGAACCTAAAGAGTTGTGACTTCTCTAGCATTATTTGTCTGTCTGTCTGTCTGTCTGCCTGCCTGCCTGCCTGCCTGCCTGCCTGCCTGCCTGCCTATCATCTATCCTATGTAGTAGAAAAAAATAATTTGTTCAGAATTAATATCTCTCCCTGCTCAGTGGAATTATATCCTAGTGAATGTCATTCAAACTTCAATTTTACTGACCTAAAACTCGCAGAATCCTTCCTTGGAGTATAGGAAAGCTCTTCTTTTCACATCTTAATTTATGGGTCTATTTTTTTCTCTAGAAGCTGAAGTTAGTCTACCCACTTCCAACGAAACCCTACCCTTAGCACATAAAATACACTTGGGGGGAGGGGAGCTATGAGAAGGCAATCCTATCCAACCTTCTTTTCAGTTTTCTAGATGGTGTATGTTTGTGTACTGCAAATTAAGAATGATTACTCTTTTCTTTTCAAGGTCTGGAAAAGTTGATGCAGAACCATGTTACTCCCATCTCAAAAGCTAATCCCCTGAGTACCCAGCTAGATTAGTGGTTATTGAGGTTGTTTGCTTGTTTGTTTTGTTTTTTTCTTGACCTTTTTCTCCTGATTGAAACATATATTCATTTCAGGATTCCATCTATTAACCTTTAGCCCCCATCTTCATCCTTAAGGGGCAGCTGGACCATCTGTCTTCCTATTCTAGTAATGGAAGGCTTTTTATACGATGGGGCCCTTCCATTGTTGTATACTGAGTATGCCCAAACTGCATCTCAGATGATTACTATCCTGCCTTCTGGCCTATGATAAGTCTTCCCAGCTGGACAGAGTGATGCTGGAACTTTTTCTCTTTTTTTCTATAGAGCAGGATTTGTTTTCTTGATTTTTCTCCCTCTCCTGTTGCTCCAGCCTGCAGCCAAAGTGAGACAGAAATAACCATTCTTATTGTTATCCTTTCTAAACTAATCCAGAATATTTAACAGCCTATTTGGGAACTAAAATTGCATCTGACATTCTAGCTTAGTTTTCAAAGACTCCCCACTTGATATGTCATACCTTTATCTGTGAATTTATAGTGGCATTAAGGTTTAATGAATTGAACAAGTCCCTGAACAACGACAAACATCTTCTTGTTGTGGTTGTTCAAATTTAGAGCCTACACACTTTGTGCTTCAGATGAATATTAAATTTAGCATGCTTCATTGGCAGTAAACTTCAAGCTACTTATATTACACATTACTAATAAGTGTTTAAGGGTGTGTGTGTGTGCTTGTTCTATATTTGTCTGTAAAATGCTGTTACTCGTGCTAAAGATTTTACAGAGGCAGCAAATTTATATTCTGACCAGCAAGTAAAACTTGAACAGACAAGCAGGTTCAATACAAAGGTTTAATCCTATCAGGGTGATTCCTCTATGGCCATCTGGATTATGATGCATATAAATTCAGCACTTGTTAAAAATACAACATAAAAATACAACATTAACATTCCAGATTTTCTAGTAGTTATTTGACTTTATGATTTCCAGGCTCTGGAAACTTCCTTTAAAAGGTTCCTTTATTTAAAAGAAGAATCTAAATAGGAATAAGAGTTCTTAAAGCTTGAATTTTTATTTGTGGAAACCAAATTACAGTTCCTTCTTCCTCAACAATTTCCTTATATATCCATATATATTGCATTCATTTTTAAAGATTTCCTTTTCTTTTTTAAAAGATAGGCTGCTTTGTGCAGCTTCAGAAAAAAATGAACTGATACAAAAATAGGGTTCAGAAGAAAAACCTTAAGTATGTGGGGTGGGAAGGTGGGGCTTGTTTTCCACATGATCAAAACAATTAAACTGGTTATAACAAACAGTATAATCAAATGTTTGTTAAATTATTGTTATTTTTTACATGACAGTCTACCACAGAAAGTTCTAGCCTATAAATTAAGTTCTGTTTATAATGCAAGCATAGTATCTTCCTATTGCCAGTGAAATCCCATTATATAACTAAGCCTGACACTTTATACAAAGTGGTTAATGTGTGTCTAGAAAATAGGAGCGTTTTATTTCAAATTTGACCAGAATGATTTAGTAGGTGGTCCAGTTAGCTATAGAAAAATTACAACTGTGTAGTCATAATATATTGGCTAGCATGCTTGGAATACTATGTTCACATTTTGAAACAAAATAATTGCACTCTGTTATCACTTGTACACCATGAAAATAACTATTACTATAGAAAGTCTGACATTCTTTCTTCATTACTGAAGAAACATGTAGAAACATTGCTATTCCAAAGCAACACAGATGGACTGGGGGCAGCAAATAAAAAAATATATGTTGGTGGTGGCAGGGAAGTTTAGCTTTCTTTTTCTCAGCCACGATATGTGTATATGTGTTTTATGCTTCCTTATGTGTATCTTTATATAACTCCTGACATTCAGGTCTGGGAATTTTAGTCCCTTTGGATTTAGACATTTGCAGTGGAAGTGTTTATCAAGTATTGTATTTTGAGCCTCCCTCTTTGGCCTTGAATCCTTTGCTTTTCTTCTCCTCAGACCCAGCCCCTCAATCCATGGCCTTATTTTTGCATTTAATCAACGTAAGTAAAATAATGATGATTCTACCATTATTACTACCGTATCCATAGAGATTTCTGTAATAGGTTGGATTGCTGAAAAGAAAACTATGAAGATTTATACAAAATTAAAATCCAAATTCAAATCTCAATCAACAAATGCTCTGTCCTACACATTGGCAAAAAGAATCAGAACACAAAATACAAGCTTGGAGGACATGACCTTGTTGACGACCCTCATTCTGTCAAGGATTTTGGAGTACTCATAACTAATGATCTAAGTGCCAAAGCTTACTGTAACAACATTGCCAAAAAGGCACTAAGAGTAATCAACTTAATCCTGCGTAGCTTCTTCTCTGGCAACATTACACTGCTAACTAGAGCATACAAAACGTTCGCTAGACCAATTCTTGAATACAGCTCTCCTGTCTGGAACCCGCACTGCATATCGGACATTAATACAATTGAGAGAGTCCAAAAATATTTCACGAGAAGAGTCCTCCACTCCTCCACTCGCAACAGAATACCTTATTCCACAAGACTTGAAATTTTGAACAATACACGAGCACACAATAGATACAAACTTAATGTAAACCGCTCCAACCTCGACTGCAGAAAATACGACTTCAGCAACAGAGTGATCAATGCCTGGAATTCACTACCTGACTCTGTGGTTTCTTCCCCAAACCCAAAAAACTTTAACCTTAGACTGTCTACTGTCGACCTCACCCCATTCCTAAGAGGTCTGTAAGGGGCGTGCATAAGCGCACCAGCGTGCCTACCGTCCCTGTCCTACTGTCCTATTGTCCTCATCTATCTGTATTCACCTTGATTATGTTTATGTTTATACCTATACCTGCTATCTTGTACATGTTTGACAAACAAATAAATAAAAATAAAATAAAATTTGTTCACCATGAACATCCTGTGAGGGACCTGGGAGTTGATTTCTAGGGACAATTCAAAATGGTAGTAACTTCCCTTTAATAAAATAAACAAGGCTAAGATCTGGTGGAGAGACTAAAAACTGTTAACTATTTCTAATAAAAAGTACCCTATATCTCTAGAAGGTCAGAAGAGTTGAAATACTCTTCTGAGATTATGCTGTTCTGTACAGGCAATCTCAGAAGATCTCAACAAACATAGTGGATTTTTAGCACATTAGAATTGTTGATTGATAAAATACTTGTAATCCGTTTCACAGGTAATCTGCACCTGCATAACCAAACTGTTTTCCTCTCCCTCTTTACCATCACCTCAATGTAAATCTTGCATCTGCCTAGCTATACTGTGCATCTGATAAACTGAGTTGCAGTTCACAAAACCTTTTAAAATAACACTTGTTAGTCAGAAAAGATGCTAAATTATTATTATTTTTTGCCACCATGGACTAACACAGTTCTCTTCCTACCCTGCACTAAGTGAAGTGTAAGAACAAACTTAGCCACTTGGTATATGTGCCAACACTTCATATATTTGCAGTGCTGTCAACTTCCATATGATTTGAAGAATTGGATGAATTACAGGGTTTTTTTCAGCTCCTCTTCTTTATTTTTCTAGAAGGGTATCTCCTCTCTTGCACCAGTAGAAACTCTTCTTTCCTGTTACATTTCTGGGATAACTGCACATGACAAATTGACTTGAAAATATAATGAGTGATCTTCTCTGCCTTCCAAGTGTGAAGTCAAAAGCAGTGTAACAAAATCTGTTCTCTTCTTTCTTCCAGGCATAGAAAATGGCATAGAAAAAAAATCAATAAGTATTTATTTTAGCACTTAACCAGGGGAAGACATAAAAAGGAACTGTGTTTTCCCCTGAGCTTTGATGTGTTGTTTTCAAATAAAATTATTTGTAACTAAAATATTATTTGGGATGGTCACAGAATTTATTTTCATTCTGTAGAAAAATAATAATAGCAATAGCAATAACACTTAGACTTATATACCGCTTCACAGTGCTTTACAGCCCTCTCTAAGCGGTTTACAGAGTCAGCATATTGCCCTCAACAATCTGGGTCCTTATTTTATCAACCTTGGAAGGATGGAAGGCTGAGTCAACCTTGAGCTACTCAGAATCAAACTCCAGGAGTGAGCAGTGAGTTAGCCCTGCAGTACTGCATTCTAACCACTGCGCCATCACAGCTCTTGCAGCCTATATCATCATAATGAAACCATTTATCTACCACATTACTTCTTTATAACAGATTTGTTTAGGACTAGTTTCTCAAATGAATATGCACAATATTAATATTTTTTTCCAATATAAGTTTGGATTAAAAACAAAAGTGCAAATAAAAAAAAATCTATATTGCTCCCCACTGATAAGTCCAAGAAGGAACACTGATCTGGCTCTCTGGAGCTGAGAAACAAAGTAGACTAGCACATTTTTATTCTGCAGGGGTCCATAAGTTGGAAGTATAATTCAATTGTTGTCAAATTTGCCTGCAGCTTTAGAAGAAGTCTCCCCAGGCTGTATTCTTGCACCTTTGCCAGAGGCCAAGAGAGAATGGAATAAGGTGCAGGGAGGTCAACTTCTGAAGACAACTGAATGGAGACCTCTTTGTTGGAATATGTAGCTCAGTAGTAAAGCAGATGCTTTAGATGCAAAAGGTCTCAAATATAATTCTTGGAAAACTTCTGTCAGCATTAAACATCATGAGATAGCTGACCAATCATCAAACTATCTATAATTGAGTCTTCACCATGATTATAGTGAGTATGTCAGTCATTTCTGTACATTGCAGAGCATACTAGTTCTATGTTGTTGTACAGAAATCCTTATTTTATTAGATAGACATGAAGTTTTTAACAAGAAATCAGATAGCTGGGTAGAAAATATGAAATGATACCATTCTTTAGGTTATTTAATAGAAGCATAATTTTTACATAACAAAGTATGCTATGCGAGACTCACAATGGATCTTCAAAATCCTCTTATTGAGAGTTCAGTTGCTGATGTTACCTAATTATGTTTTTCTACTCTGTGCCAGCCAAGAGAGGCTGTTGAGGTTCTGTCCCAGTGCCTGCAGAATATTTGAGTTTGGATGGGGAGGAATCATCTCCAGATCAAGCCTACCAAGGCCAAGTGGCTATGGGTATTGGGATCACTAAAATCTGGGTTTATTCTAACTCTGAGCTTGGGGTTGGACTTCACCATTCAAGAATGGTGCACAGTTTGGAGGTCTTCCTGGACTCACAGATCCTGCTCAGTGAGCAGGTGGTAGATATGGTTAGGAAGGTTTTTGCCCAAAAAGGTTTTTGTCCTACCTGTCAATGACTACTTCAGCTTCAACCGCAATAATACACAAGCACACAATAGATACAAACTCAAGGTAAACTGCTCCAAACTCGATAACTTCAGCAATAGAGTGGACAATGCCTGGAATGCTCTACCTGACTCCGTTGTTACTTCATCAAACCCCCATAGCTTCAACCTTAAACTGTCTACCGTGGACCTCACCCCATTCCTAAGAGGTCTGTAAGGGGCGTGCATAAGCGTACCAGCGTGCCTACCATCCCTGTCCTACTGTCCCCATTTATTCATACCCATTTCCTGTGTTCATATTCATGTTTATACTTATACCTGTTATCTCGTTATCTTGACAAACTAAATAAATAAATAAATAAATATAAGGTTTTTGCCCAGCTTCATCTAGTGTACCAGTTCTACACTGTCCTATTTTGGGAGCAGAAGGGGGCTACATAGCTTGACTACTGCAACACACTCTACATGGGCCTTGTGTTCCTATCCAGGGCTTTTAATTCTGCTTGAGTCCATCCCACCATTCCTCCTATCTATCTAATGACTAGAATTGCTCAGGTATTAATTCCCTTCATGCTGTTTGGTCAGTTTCAATTCTGCTCAAGTGGAAAGAGCTAGAGGCTGCTGGACTGCATCAGCTACCACACCAGTTAGCAATTTGAAAGTTGTTGGTAAGCAGGTAATTGGCCTGCAGTTGACTAGTGCTGACTCTTTTGTTGACTCTTCCTTTATCAGGTAGGTTTTTGCCAGAGTTTAACCAATCTTCCATTTCACCTCCTTGCACTATGATGTTGGGAATGAGTGAATGTACAACAGACCAGTCAGATGTTTCAATCAAAAACCATGCAGTTCTTCTTTGTCTGGTGCTAACCAATTCTTGATCTTCCTTGCCCTTTTCTCCACTGTTTCTACAGTTATTACAAGTTCTTTCATTTCAGCATCTTTTCATTTTTTCCCCCATCACCTTTATCAAAGTTGCATTCTTATTATATTTCTTTGGGTTGTTCGATAGCTGTGTACAGAACTGTAACTGTACTGTTACTTCTTTGTCAGGTGTTGACTGGTTTATTACGTTCAGTAGAAACGTTTTTGATTCAACTGAAATTGGAGAGTCTGCCTATAGTGTGCAATTCAACCTTTGTATCTGCTGATCTTCTTGGCTATAGTGGTTATTTACTTCCTTGATCTTCCTTGTTTCTGGGTGATATTTCTTGATCAGATATTGTTTGGACTTCTTTTCTTTAATTTTTTTTTCTAGCTTGCTTGCATCTGATCTTATTTTCCAACCTGATCTTCCATTGTGGCACTGTTTGACTTTTTTTTCCTGTTTGTTCATTTTGCACCCAAGGTATTCAGTTATAACTGTCACCTTGCTGTACATTAGTTCATTTTTTTCTTGCAGTGAGCTGGTGCTTGTATTTGATACTGCAGTATTGTGTTATTATGGTTCGTCACATAGTCAGCCAGATGTTCAGACTGGATTTGGCAGTTTTATCCACTTATTGAGTCGTTTCCAAGGACCTGGGATAGGAAGATGTTGATGTTTGAAGGTATTGTCACAGGAAGTAAACTGTTCCAAGTAAAGCTGCCTTTTACAATTGACTGATGGTGATTTTATCAATGCTGATGGTTTATCAAATAGTGTTCCAGCTGTTTTGGGATTGCATCCAAGGCACCTATTACTATTGTACTACCTGTACTTTCTTTTTCTATTGCCATTCCATTTCTATTAGCAGGTCTTTGTATTTTGTTATTGTTGTTGTTATTATTATTATATAAATTATGCTGTGCAGCCATGCTTACAATGGTTCTTGTTTAGCTCATTATTTAGCCTTTGGTTGCACCATCCTATAACTAGCTACCTCTGAATATCCTATACATAACTCTGTTTCATTAAGCTTTCATTAAGTGCAGAAAGGGTAGAGAAACCGGAAGGTAAAATTTGGTACATATGTAATCTAAGACATCTTAATTACTATGGAAGAATGAATTATTAATGGAATATGGATATTTTAATTAGTTTACTTGGGAATATTTGAACAAATACTTTCCAGTTTAAGTATAAACAAACTTATTTTATTAGAACTGGTTGCTTCCCCATTCCTTTACTTCCCAGTTTGGTAGCATCCTATTTTCCCCAGTTTACTGGATCCTGTGAATATAGACTGCAATTATCCATTTCAGTCGTAACCAGTGGCTATATTTGTGCATCATCCTAACTCTGTTTGGACTTAGAGCTACAAAGCCTTCTCTATGGAAGCTAACCCAGTCTTTTATGATAAATACTGAAGGGCTAGGAAATGGGTCACTCTTTAGCACCTGCACAACCTCTACATTAATCATAGCACAGATTTTCTGAACCAAAAAAAGAGAAAAGACAGAACTTGGCCGATAGCTCTGCATGTCACTAATTCGGCTCAGTAAGTCTGCACGTCTGAGTTCAATTAACCCTTATTTCCAAGGCCACCCATAAACTACCAAGTAAGCACCATTTTCCTTTGTTTTATATCAATGAAATAGATTTTTCTTTTGGGAGTTTGGGGGGGGGTATTGTTTACTTACTAATGAAGGGTGTGTTGTATCTGCCAGCCTTTGAAACACTGTCTCTTCGATATGGCAAATCACAAGCTTTGACATTGCCAGTAGCTTCTTAATTTATTTGTATCATTAGACACTCTGGTTCCCCAGCAGGTGATGATAGGGCATCCCCAGTAAAAGTGTTTGTATATTCGTGTGAGCATAAGCACACACATAGAGAACGTTAGCAGTTAAATAAATATAGAAGCAGAAGACGTCCCCCACCTCTCTATAATTATTTTTCGTATTCATTTTCCCCTCTCTCTCTCCGCCTTTGTGCGAAGCAAATTGAAAATCTCGTAATTAGGCCTGACTCTTAGTGTAGTATTAGACTCCCAAGCCAAAGGTCAACACCCTGAAATGAAATTTAAACCAATTAATCAGTTAGATTTTTACTGCTTGTCCGTGTTTTCTCAGTAATTCCCACAGCACGTAGCCTTTGATCAATTCTGCAAAAGCTAAAATGTGTGCCTGCTGCTAGCGAGATGGGAATGACATTAACATGGCACTCATAAAACAATCAGAGCAGTGAAACCCTCAAACAGAACAGGGCATAGTAATATTTAATAAAAGCAGGCACATAATCTTCAGAATTAGCATTTTGTGCCTTGCTGTACCTTTGGGAGAAGAGCTTTTATTTGTGGAGTAATCATTATTATAACAAAGAACAGCTACCTAATAATTTCCACTTTTAGTTGGCAATATGCTATGAGCATTTCTGAACAATTATGCTAAACTGAGGCAGGGTAATCATTTTATTGTCACTGTTTGAAGGGAGGAAATTCTCTACCCACAGTGGCTACAAAAATGGGAGAAAACCCCACAAAGGGCAATGTAGTTAATGACAACAACTTTGGGGAAGCCCTTGTACTTTAAGTGGCATTTGCTTTGTGCCTAAAAACGCAAGTGGAAAAAACAAGCCAGGTTCTGAAGGCCAGAACTGGTTCGTGCGTTTGCTTTGCTTTCCTTGATCTAACATGTACAAGTCAAAATGCCAGGATAGTGCCTATTCAAATTGTAACAGATGCAATTTGTGGAAATTTTAAGATTCTTCAGAAAAGTGTTTCTAAATTTTAGTAGGTTCATTTCCTGTCCTTTTAGAGAAGGACAGGACATTTAGACATTTCTTGTGAGCAGCATTTTCCATATTTTTGTCCGAATTTTTGCTGCTTTGAAACAAACTCTACTGGCACCTTGGTCATATGTGGACTCTTCCCTTCCCAGGTTTTCTAGAAACAAACCCATTCCCTTTTTTTCTATTGATTTCACTACTATAAAGTACTTTTGCTTTGAGCACAATTCAGTGACAATCTAAATATGCAAGGCCATTGATTTCATAAAGATCATAAATCGTACATTTCGTTTAGTATGATAGAATGATTATGTAAGGAGCTTTATAGGTCATGTATCATGCATGAAGTGTTAGTTTGATTCAGTAAAACATGCATTTAAAATGCTTTCAGTATTGATAACACTTCTATAGACTATCTTGTATACTGTCATGAATTATACTTTTTATAATAAGGAGATGCATAGGTATGCCTTTGAGAACTGAAAGAACTGCAGGCTCTGTACATCAAATCCAGATAAACAACCACCAGACCAATCACTACATTAAGAAATGGCAACTTCTTAATTATACTCATAAACTTGAGAGCCAAAAGAGTCAGGATGCTAAGGATACATATGCAGTGAAGTGAACATAGTTGCTATTGAAATAAACAATGAAACAAGTAACAGATGCAAGCGGCCCCAAATGGAAGCAGACTCTTACCTCTATTGTGGTCATTTATGGTCATTGAATATGCAAATGTCAGCTTCAGCTAGGGATGGGTAAGTGCCACAGACTGGATCTCTCTCACCTATCAACACTGACTGGAACTATCCTGGAGGAAGGAGAATGAGCACAACAGAGTACCGCCTTCCCCCAGCTCCCAAAGCAAGTCCAGAAGGGTATCATTGATGATATCAAAAAAGCTATTAAAAAGTCAAGAAGAGTGAGGATAGTCACATTGTCCCCATCCTGCTCCCATCAGGTGTAAACTAATAGTTTGATCAATGCTATTTCACTCCCATAACCCATCCTGAACTCTGAATGAAAAGAGTCCAGATAATCTACTTCATCCAAAGTCCTCTGTAGTTGCCATGTGACTACCTTATTCTCAACCTTTTCCCAAAAGAGAAGTTTGCAGACTGGATGAAATGGCCCTTTCAGGACAGGGCACACCAATGCCTCTTTGAAAGCCAATAAAATCACCCCGTCCCTCAAAGAATTATTAACTACCACCCAGATGTAATCATGCATCCTCTCCCTTGGCATCCTTAACCAGCCAGAAGCAACAGGAATCTAAACATAGAGGTAGCCAAACTGCAAGAGAGCTATCCACGTCTCCAGGTGCAAAGGCATCAAATTCCCTCCATATAAACTTCCAAGCCTTAGCCCCATTGGGTAAGTTTCCATTGGCACTGCCCTAAAGTTGGAGTCCAATATAGAGCAGATGCAAGTGACTTTATCTCCGAGATGCACAGCATAATCTTCACAGTGACCCTATAGATAAACTCTGAGAAGAGATCAGGTCACCCAAAATAGGGCTGCCGAATGGGTATCTGCAAATGCAATAAGGATGGAGAATTAATCATGTTTCACTACCCTTACCACCAGGGTAGGCTTTAATTGTCTTCATTCTCTGTAATTTGGCAGCAGTGCTCTAGGCATCTCTCAGCCTCTTTAAATTCCTCAATTCCTCTGTATACCACAAAGAGTGTGGGAACCATGGGCATGGAGAGGCTACTCAGACACAATCTAATCGAGTTCAAGGCCACGACCTGTCTTCCATGCCATCTAACCACCAAGGCTTTGTTTGGGCAATATAGAAGACTTTCTGGAACAACCTCAAGCTCCCTCTGAAACCCAGTTGGGTATATCAGTTAGGGATGGGCTGATCTAGTAGGCCTATTTCCTTCCTTCCTTCCTTCCTTCCTTCCTTCCTTCCTTCCTTCCTTCCTTCCTTCCTTCCTTCCTTCCTTCCTTCCTTCCTTCCCAAACAAGCAGTAATTATATGATACTAATACCGGTACAGAAAGCATGAAAATACTCAGCATTATTTGTTCTACGATCATTAAATTTGGTGAATGTTTAAGAGATTATTAAACTCCTTAGGTCTGCAAGATTATCTTTCTAAAATATAATTCTGGATTGCTTCTGCAAATTGTTTATATTCTTATATCCTAAAGAATGTTATGCCCCCCTCCAAAAAAAGCACTGAATATCATGATGTAGTTAATTTGCTCTTAACTGGCTGCATGATAATTTGGGGAGGGGGGGAAGAGAGATGGCATTTTCCTAGGGGGGGGGCGGAAATCATAATTCTTTTGGTTATTTTTTGCTGTGTTCTAATTGCTTCATATTTTTATTCACACACACATACACACACATGCACACACACACACACACACACACACACACTTTATTCTGAATAGAATAGAATAGAATAGAATAGAATAGAATAGAATAGAATAGAATAGAATAGAATAGAATAGAATAGAATAGAATAGAATAGAATAGAATAGAATAGAATAGAATAGAATTCTTTATTGGCCAAGTGTGATTGGACACACAAGGAATTTGTCTTTGGTGCATATGCTCTCAGTGTACATAAAAGAAAGGATACATTCATCAAGAATCATGAGGTACAACACTTAATGATTGTCATAGGGTACAAATAAGCAATCAGGAAACAATGTGCAATGGTGCACATTTTTTGCACTACCTTTGCATTGCACTACCTTTGCACTACCTTTGTGCAATGGTAGAATGCAGAAAGAACCATTCAACTATTCAACCGTGAACAGTTAAAAACTCTATTAATCATATGTTCTTTGCCTGCTTAATATTTATTTACATTTCTATTTATTTTCTATCTGTCTGTATTTATATATACTGTATGAAAAGGAAAGGAACAAATGACTTATTTCATATTTTTCAACAAACAACTTCATATTAAACAGCTGCTTTTAAATAAAGCCTGGGTATAAAAACAAATCATGTATTTTCTATTACCATTTTCCCGCATATGCAAAATCCATTCCAACCTATTTATCTTCAGAGAAACCCTGTGTCCTGGCTCAGTAGTCTCATTTGTTTTAAACTGGAATTGAGTCTGTTCTGGGAAGAAGAAACTTGCACATGGTTATAATTGTACACATAAATGGGACTGAACTTGAGCCCCAATGGTATCATTCTCCCTATAGCCATTTGTATTTGGATATAAACACCTAAAGGTTGCTCGAAGTCATTCTCTTTGCTTAGAGGGCAATCACCCTGTGTGGGTATGAGTCTGTGTGCATGCACATGTGCACATGCATGCATGTGCATGCAGGTGTACACCTATAGATGACAATTTTATCAGGTTAGCTGCCATATCTAAATGCCTATGTCTAAATATTAGACAATAGGAATTTGGGTTCAAGTCTATTTTAAACACACATGGCCTACCGAAGTCTTGCAAGTAGTCATTACACAACACAACACAACGTCAACTCTCAAAGACTTTGTCACATTTTATAGACACAGGGAAGCTCAACTTGGAACAAGATGATTAGACACTCTCTTGAGAGATGCAGTAGCTCAGTCCAACATAACATGAGCAGATTTGCATATGCATAAAAGGAATTCCCTTACTCATTCTTCTCCTCATCCATACAACATATATTCTTAAGGAGTCCCCAAGCCATTCAGAGCAGATTTCGGGAATATGTAGGAAGAGAAATTTGATCTTCCAGCATTTTCCAGCTAATTTTTTTGCTGATTTTGAAGGAGAGTTTGATCTAGTTAGTGCTAGGATGAAAGATCACCAAGAAAATCCCAGAATTTAGGCTAGACTGGGAAGTTGAAAAAAATAACCTAGAAAAAGACAAAAGCAAGCTGTTTAGATAATACTTCTAGGAAATTTATATGGATGTGTCCATAATTCACCAGGGAATGTATTTGACTTTGTTTATCCTGCTCATTGAAGGACCCCATTGCTTATTTCCCTGAAAGAATTTAAGAATGTTCCTTTCCACAGGCAGTTTTTTACTTGCCCATGAAGATGTGCTTAACATGGCAGTCATGCAGAGAATAAGATAGATAAAAGAAAGAATAACAATGAGTCATCTTTCAGCCTTGGCATAACAAAGCTGTGCCATCTCTGAATTAGATCCAAAGGTGAAGCCTTGAAAAACTCTAGTAGTTTTTGAACCAAAAAATATACCTCAAATGGCACAGACATCCCTTATGCCATAAAGCCTAAAGCAAAAAGTTAAAAAGGATATATAAATGGAAGTTGCTCAGTTCTTCGTCATTTACTTCATGCTGCCACTTTTTAGATTAACTCTAGGATTGTACAAATTCATTATAACTAGGCTAGATAAATTTTCCACTGTTAACTACAGATTGTTGTGCTCTGTTCAGGTGATTGGTAATTAAGTTTCATCCTTTCAAAACTTAATCAATGTTATAAAGCCTACCACCTTTGGATTCATTAAAATATATGCTATTGCTAACAAACATATGGTTAAAAATAGGACCGTGGCTTCATTTTCTAATATGTAATGGTATCTTTTTAAAAGATAATCCATTTTCCCCCCTTAAACCTTTGCAGGGATCTCTTGTGTTTCCAAGTACACTCTGTATAGATTTTCATGACTGCAAAGTACCAAAATTATTTAAACATAATGATACGTCATGGCTTTTTGCCACCAAAAACATTATAATCATGAAGCAGGTTTACCCAAGTCCTTCATGATGAATCTCCAAAAAGAAGAAGGCAGGGTCATATTTTGTACAGGCAGGAACTAAGAATTTGAAGAATGCACTCTTTTCTCCAGCCAGTCAGTCTTCAACCAGCAAGCCTGCTCTTTTCTTTCAATGGGCTGCCAACTAAGATTGTCTTTTAAAGAGGAAAAAAAATAGGAACAAAATTAAAAATTAATAGGGAATCATTCTCTTTTCAAGAATCTGTTCTGGAAATCTTTCTCCCACAAAAGAGGGGGACAGTGTGGGCCAGACACAGAAAGGGATCTTCATATTAGAAAGGGGAGGGGTAATCAGTTTTCTCTCCCCCCCCCAGGTTTTTTATCATTAAAATCCTATTCTAACAGCCAAATCCTTCTTTTTCATGTGTGTTGGAAAGCAGCTACACCCTGTATCAAAGCCATCAGTCCAAGTGAAGGATGGACTACGGGAGGTGCCACTGTCATCATCATAGGAGACAATTTCTTTGATGGGTTACAGGTCATATTCGGCACCATGCTGGTCTGGAGTGAGGTAGGTGTTCTCTGCAAATTAATATCCAGTAACCGTGTCTGGTTTATAGCTAGTTTTCTTTCTTTTAGGAAATGTGGTATAGGAACAAAGGGAATGCTTTCCAATTCTTCACATTTTAAACAAACAGGGCATTAGAGGCACTTGTGGCATGTATCAGTTTTCCCTGTTTATATTTATGTCTTTATTTATGAAATAAATAATTTAAAAAATAAACCCGTGAACATGCCTGCAGTGCTGCGAATGATCTAATTAGAAGTAACTGTCAGTCCTGATCATCCCAAGGATGCTTTTTCAAATGGCAATTGGACTTTGTTTTTCCTTGAAGACATTTCGCTTCTCATCCAAGAAGCTCATCCGAAGAACTGAAGAAACTTCTTGGATGAGAAGAGAAACATCTTCAAGGAAAAACAAAGTCCAGTTGCCATTTGAAAAAGCACATTTGGGACACCATGACCTGGATGACTGAGAATCTCCATAGACATCTATCAGTCCTGATAAATGAATGGTTATTTCCAACATCAGAAACTATAGTCCATTTAATGTAAACTGTGGTTTCTTTGATGACCATAACAATTTAGTCCTCAGTCTGCCCTTTTTTTAAAATAAGAGAATGACTTTATACTCTATATGACACAAGATTCATATCTTGTTTATTTTTGTTTCTTTAATTGCTCTGTGCAATTTTCCTCTTTTTTTATACCACCCCTTAATGTCCATTTTACAAACTGGTTTAAATATATGCTCCTATCTGTTGTTCCCTCATGCAATTACTTAGTCCAATTATGATAAAAATGGCAATTTTAGAAGCAACTTTAACGTGGGAGTACACATGAGGCATAAGCCCATCCCAAATACACATGCTTTAAAATGTACACAATGCAGGCTAGTACATTTTATGTCTGTTCATTTTGATGGACAAACGTTTTATGTCTATTTCCCCAAATATGGAGATCTCAGAAGGAAGAGAAATTCCTTCTGATTGCCAGTGTTAATCTCTAATGACACATTCGAAGCTCCTGGATATGGAGATCTTCAGACATTAGCCATTTATACAGGCAGTTCAATTTGGAGACATGTGTCAGGCATCAGAAGTTATAGATGCTATGAAAAGCTATGGATGCTGATCTATATGGTGCAGAAACTTGTGGAAAAAAACTAGAATAGGGATTCAAGAGATTAACCCAGAGTTGTCAAACTTGCAGCCCGGGGGCCGGATGCGTCACATGCTGGCTTCGCCCCCGCCCAGTTTAGTGAAGGGGGAAAAAGTCCCGATAAGTCACGTGACGCCACTGTGACAATGCGTGTTTGACACCCCTGGATTAACCAATCTGGCATGCTATTAAGTGCTGCCACTGAAATGGCTGAGATGATGCATTTAGGTTTATTTCCCAGAGTATCCATTTATTTTTCCAGAGCTATTTGGAGAGTTACTTTCAGTTATACCATAGTAACACTAGAATTCTAGGCTAAATGGGCATGGACCTGACATCCTATCACAACTTCATATGTTTGAATGTCCTGTTCTTACATAGGACAATTGCAAAATTATGATCACAATCAGTGAATCAATCAGGTACCTGTATTTACATCAGCTATGTAAAATTATATTATCTGATAATGTGTTTCCTAAGGCCTTTGATGTGCTATTCCATATTACATGATACAACTGTACCATTTCCTTAAAAATATTGTTTTAATATTTATGAATTATATCCACAACAAAACCACTGAACAGTTGTTAGCTGTGCATTTGTCACAATGAATATTCATACTTATCTTTTGCAGACCTAAGTGCATCCTCCATTTTTAGAAGTGCTTTTAAGGAGCTTTCCCTAAGAGATACACAAACCAAAATAAGTTAAAACATCATATATTGATTTTTGTGATTGCAGGATTAAACCCATAGTACTTTTTATTGTTTTTTGATTGAAGAACAGAACACCAAGACAAAAATTGCAAAATACAGAATTACAAAAGGAAAATAAGGATTTACAGCAAGGGTATAAGAGTTTTGTATTTATGTATGGTTATTTGATTTCCATTAAAATATTATGGATCATTTTAACGTGTTTATAAAAATGTGAACTGCATAACAACATTGTGAATTGTCCAGGGATTTGATTGACAAGTAAGACCTGGTAACTTGATAATTGCTATTGGCTTTAGGAGAAGATTCTGTTTGTAGCACGGATAATTAAGAATCTCAGTAATAGTAGATATTATTCTTTGTTTAACATAGTTGGGACTTTTTTTCAAAACAAAGCTAGGCCAGAACAAAACTGTGTCTGTATAAGCAAGTAACTTTTATTAAAATCTTAGAATTAATAATTTTTTACCTTGTCTAGGTTACTGAAATGATCATTACATGACATTTAAATTTAAAAAAAAGCCTAGAAATAAATTTCATTCACTTTTCATTGCAGTCCAGAATGAAATACAGCTAAATACAACTAAATAACTGATGGAAGGAAGTTTTAAAATATCCTTATTTGATGCCTTCCTGTCCCTATAAAGTATAACAATTGTATTTAAGAATATATTTGAGAAATAAGAAACAAACCAAAGTTTCATTTCTGAAATAGTATTCTTTTTCTATTTCACAATTTGCAATGTAAATGTTATAATTTTATTTCCCATGTATTCAAGCTTTGTAATTGCAGTATTTATACGCATGAAATGGAAACTGATTATCAAGACATTTCTCTTAAAACGCTATGCTGGTTTGAACTTCATTAAAGAAAATAGGACTTCTGCTAACTGAGCATGTGGAAAATAGGAGATACATGTTAAATATGCTGATTTAAAATGATTTTGGGCTACATATTTATTACTTAAACATATATTTATGTTCTATAACATAATTGCAACCTTTTTCACTTGGAGGAGTGAATCAGAGCATAATTTGCCTTGCTAATTGTGTATGAAAACACAGATACTTGAGTTTTCAATTAATCTCCAATTAAATTGTCATAATAACCATAATTTTTTTTTAAAAAAAAAATCACATTTAAAAAAGAAAAGAGAAACTATCAATTGGGCTATATTTTGTATACAAGCAGTCAAGTAGAATAGCATAATCAAATGTATATTTTTTTACAAAATTTAAATATATCTGTATCATTAGCTTTATATCTCACTTTTATTTTGTGCAACTCAAAATGACGTATGTAATGATCCCACATCGTATTTTCTCCATCCCAGCAACTTTATGAAGGTGAGATGGGCTGAGAGGGAATGACTGACCCAAGGTCACCCAGCTTTAAAGTCTAAGAGAAAACTAGAACTCGCTGTCTCCTAGTAACTGGCTGTCATACATACATCAGATTAAAATTCAGATATTAGCTAGATGAGAAAGGGCTATTGCTGCATATACATTATTCCTGTGTGCTTAAAGACATGGAACCCTAAATGACCTTTAATTTTTTTTATTAATGTGCATTTGTGTGTCATGCATCTGTCATCCTGAATCTGGTTGGTTATATATTTGTATTGCTTGTGTATGATTAATAAAAATATGAAATTCATTGTCATGTGATGTGACAATGGCTGCTGGCTTGTGGGTTTTGTTTGTTTTAAGTTAGATAGATCATATACTAGGGGTGGGTTCTAACTTACCTCGCTGCTGGTTCGCTTCCTCCCACGCTGCGTGGCCATGCCTCATGGGCACACGCGCACTTCGCGTGCATGCGCAGTGCCGAAAAATCTGAAAAAAATCCCAAAAAAACCACCGAAAACAAGAAGGCGGCGCATGCGCAGTGCCAGCAACTCGGCTTCTGCACATGCACAGAAGAGAAAAAAATCCCCCCCAAAAAAAATCCCAAAAAAAAAGTCCAAAAAACAAC
>QLTV01001810.1:1220110-1278350 GCA_003457575.1 Thermophis baileyi | reverse complement strand
AGATGACATCTGCCAGCTCCTTTAGTACTCTGGGGTGTAATCCGTCCGGTCCTGGGGATTTGTATTCATCAAGTTCAGACAGGTGTTCTCTTACTGTTTTTTTGCTTATTTTAACTTTAGTTTCCAGTCTGTTTTTTGCAGTTATATTTCTGGTAGGTTGGGCTATAGTTTCTTTTTGCGTGAAGACCAATGCAAAGAATGAGTTAAGCAGCTCTGCTTTCTCTCTGTTGCCTGTTACTTCCTTGCCGTCTTCTCTCTTTAGTGGACCAACTGTTTCCTTTATTTTTTTCTTGTTATTTATATGTTGGAAAAAACTTTTTTTATTATCTTTGACTTTTGTTGCAAGTCTTTGTTCATGCTGGGCCTTTGCTTTCCTGACTTCTTCTTTACAGATTCTGGCTGTCTGCTGATATTCTGCCTTAGTTATGTGTCCCTCTTTCCATTTTTTGTACTTGTCCTTTTTTTTCATTCAATTTGTCAGAGAGATCTTTGTGCAGCTATGCTGGTTTCTTCTTGGATTTCTTGTTTTTCTTTCTCATCAGTATTATGTAGCTAGCATTGTACTGATACCAACACACTGAAGAATTTTGATGCATTTTCCTTTATTCCATGATCTGTTAAACAGGTACCCATTATTTTCTTTTATCTGGCCTAGGTTTATTTCACAAGGCCACTACTCTGACATGCATTTTACATGAAAAATGGATTGAGATCTACACTTTCAGTTTAAACTCTTGTTTAATTCAACCCCGTCTTTCCCATACATGCCTTTAAAGTAAAGAAACAATGTTGGGAAGGGGAACCAGTTGCATCTATTACAGGCAGTGATTTATATCCCCAGCTCAAACCCTGGTTTGCAGCAATTCTGCTTCTTCTGAATCCAGACTTGCATTTCAGCTTCTTTCAGTCCTTTCTACCCACAGTCACTTATCACAGTGGGAAGGATGTGGAGGGTTTGTTCTTATGTGTGGGAATTTTGTTATTAAACTTTTTAATATAGTGAGCATAAAGGGCTCTAGATAATACACATAGGATGGTTGCTATGGTTAAAAAAAAGAGGGAATTGTTTTTATCTTTTTCTCTTACACACATGTAATAAACACATTTACTTCTCACCTCCAGAAATGCCTCCAAGCCCTTTAAACAAAATGCAGGATTAGAGCAAGCCTGGCGATCAGTTTTAGTTAATTGAAAATTATAGGATTGACCCAAGAGGAAAATTTAGTTTGCACTCCAATCACTATTACAAATTAAGGAGAATTACTACAATTTTGTTTAGCTAAGGTTTCACACTGAGCTCACAAAATTAGCTCAGCTGCCCTGACAAAATCAGCACTTTGTTAGTGATCAGGAGAATCAGGGAAATAATAGACTGTGGTGTGTACAACCGAAACATAGAAAAAGCTATGATGCTTTACAGAACTAGGCCAAGTGGTTTTAATTAGGATTATTAGTTCATTGTAAATTTTGAAGAACAATCAGACTAGCAGATTAGCTGTTTCTTCTAAAGCTAGAATGTTTTGCCATTCATTTTTCCCATGAGAACTTCTTTTAACTCCCACATAGCCCCTCCACCCTGTGAGTCTTATTATGGGTCTACAGGAAACGGACCAATTGGAAGTTCTGATACTGTAACATTCCACAATCACATTCCAGTAGATGGGAGTTTTTCCACAGTGTTGTCAGTGAATTCAGTGTTCTGGAACGTTTTATGAAACCACAGAGGCCAAATGTTTTCTCAGAGGAGTTTGGCCTCTGTTTTTGGCTGAAAACAGTGAGACATCACTTGCTGTTTATTTATCCTGCAATGGAGAATGGGAAAAGAGAGAGAGAGAGAGAGAGAGAGAGAGAGAGAGAGAGAGAGAGAGAGAGAGAGAGAGAGAGAGAGAGAGAGAGAGAGAGAGAGAGAGAGAGAGAGAGAGAGAGAGAGAGAGAGAGAGAGAGAGAAAGAGAGAGGAGGGAGGGAGGGAGAGAGAGAGAGAGAGAAAAGAGAGAGAAAGAGAGAAAACAAGCAAGCCTGTGAGGGGTACAAAAAAACATTTAAGAATACATTTCTGTCTGGTGAAAATGTTAATGGCTCCTTTTTGTGGTTACGTCTTATTTAGAAGAAATTATTTTTAATCAGTGTTCGGCAAAATATCGCCCCAGGCCACCTGTCTGTAAACTGTTTTTCTTTTTTCCTTTACTGCTAAATGCTTAAATTCTCAAAGAAAGTGCCTAGTGACCATTATTTAGATTCTTCCTCCCCTTCTTTTAACTGCCAACAACTTAGAAGTTTGATCTGTGATAGCTTTAACTAATGAATCAAGATCTGTGAGCAGAGAGAAATGTTACAAATGTTAAAGTATTTTTATGGAAACCACTATACATGATTATTAATTTAATTGAGGGCTGTGTTTAAATTTATTTTACAATTAGCTACAAGGAAAACATATTTATTTGTTTAATAATATTTATACCACAATCCTGACAGACTCTGGATAGTATTCCATTTACAAGAAGAAACAAAACCATTAATACTTGAATGTTTAGGTTAAGTCTTGCATACTTCTTTGGAGGCACACAATGGACTTTCTTCTAAGTACATATACACTGGATGTTATATGAAGGGAAGATTATTAGTATCTAGTAATGATATTCATTTTGTATAAGTATTAATTAGGATCAGTAGGATCAGAGCCACTGATAATTGCTCTTATCCTACTGATGCCACTAACTCTGAACCATGGCATAATGATGCCACTAACTCTGAACACAAGCAGCACAGGATGCTGATGGTATTAATAAGGTTGAAAGGTCTAATAGGACATTCCCCCATCTAAGTCCAGATGTACGCCACCTATTGCAGTGACCAATGCCATTTCTGTTCCAAGACTGGGCTGGCATCCTGACTGAAAAGGATTCAAATAATCCATTTTGCCTACACTCTACATCCACCATTTTTTCTACAATCTTCTTTAAAAATGAAAAGATGGAAACCGAGCAGAAGTTGTCGGATATGGTTGGATCTAGATATGCCTTCTTTAGAAGAAAGCACATCACTCTCTGTTTCAAGACAAGTTGGAGCATGCCTTCACCTAAAGAAAGTCTCCCAGATCCAGCCACATCCTGCTTGGAACCATGAATGAGCCAGGAAGAGCATAGATCAAGCCTCTAGGTCAGGGGTGTCAAACTCGCATCATCATGGCGGCGTCACGTGACGTATCGGGACTTTTCCCCCCTTCGCTAAACCGGGAGGGGCGGGGCCAGTATGTGACACATCCAGCCTGCAGTCCGCGAGTTCGACACCCCTGCTCTAGGTGGTAGTGTTCAAACTACTGACGGCTCTATTTACTTCATCAGGCTTGGCAAATTAAAAAATAATCTTGGTCATCAACAGATTCTATATCTTGCCATATACAGTATAATAGATAGAAGCTACTTCATCCACTAAAAATCCCACAAACTCATCTAGCATGCCTTTTTTCTATCTATCTTTTCCTAAATGGGTCTGGTTACTCTAAAGAGGGTTGTTGGGTGAGAAGGTGGCGCAGTGGTTAGAGTGCAGTACTGCAGGCTACTTCAGCTGACTGCTAGCTGCAGTTCGGCAGTTCAAATCTCACCGGCTCAAGGTTGACTCAGCCTTCCATCCTTCCGAGGTGGGTAAAATGAGGACCCAGATTGTTGGGGGGCAATATGCTGACTCTGTGAACCGCTTAGAGAGGGCTGTAAAGCACTGTAAAGCAGTATATAAGTCTAAGTGCTATTGCTATTGCTAAATAAGTGCAGAGAAGAATTGATATTTTGCAGCTCTTACTGACATTGCATAGTCTTTTGCCTGATTTTTAACAATGCTCGGTTTTATTTTCTTATTTTCTATCACTGTCACACTACACAGATTTTTAGTTGCTTCATTTCCCTTGGTTCCTTAGTAAACACAGGAACCACTTAGGCTCATTGATTGGGCAGAGGCCAATGCACTGACTCTCTTCATATTGGCCAGGGTTGAAAGAACTACTTGCCAAATTTTCAGAATCTCCTCAATGGATCCAATAAGTAGACTGAATGGATCTATTGCCCTTGCAGAGATCCAGGTAAGATTATCCATACTAATGAGCATGGGGCTTGCTCTCTGTTTATATACAATAGCTTATCCTACCAGTGCTAGTGAAGGTTGGTTTTCTCTTGGTAGTTTCTTGATTAGGGTGTTGTTTTCTGCTTGATTGCTTGTCTGGTGTTAATCCCTGCTTATCTGGTTGACTGCTGGAGAGGATGTGTTCTGGTCTTTTTGTTCCTTCTTAGCTTTTTAAAAATTATCTTTCTTGAATGGTGTATAAATATGGTTTATCTCTGTCTATTGATGGCTGAGCAAATCCCACACTCACTAGCACTGATGATATCACCTAGTTGGGTAATAAAACACCTGGAAATAAACAGTCAACTTCAGAGAGTACCAAATATTCCAGCGGTTAATCGTGAGCTGCATATATTATGTTGGACACACAAATGTATCATACACATATTTATAGGGAAATCTCCAGCATTACTTTCAAATAAAGTTAACAGCTCTAGTTGCAGAAGTTGACACTTTAAGGATTTTTGTTTGTGTTTATAATTTTTTTACTACTTTTGCTGTTGGGTATGGGAGAGGATATCATATTTAAATCAAAAATCATATTTTTGATTTAACTTGCTGTTTTGTCACTTTTTGTTTTGCTTTGAAGATAAGCTCAGCATCTTGAGTCAAGAAGAAGATACAGGAAATCATTGTAATTGTTAAAATACTGATAAAAGTTATCAGTAAAAAAGAGCTGATCACTAATTCACTGGTATCACATTGAAATTGGCCATCCTGGCAAGAACACCTCTAGTTATGTTAGGAAGAATACAACATCAGTGTTGGTATTTGAGCCAATGAAATCAAAGTTTGCTTTTTGGCTGACTAAAATGTAGTGGTAATCATTAATATATATTTTGATTTGTACAAGATCTGCATACTTAATGCAATTTTAGTTATAAAGAGAATTTTATTATTTTGAGTAAGTGTATTACCACTACACTTCCTTAGAAAGGAAGTCTAAGTCTGCATCCAGTTTTGGTCTCCATGATGTAAAAAAATATATTGAGACTCTAGAAAGAGTGCAGAGAAGAATAACAAAGATAATTAGGGGACTGGAAGCTAAAACATATAAAGAATAGGTTCTTTAATTGAGTATGTCTAGTTTAATGAAAAGAAAGACTAGGGGTGACATGATAGCAGTGTTTCAATATCTCAGGGGTTGCCACAAAGAAGAAGGAGTCAAGCTATTGTCCAAAGCACCGGAAGGCAGGACAAGAAGCAATGGATGGAAACTAATCAAGGAGAGAAGCAACCTAGAACTAAGGAGAACTAATTTCCTGACAGAACAATTAATCAGTGGAACAACTTGCCTCTAGAAGTTGTGAATGCTCCTACACTGGTAGTTTTTAAGAAGAGATCAGACAATTATTTGTCTGAAATGGTATAAGGTTTCCTGCCTGAGCAGGGGGTTGGACTAGAAGATCTCCAAGGTCCCTTCTGACTCTGTTATTCTGTTATTCTTAAGGATACCTGAGCCTTAAAAATCTTGACTTTTCTGGTCTACTATAAATAAGTTACAAAGTTGTGAAATGAGTAATTGAAATTTTAATTCTTTATTCCATTCTTTACCCTCCAAATGGACTGACCACAAGAAATAAAAAGATAGTCCATAAACCAAGGCCCAATTCATAATTTACATAATAGGTGGTAAAAAGTACTTTCTGTTGATGACACCATAACGTTAGAAAAGTTGATAAGAACATAATCAAACAGCTTAACTGTTATAGGTTATAAACTATTTATCATATCATCTTTTTACAATGTGATGCAATTTCTAAACTATACATTAAGAGTAAAATAATCCTTTACTCTTAATGTATACTTTAGAAATTGCATCAATTTGATGGCAAAATAACTTTTTTTGCTGTTTGGCATTTTTATTCCTCAAGTTTCCAGCAAATATATGATGGTTGTAATTGTTATCCAACTTTAATAGATAGTAAAATATTTCTTTTCATTGCAGCTTTCACAATATATACAGGTGCAGTTACTGAAATTTATTTTGCATATGTTTTCCTTTATTTCTTTACATTCTTTAAGAGCTATACCCTATATATAGCCATCTTACGTGAATAAGCACTCATTCACTGAAGAAGAGAATACACATAATACCATCCAAAATTGTTGGGAATCTGGCGGCATATAATTGTGATAAATAAATAAATTTGATTGTGGAAATACAGATTACAGATTTGGGGATATGGAACTCCCTTAGTAATATTTAATTCAGGGAATGTTTATGTTTTGCTTTTCAGACTAAGAAATTGTGACCTTCCCTAAATTACATAATCCCCAGTTTTTTACATCCTAGAGTAGTGCTCTAGCTACATCTGCAATGCAACATATACTGCTAATGATTAAAGCCCATAATTTTTTCTGTATTTTCCATTCAAAAACAACAACAACAACAACAACACTGGACTGCAATTATGAAAAGTTTGATGAGCTTTCAAATTAAGTATCCATCACAAGATTCTCACCACTGATAGATTACAGTACTTTATACAATGTTCAGAGAAATCAACCTTTATCTTAGTGTAGTGTTTCAATGTGTAGTTGCTTGTGATACATTTACTACACTAATATGACGACTGATTAAGCGCTCAAAAATTAAATTGGCTTTCCCTGAAAAGGGACTACTGTAGTTTTCTCTTTTAACAAGGTGAAAATGTCATGTTGTCCAACCAACTCTCCACCCGTTTTGCTCAGCCAACATAATGTGGCACTTTCTTCTTTAGAATATAAATTGTGGTTAACCTCCTGGCCCTGGGAGCTGCCACTTTACCCTGCTTGTTCATTTGCACCTGGTACTAGTAGTTACCAGCAGGAAACCCTTATCCTGACTTTCGGAAAATCTAGGGTTAATTAAAGAGTCTTTATGAATCCCTCCCACCCAGGTCTTCCTAGCAAAACACAAAGAAATAATAGTTTGAAAGTTTCTTTCTTTAAAATTTATAGATATAGGTTTAAAATTTGTTCTATATTATAAAATCAGTTAATATTCCGATTTTGCAATTGAAGGAATGTTAATAAGCCAGTCTAGTAACTTCAGACCTACTTTGTACTTTATAACCAAATATAATTTTGGGGAGTATGCCTCATGAAGAAAAGAGGACCTCTCAATAAGCATGTATGAATTTGGATTGTAGCTATAAAAAAGCAAGCCTACAATAGCCTGACAATATTCCTAGATTGAATACATCTTAACTTTTAGAAGACCTTTTGTTCCCATGGAAAAAAGAAATGTTCTCTGAATTAATTTAGAAGGGGGAAGAAAGATAGGAAAATATTTCAAACTTGCATTAATATTTGAAAAACGGGTTGGTTGGGAAAGTGTTTTTTCTTTGCTTTTATTTCCAGTGATGGCATGGCTGCTTTTAGTACTGGAGAGGCAGAATATCCTTGGGAACAATGCTAGGTCATGATAGAAATGTTATATTCCAAGAATATAACTAGGCTGTTATTCTATGTTTTGAACTTTTTGTATTCTAAAAAAAGAATTAGCGCCTTTGAATGTACAACTGAACAGAAAAGAAGAATATAAGATGAATGGATGAAAAATGGATGAATGGAAACCATGTTTTTGATACTTGTTCTTTTCTTATTTTTAATTGCCAAGATGATGCTAGCAATTACTTTTTATCTTATAATGATAAAATCCCATGGCTGATATAGTCAGGCCATTTGCCCTCTTTATATTGTTGCAATTAATGGAGAGCTTCAACCTTTGCTTGAAGATGGATGGGTGGTTGCAGTTCACCAACTAATTGCAAAACATTGGTTCAATGGCATTAAAAAAAATGATAGTTTTGATGCTTAATGATTAGAATGACCTGTTTCTAAAGATCATCTTGTGGCACACAACTATAAATGAAGCCTTTTAAATCCTGCTCTGGCCTCTTCTATAAATAGCAATAGCACTTAGACTTATATACCGCTTTACAGTGCTTTACAGCCCTCTCTAAGCGGTTCACAGAGTCAGCATATCACCCCCAACAATCTGGGTCCTCATTTTACCCACCTCGGAAGGATGGAAGGCTGAGTCAACCTTGAGCCGGTGAGATTTGAACCACCAAACTGCAGCTAGCAGTCAGCTGAAGTAGCCTGCAGTACTGCATTCTAACCACTGCGCCACCTCGGCTCTTACATATATAATGTGGGCATATATATAAGAAGAATAGAGATGAACGTACATGAAAATGTTATAGAGGAAGGAGAAGCAAAGATTTAAAAACAGGTTCCTAAAAAATCCATCCTCTGTGTAGCTGGGAAACGCTATTGGTCTATCTGTTATTGAGCTTGCCAGCAGCTCTTTTAAGATATCTGCCGGATCCACAGTAGAGATCTTTAGATGATCAAAGAGATTGTCATCTAGACAATATGTTGGATTCCACTAAGGAACTGCTGTGATAAGCAGGCAGTGCATTATAGTAGATAGAGTGTGTGCCAGTAGTGGGTTTCAATTACCTTCGCTATTGGTTCGCTATTGGGAGCGCGCACACGCATGGCGCTTATGCTCACATGCATGGCGCTTATGCGCATACGCAGAAGCTTATGTGCATGCACAGAGATGTCCGGGCGGGTGGGCGGAGCCTCCCGCTGCCGCCGTTACCGGTTCGCCCGATCCGGGGCGAACTAGTAGCAAACCACCACTGGTGTGTGCCTAGGAATAGGGAGACTGAAATTCAAGTCTGCCCTCAGCCATGGCATCTCACGGGGTGACTTTAGCCTGTCATTGTTTCTCAGCTCAGTCTACTTAACAAGGTTGTTGTGACAGGGATAAAAATCCCCATGTAAGTTGAGTTCCTAAGAAACAACAGGCTGTAAATTAAGAAAAAGTCAGAAAGATGGATAGGGTGACAAACAAGGCATTTTGAGGATAAAATTACTGATCTTTGTGATAATTTGAATATCGCTTTTAGTACAGTGTATACTAATGTGTACAGTTATCATCTTGACAAATTTAATTAGATTGCTTTTAGTTTATGAGGCCTGAGAATAAAATTAAAATACTTTTAAATGGTACCATCTACCATCTGCTTTCTTAAACCCTGAGCATTTTGGTATGTTCAAGCTAGCCAAGGCAATTAACTGGTTTCACAGCCTTGAAAACCACCTGAAAACTACAATTGGTCCAGAATGCAGCATTACACACTGTGTTGGACACCCTTAGGTTAACTCACATTGCATTTCTGTTGTGCAAGCTGTACTAGTTTGCAGTATCGTTTCAGGAGCAATTCAAGACATTGCTTATTATCTTAGTTTGGTTTTGAAATTAAACAGAAAACATCATTTTATTAAAGAAGAAAGATGACTAGCTAGGCAAATATATATTTTTGTTTAACAAAAGACACTTCTGATGGCAACATTTGTGGTTGATCTGCCATTCTTTAAGAATACTCTTAATATTTTCATTTCCTTTTCCTTGGCTTAAAGTGACATACAGCTAATTATGCTGGAGTACTGGTTTCTCCAGATAAATCAGCACATTCTCCACGATTTGTCCTTGTGCTTTATGTACAGTGAGAGCAAAGCATGACTGCATTAGGAACTGTGTCTGCTGAAAAGGGATATCTTCACCTTCTGATAAATTGAGCACAATTCTTGGAATCGTGACAATGTCATTTTTGAATGCACCAATGGTTTCTCTTTGCTACCATGAAACTGCTGTGGAGTTCTGATTATCCATGTTCCATTGCAAAGCCTTGGAAGATCCTCCTTAAAATGATGGGAAATTCTGTTTTCAATTCCAGTTTATGTGGTGGCAATCCAGAGAGTTTAATTGAATCAAGGAATTATGTTGATTATGAATAGCATTAACTCCTCTCCTAACAGCACTGAAGGAACTATAGTCTTTCATCATTGCAGGAAAGAGTCTGATGCATGTGGCATTGATTTTTCTCATCATTTAATTAAGGGGTACCAAGAGTTCTTTGAGGCTAGTTCTGCAGGACTGTTAAATATTGGGTAGATGAAATCTATATATTCTTCCATAGTTCTTGCTGGCAGAGCCATATCTTCAAGTAATTCTATTTCTTCATTTTGAATTTTCTGAATATTGACTCGAACATCCTATAAGAACACAGAATATTTTCCTTCTCCCTCCCTCAATCATATTTTCTCTTCAACTGAATCTTGACAAAGGTTCTCCGTATGATTTTTCTGATGTATAAATTCTCCACATCAGCATCATTTCCTCCTTACACAATTGTAAAAGCTAATGGAAATCATGACAGCAAATGGTTAAAGTTCCCCCAAAGGCCTCATTCTTGCCACATATATTGAGAAGAATCCAGTCTATGGCTTCCAAGCTCTCCTTCCTAATCATTGGGGGTCTTGTCCCAGACAATAATTTCACATGTGAAAGCAAATTTGCAGTACTGGAGCTTTTTCCAATGTTACAAACAGTATTTTCATTTACTGCGAGGGGTATCTTGAATCGTGAATGCCCTGTCCTAACACCAAGCATCAATGTTGTTGCAAGACCAAATGATGTTACAGCAATTGCAATATCTCTATCTCTCTTAACTTCAGCAAGGATCAAGTTGGTAACAAATGCCTTTCTCGTACCTCCTGGGGCATCGATGAAAATTACTGAAGAAATGTTGCTTTGCAAGCACTTGCACACAATCATATACTGCTCTTTGCTCATTATTCAATAGGGTCTCATTGTGTAATATAAATTCCTGGTATTTGTCTCTGTTGTATTGCATTTCGTGCAATAATTCCTGATTGCAGCTATTTTGATTAATTGTACCATTTGTTGGTTTTGGCAACTTATATTCTTCAAGTGTTTTTCCAAATTTCTCTCTTGATTCTGTTGATTTGTAAGAAATCTTCACGCACCGCATTCTTGAACGGGTTCCATAATTGTCATGGGTTAATTTCAAATCCAGTTCTCATGGATTGCATGTCATAATAATGAAAAATCAAACATGGTCATACTTCCATATATACAGTACATCATGGCATCTTAACGTCATTCCATCATATATTGTTCCACCAATAAATGTTGAAGAAAGGAAGATGCACTGATTCCAATGTTTCTAAAATCATAATCATCATTCTATACATCAGTCAGAGTTCTGTATGTTGTTGATCTCAATATTGCTTGATTCATTTAGATGTAGCTCAGCCTCTTGCATTCAATCTTAGCAATCATATCAGCAATGTATTGTTGGAACCTTTTAGAAGGTTATTAAACTCATTATTATTGTTCATTATTCAATATGCATTGTAACGCATTGCTGTTAGTTCTTGTTCATCACTTGGAACTGATGATGCCAGCCATCATCTCCAAGAGGACAGAAAAGTATGTATTGAAAGCTGTCATGGGAATGATGGGATTCTGAAATTATTTGCAAACCATCTCCTCATTATTTCAATATAATGTTCCATAATGTTGGTTCAGTTTCAGTATTGTTTGGTATAATCACGATGACTTCATTGAAAATTTGTGCATTAAATCTACTTTCATGTTTAATATTGATCTCCAGTCAGTATCACTGGCAATGGAAATTTCTGGCATGTCTTGAATTTGTTTTTTTGCAAGTCAAAGGAATGGAGTGTATGGGTTTCATTATCTAGAAGTTTCATCACTAATTTAACCAATCTCATGTTGAATTCCATCATTGTATACTCATTCTCAATTGTATGCTGCTTTGAGGCTCCATGAAGTAAATTTGAATAAATTTGGCTTGCTGGTTGGTATCTGGCATTAAATGTTCAATGAAATGATGGATTTGCCCTTGAATAATAGCAATAGCACTTAGACTTATATACTGCTTCTAGTACTTTACAGCCCTCTCTAAGCTGTTTACAGAGTCAGCATATTGCTCCCAACAATCCGGGTCCACATTTTACCGACCTTGGTAGGATGGATGGCTGAGCCAACCTTGAGCCAGTGAAGATCGAACTCCTGGCAATCAGCAAAATTAGCCTGCAATACTGCATTCTAACCACTGTGCCACCATGGCTCATTAATCACAAAAGTTCTTCATCATTCTTTGTTGGAAGGACTTCTTTGGCACCAAAAGATGCCATTTGAAAAGGCAGTTGCATTGTCTGATGTTCTTCCTGAATGTATATGCAACAAGTTCATCATTGTTATATAAACTAAGGAATTCATTAGATAGAGGTTGCAAATTGCCCCAGCAGCAGCCCAACCATAGCAACGGCCTGAAGCATCCTCAACTTCCCCAAATTTCATTCCTCAGGCATCATGGGTCCTGGAGTTTGGATGCATTTTGTAACTTAGCTGACTTTAGCTACCTAAATTGTTGCCCTGTGAAACACTGTTTCACCTAGGTAAAGGTAATGACAAGAAGAATTTAGTAGTATATGGATTATAGACTTTAGAAGATTGTTACATTCACCAACTCATGAAAGGGCTAGGAACAGACAACCTCCATACCCTTGATATGGTTTTCAGTACAACACCCAAATCACTCAGTAATTAACTTACGTTGCTTCCTCTCCAATGAGTAGCTTCCATTAACGTCTAAGAAGGCATTCTAAGAGTTTTGCAGCAGATGAGATAACATGATTTGATTTGCAGACACTTTAAACACTTAGCAGGAGACAGCACTGGAAGCTAATTAAATCATTCCAAGGTGCACTGAATTATCTTCTTAATAAGAAACTATTTCACTGAATTATGTTGGCCCTTTAAGTGAAATCACGTGTGGTGGTGATTCCAAGGTAAAGTTTGCTTGCCATTAAATTTCAGAGGCATGTCATCTAGGTCTGAGTTCTCTGTTTTAAACACAATATTTTTAAAAAACATCCTTTTTAAAAAAAATGTACAAAAGCTACTTCCATGTGCAAAAGCCAATAATCTTTCAAATTGAATGAAAATCTTACCAATCATAGTCCTATAAACCTGCCCCTTTCACCCTGGCATACTGTTTGTGTTGTTAAGTAGGGAAGAAAAGAGGGGGGGGGGAAAATGCTAGTACACTCACTACTTTTCAGATACTGCATCTTATTTAGTGTACCGGAATTCCCAGTTTAAAGTAATCACAAAATTTATGGAGAAACGGATAAAAAAGGTTGTAAAATATTGATTTGAGGAAAATGATAACACAACTCATCTATAATAAGAAGAAAAATGAAGCAATAATTCAGGAGGTATTGAACGGCCTGCTGCTGGTCGTATTGATCTGATTCTTTAGTGTGTGAAATCACACCTGAAATTGGAACTGCATTCCTTAGCTCATTATTCTGGAGATACCAATGCCTCATTACAAGGATCTTGCAAAAGAGAGAGAGAGAGAGAGAGAGAGAGAGAGAGAGAGAGAGAGAGAGAAATATAGGCTCCAAGTTTTATCGCAGAATGGCTTTCCATCAACAGTGTCTGCTGTTAACTGCTATCATTGTGACTACACAGATGCTTCTCTTTTTTAGTCTGTATCTTCTTTGCTACACCTGAGCAATTAGAAAGGTGACATAAGAATTCACGCTGTTATCATATCAATGTGGTTGTCCTATAATCTCTTTTGAGTCCTCTCTCCTATATATTATGTATTATTTTTCTCAGGTGCCTAGTTATATTACTTAGATTTATTTTTTGTTCCCTTCTTACTGAAATGAAGAGTATATGCCAAAGCATGACTTCTTTGTTACATCTGTTGTACTTTAACGTTGGCGTAGCATATACAATTGTCAAAGTCTTTCTGAGCCATTCCTAAAATAAGATGTGTCTAATAAACACTAGATGCCACATCCCATAAACATACTCTGCTGTCTTTTTTTTTTAGCTAAGCATAGAGTTCTTTATTGTTTATTCTTCCTATTGCATCAATACAATTATAGGCAAGCTCCGCAAACTCTGAAAGTTACCTCTTTAACCTAAAGCTGGCAATGTGTTGCAACTTTGTGAGTGAATAGCAATAGCAATAGCACTTAGACTTATATACCGCTTTACAGTGCTTTACAGCCCTCTCTAAGCAGTTCACAGAGTCAGCATATTGCCCCCAACAATCTGGGTCCTCATTTTACCCACCTTGGAAGGATGGAAGGCTGAGTCAATCTTGAGCCGGTGAGATTTGAACTGCCAAACTGCAGCTAGCAGTCAGCTGAAGTAGCCTGCAGTACTGCACTCTAACCACTGCGCCACCTCGGCTCATAATAATAATCCCCACTGTTTTCTTATTATAGCACTATATTCAAGAATTACCAGTCGTTCCTGACCTTGGTACTTGCAATAACAAAAATCAACAAAGATTTGGTTCTTCTTCCCAACATCACACTCGGCTTCCATATCTATGACAATAAAGACACTGTTGTGAGAATAATAAGCCAGATTTCCTTAACTGGACTGAAAAGTTCATTTTGGAAAAGTCCACACTGATCTGAACTGAGCTCATGCTGTAAATTATAACTTATGCATCATCTCACTGAAATGTGCCCTTGGAAAATAGCTTGACCCCTTCCTCTCTGTGGCAGCCCCTCAAATATTGGAACACTGCTATCATGTCTCCCCTGGTCCTTCTCTTCGCTAGACTATCCATGCCCAGTTCCTGCAACCGTTCTTCATATATTTTAGCCTCCCGTCCCCTAATCATCTTGGTTGCTCTTCTCTGCACTCTTTCTAGAGTCTCAACATCTTTTTTATAGTGTGGTGACCAAAACTGGATGCAGTATTCTAGGTGTGGTCTTACTAAGGCTTTTTATAGAGTGGTATTAGTACCTCACTTGATCTTGATTGTACCATTGCAAGTGAGTAGGAACCATTATGACAAGGACACGGTCCAGCACATTGGTACTGTATTGCATTGCACATTGCAGTACTGTGTTGCCTTGTGCTGGGGTAGCACCTGTAATCCAACTATCACATCTGCTTCCAACGAGAAAAGGCTGAGAGGTTTGACAGCTTAGCTGCTGACACATTCAAAACAGGGAAGCTCCAGTGTTTGTTTCATTGGTTCAGTTCTATAAGCATCCACTGCAAACCACAATGGCTAAGGGGGTGGGGGGGGGGAGAGACAAAACGTGCTGATAACATCATGCTAATTTTAGTATTCACAGCTTGATATACATTTTTTAAAAAATTCCATCTTATTTTTAGTTGTAAAGTATTGTAGGATATAGTTGAAAATATTGGCAAAACGGCTTTCAGTTATTCTTGCCTCAGGAATATTATCTCTTGTTTTTACAAATAAATGCCATTCTTTCTTAGATGGCAAATCCATCCTTTGATTCTGTTTTTGAATTAAAATCGGAGTCAAGTGACAGACATTTCTTACCATAAATTGTTTTAGATAAGTCAGTTTCATTTACATTTAATCAAATTACACTTTATTTGCAATATAGAGACAGTAAAACTCTGCTACAAATTGGGTATTTTCTCTAGAGAGTAACAGAAGAAACAATGCCACCAATGTTTCTGTAAGCATGTATATTGAATTTTACATTAAGTATCAGAGTGAGACAATAATTTTCTGATAAATTCTCATGTTTGTCAGCATTCCAGCTCATGGGATTTTTAAAGTCATTGTATTACTCTTTGCATAATTAACAATCATCTTTATGCCTATAATTTCTTCCTTATCCAAGATATGTCTTTTCCCTTCTCTATGACAACTCTTACGTTGTTTTCCAAAGTTTTTATGAGGATTGAAGAATAATGTCTTCATTCTTTGGAAAGATTTTCCGCCACCTTAGAAAGAAGCATAGATGAAGATGGGAAGAATAACTAAATCACACAATCCAGTTTCTCTTCTTCAGAAGAAGAAAAAAACATTGATAAAGACAGCCTCTTCTGGAGATTTCTGTAGCAAAGCATTATAGATCCTTTGATACTCAAAGTCAACCTTTATTGCAGATGTTCATTTGTGATGGTTTTTATTAACTACCTGAAAAAGTTCTCTTCTCTTCCTTTCTCTCCTCCTAGAATCCATTAGTTTTACTGCTGCTACTTCCCTACTATTCACATTTTATAGCAGCCACATCTAGAATTGAAATCTGGATGCCACAAAATGTATGCAGCTGCAGTACAGGTAGTCTTCAATTTACAACCACAACTGAGCCCAACATTTCTGTTGCTAAGTAAGACATTTGTTAAGTGAATTTTGCCCCATTTTACGACCTTTCTTGCCACAGTTGTTAAGTGAATCACTGCACTTGTTAAGTTAGTAACATGGTTGTTAAGTGAATCTGGCTTCCCCATTGACTTTCTCTGTCAGAAGGTCACATAAACACATGAACCCAGGCCACTGCAACCATCATATATATGAGTCAAGATGCCAAGCATCTGAATTTTGATGACTATATGGATGCTGCAACAGTCGTAAGTGCCCAAAATGGTCATAAATTACTTTTTTCAATGTCATTGTAACTTTGTGGGGTTTTTTTGATTTTTTTTTGAATTTTATTTTATACCAACAATCCATCTTTCATAAACAGTGTGTCGTCTGGGTACAAATATTTTGTGCAAATACAATTCTAGCTGCTGTTATTACATGAATAATCAAATATACATTTTCTTTGTCATTGTAACTTTGAACAGTCACTAAACAAACTGGGGTAAGTCAAGGACTTACCTGTATATTTCTGATGTCCATTTGCTCACTGAGCCAAAATGAAGGGCTTGCTGGAACTATATATTTTAGAAGCTTTGAAAAATTTTCTTTCATTCAATAAGTTTTGATATGATAAATCTTAGTTTGTAGAAACTAAGTGTAACAGTGTAAAACTACACGGTTATATTCAAATGAAATATAGAGAGAAGTTTGTTTATTCACATTTTATAAGAGTGAGGTGGAATACAGTTATCCTTCAATCTTTGAACATTTTACAATTTACGAATCTACAGCTTGTAGATTTTCTCTCACTTTTCACACTTTTGGGATGATACAAGCTAACACAGATATTCTGTCTGTCTGATCCATTGACACATACGTCATTTTTCATTCTGTGGCCTTCGGATGATGGATATCTTGTATAAATTATTTCTCTGGTTCAGAGTCTAGAATGCATTAAAATTAGCCAGTAAAATAGGCTACTGTCTAGCAGAATTATGAAGCTCCCTAAATTCATGCTTTATGCAGTGACATAGCTCTCATTGACTTGAGACCAGGTTAAGTCTAGTTATTGATTTTAAGTTGCTCTATGTTTAGATATGAACAGCCTAGTTAATGTACTCATAGATCATATTTTAAGTTTAAATCTGCTCTCTGAAGCCTGTATGTATGAATGAATATAAAATATCTCAGACATTTTCCACGAGTCACCTTTTTAGTACAAGTATGTCCCTTCTTCAAATGCTGCATTACCAAACCCAACATACTGAAAGGCACAAAAAAATTAATCATTCTAGATGGTTAGATCAAATAACTTTCTGTCCTGAACTTTCTTAAATATTAATTGTACAGGAACTATCAACAAGAATGAGCCCTGGTGGCACAGTGGTCAAAGTGCAATATTGTAGGCAAACTCTGCCCACAGCCTGGAATTCAATTCTGTCAGGGGTCACTGTTGACTCAGCCTTCCATCCTTCCGAGGTCGATAAAATGAGGACCCATATTGCTGAGGGCAATATTCAAATAATGCTTACATTGTATATAAGCCCAAATGCTATTGCTACTGCTATTTTTGCTCTTGCAATCCAGTCTTAGTTGCAAGTTTTGCAAGTTTTGCTCTTGCAATCCAGTCTTAGCTCCTATTTGAAGGGAGCACAAGTTAGGAAGATAACCCATATTATTTACAATTTAACAAATAATATGATAAGGTTAAGTATTTAAGGTTTCTGCAATTGGGCCATCAGATATTGGCCGAGTACACAAAGATGAATGAGTGAATGAATAAACTAACTTCCTTCCATATAAGTAGATTTCCAAAGAGTTGGGAATATATTTTCTGTCCTAGGTTACATCTGTTAAATGAGAGATGGGAATTCTATTGACCTAGCCTGGCTGCTGTTCTTGACTACAGGATTTTGTTATGCATAGTAAGATCTACCAAAGAACTCTTCTTTCTTTATACTTTCAAAGATTTTGGTCTGTTGTATTTATTATTTTGATGATAATATTAGGACAATGTCAAGGACATTTGTAAACAAGTCTTCATTGGTTACCACAGTTGGATTGATTAATCCAGTTAGATTGAATCACAGAGTTAAGCAAATTATCAGAGACTGATTTGCATTCTGAATGATGCAGCTGCATCAGTGAGTCTAGACCTTGAATGTCTAAATAATACCACAGAATATAGAAAATCAGGCAGATGTATCCTTGACCTTTTCCCACTTTGTTCATGTTTTGCTGTCTCTCCGATCCTATCAGTGCAAGGCATGGTTTCTGTCCTTGTGGGAATTGACTTGCTTTTTCTATATGTTTCTCTTGAAAAATTCTGAGGCTAGCTTACAAGAGCAGCCTGGCTTGCTGCAAGTGATTGGAGAAATTCTTTGGCCCTTCTTCTCAGATAAGAAGGAGCTTTGCTTGATATCCTGTAGATGGGAAAGTTTCAGCTAATCAAGATAGATGATGCTAACCAGATGTTAGATATCATGACCTGGTAAGGAAATGTTCTATAAAACTGAATCATGACTTGCTGTCTGATTCTAAATAAATCAGCAGTGTTAATTACCAAAAGGCATGCTTCCATTTCTGCCTTAGAGAATACTTTTTGCCTAAGCATTCGTAGCTGATCATTACCTAGGTTCAATTTCTAAGAAATAAAAAATAGCTTTCCCCTTTTATTCTCCCACTATATACGGCCAAAGGGATATGGGCTTGTGAATACAGCTGGGGAAAAAAGAGTTAGCTTTTCCTGGATTTATGGACATTTATAAAAGTTATCAAAGGAGCATTTCATCTTTAAAGAGACTTAGATAAGGTATTTTTTTTCAGTTGCTGCTTCTAACTTGGTGCCCTCCCCTGCTGTCAGGTATAAGATGCTTGTAGGCTTGTTCTGCGAGAGTAATAAGTATTGTTGTTAAGCAATTGTGGTGTTGAAATTCAGCTTCAGTAGGTCTGCCAGTATTTATCTAAAATACTTTCTCCGATGCGTGTTGGAGTTCCAGTAAACCGTGTCTTATTGTGCGACCTTTTCATTTTCCAGTGAAAAGGGATCAGCTTGTCAGATAAAAGCTACAAGCTGAAGTACAGGAAAAAATGCGTGCTCAGAAAATCCGAGCATGATTGAAAACAAGATGTGTTAAATCAATGCAGTTTATCGCCTGCCTATTCCTGGCAATTGCTGTTCTAAGCTCATTCTGAGCACACCCTGGATGACAAAAGTAGACTGTCACGGTGCTCACCAGGGTGTGAGGGCAAGGAAACATGTTTATCAGGCAGGTTGCTATGATTTCCTCCTCCCGATAACAGTTATTGTTAAAACTGTTGAGGACATCAGCTGGACAATTACCAGGGTGACTATTATTGCTGATGCTAGAGGCTACTGGAAGCTCCAGAATCTCACATCCATTCCCATAGGAACATAAGACAAGTTAATTTTTTTTTAATGTAAACTAATTTAAATGTACCTGTTAATCATTCTCAGGGTAATAATGTTGTCATTCTGTCTCCTGCTGGTTGTTTACAAGAATTGAACATATATACCGGTGTCCAGAAGTTTCTCTGTTAGAATCAGTAAACTGTACAAGACTTTGGAATGAAGCAGCAGTTGAGTTCTTGAGGCCCATTTATCAAGGGGTTACTGGTTTGATAAAGCTCCTTCACAGCCAAGTATGTTTGTATGTGTGTTTAAACTTAATTTTGCACAACAGCCATGCATGTGCATATTCTATGTTTTATATAGAATAGCTAAACAATACTTTGTCATGTTCCTAGCTGATTGCTGAAGACATGAATAATAGTGCAATGCTTTGTGATTATTATTTTTTTTTAGTAGGACTACATTCTGCAAGGTGAAGTGGAAGCATGTAGTCACTTGAAGAAGCCCTGGGCTTGTATTAAACATCATTAACTCCAAAAGTAAACCTGCATATTTTGAAAGATAGGAAGTGTTAGGTGTGAAAAACCAGGACAAAATTCTTTATAATATAAAATCATGGTAAATTAATCACAGTTGCTATCTATTCATAAAATAAAACCTATTTATTTAAAAACAAAATTTTTATTTATAAATCTTAATATTAATGTCTCAGATTTTATATTTTTAAAAATTGTAGGGAACAAGATAGATTACTTCCAATATTTTCCACTTCAAAATATTAGTTAATAAACCTTTTAATGGGATACTTTGGTCATTTTCATACCAATTGTAATAATCCAGGCAGGTGGATGAACCTATTGGATTTATTCATGATACATCATCCAGTTTATCTATTGATCAGGGATGTTCCGGACTTTTTGATATAATATATTTATATTATTTTTTAAAAGAGTTTGTAACAAAACTTACCAGAGATACACTGTTCTTTCAGATTGATTTAGAGCCACATTTCTTTCTTCATATTGCAACTAAAAGTTTAAATAACTTGATTCTGAGGCCAGGGTATATTTGCATAGATTTTTCTAGTTATAATTTCACCTCAGAAATTTTCCTTAAATATAGCAATTTCATAAATATTTGATACAAGTTATATTTGATAACATCCAATGATAGGAAAGAATGATTCATAGTCCAATTACATAAAATGCTCTCTCACGTGCTTTCTTAACCAGATCCATACTTGACAGGTGTCTCTTCTCATTAAAATATCCCTATCTACCCTGTACAATATTGTAGATGGCTGGGTTATATGGTCATCCACACATTAGTCTTTCATAACGAAGAAGAGATTGAAGACAGTGAAATGGAAGGAGGAGTGACTGAGTGACACACATTCCAATTTTAAAAGTTCTGCTCGAAGTGTAATTTTGTGTTTCTGGAATGTTCAAAATGGCCACAGCCTTTTTTTAAAAAAAAAAATCAAAATTCTGGATGACGTTACATAGAAACTGTGCTTCTTCATTTGGAAGAAATGCTTCTGATCTCATGTGAGCAGAGCAGTTCCCTGCTAGTTTGGGAAGTTTTCCAGGTTGTGTTATGAACATTTCCTTTCATGACTGGATTCTTAAAGTGGTGGCATCTTTCTGTCAGGCTCATGATTAGCAAGAGAGGCAAAGCACAACAGCCCTGCATGGGCAGAATCTTCTTGATAACAGTAATTAAACTGCAACCTTCCACTAGTTCTTTGCTTGAATGAAGATGTGGTGAGGAGAAACCGGTGACACAGCTGCTAGTTGGCAGTCTGACACAGTTGTGAAATATTTCTTCAGACTCCCAAGTTGCTATAAAAACAAAAGTTTACATTTGCTTTTAACTACATATTCTTCTATTTGACTAAAGAATGGCATCAGGCTGTAGGATCATTCAGTAAAAGAATTCCACAGGAATACTTTTAAGATTTCAGTTGTTAAAGGAAGAAATTTCTGAATTAGCCTTGCAAGCACACCATTACCACCGGGCTTCTGTCCTTGTAGAATCTTTGACAGCCACTTCCATTGCCAATTGAAATTTACAATTTATATATAATAAATTATCTTTATAATCATCATCCCAAAAATAGTATCATTTTATTTTTTTTAAATTAAGACTGTATTTAAAAAATGTTTTTTAGATGGGAGATTCTCAGGATATATGTTTTCAATTGAGGATGTGTGTGCAAAGTGGATTTTGATGATTTTTTTTGCATTTTTAGTTAAGAAAATGCATTACTAAGAATTTGAAGGAGAATTATGTTGGATGTATACTAGGTTGCTTTCCTTCCTACACAATCAGTGTTGTTTATTTTTAAAAAATGATTAAAAACCAAGTTTCTTGTAGCTGAACTGTTCTCAGCCACGCAATTCTGTTGGTAACAGTGCAGGTAGTAATTGTGTATACTCATTTTAAGAGGCAATTATCAATTTGTTTAATAAGTGACTAACAATTACTGCTAGAGAAGAATTGATTTGCCATTGCCTTCTTTGAGATATTTTCTAAACGAAAAGGACAGGAAAAAATATAAAGGATATATGTATACATATACATATGTATGTATCAGCGGTGGGTTGCTCCCGGTTCGGCCCAGTTCTGCGAACCGGTAGCGGCGGCGGGAGGCTCCGCCCACCCACCCGGGATGCTTCTGCGCATGCAAGCGCGCACACGAACCGGTAGCAATGGGTTTTAGAACCCACTACTGGTATGTATATATGTATGTAAACGTTCAAAGAAAAATTGCATGTTTTCTGTTGGGATGGTTGTATGCCAGATAGACAGGTTATATTTTGCCCCAATCTGTTATGCAAGCTATAGGAGTTGACTAGAAATATGACGGTGCTAAAATTTAATGCACTGAATTAAATATGGTAGAGAACATGAAAAAAATATGGTGTGTTCAGAGCTTTATTCGTTCTTTGCATATTTAATATGAGGACCTGAAGCAAGTTTCCCCAGGTTTGAGCCTTATAGATTAGTTGAGAATACAACTGTGCAACCTCCCCAGGTAGCAAAACTGTTCTCTGTGCTAACTAAGTACTACACTTCAGAAGTGGATGAAGCCAGGATCTGTTTTGGAGTTTTAAAGAGTAAAATGAATGATTTAAACATCAACAAAGGTTAAAGCTCTCAGGTTACTGCTTAAACTTCCAAACACTAAAATGAAAGTCCTCAATTTTTAGAACCCATCCATTCTGGGTGAACTCCAGGGCTTCAAAAAAAAAGATTTCATTGATTGATTGATTGATTCATTCATTCATTCAGTCAGTCAGTCAGTCAGTCAGTCAGTCAGTCATATAAAAATGATATCACAATATTAAAACAATAAATAAGAACAAAGTTAAGAACAGAATTTAAAAGGTTGGAGTTAAAATATTAAAAGTTAAGGAGTTAAAAAGGTGGAGAGAACATTGTCTCAACACCAACCATCCCCAAGGTTGCATATAACTTTTCGACCCACATGCCAATTTTAACATACTTTCTGAAGGCCAGAAGAATGGGAGCCTGCTTCACCTCTAGGATTAAAGGCTGAGGAGACTGTCTTCCTGGATCTTGCCAATTGGAATTCTTTAACCAATGGGATCCCTAAAATACCCCCCCTGCCTGACCAGTTGGGATGGGACAATATAATTAAAGATGAGACAGTTCCTCAGATAACCTACGCCCATGGCATGAAGGGCTTTAAAGGTCCTAACCACCACTATGAATTGGATGCAAATTGGCACCGAATACAGCTCACATAGCAGAGTTGTTACATGTGCGACCCAAGGCTGCTCATGCCACCACATTCTGAACCAGTTGCAATATCTGGATACTCTTCAAAGGTAGAGCACATTGTAGTATTCATACAAGAAATGACCAGGGTATGAGTGACTGAAAGAAGGGCTTCTTCATCCAGGGAAGGGTGTAACTGGTGTACAAGATGAAGTTAAACAAAGGCTCTCCTAGCTACAAGTGACACTTGATCCTTGAGCAGGTGACATGAGTTCAGAACGACTCCCAGATTATGTACTAGGTATGTCTGGGGCAATGCATCCCCATCCAGGACCAAAGATGGTAAACCCATGGATACAGAGGTGCCTTCAATCCATAGCCACTCCATTTTACCAAGATTCAATTGAAGCCTGTTGTTCCCCATCAAGATCCAGACCATGAAAGGGCACCCATGGGATCACTTAACTTGCCCAAGGTGAAATATATCTGTGTGTCTTGCTGGCACTATTATTTTTTATTGTATGTGTGTGTGTATTTTAACTTTATGAATGTTGCTCACAGTTAGTGTTGTGTGATGGGCAACCATATAATTCAATGTAAACCAACCAACCAAGCGAACTACCTACCTAGTAATGTAGTTCAAAACATTGTCTTGATCTATTGTACTGTACACATTCAAGGACAGCTTTGTATTTTTTAATCTGATACCTTGGTTGTGTGCATTTTCAATAATATAGATATGGGTATTAAAAATGAAAAGAAATCAGGAGTGCTTGGAATATAACTTGCATTGTTTTGTTTCTAGACGTGAACTGAGATATTGCCAAAATATTTCCCCTAATAGTGTGTTTATTTTTCCTCAAATAAGAATGTTGAAATGTGTCTAATTCAATTATTCCCATTACATTTGAGCAAGTTTCCCAAGCTATGGTATTTGAACAGGTTCTTTTAATTGCTGATACAAATGTCAATCATTCGGCTGCAAGATGAGAATGTGTCTTGAAATAGATGTTTTCCTGTGCATCAGTCATTTAATCAACAATGAAAACTTTACTGGTACATCAACAGCCCTTCTTGATACGAAATATTGAAACAAGAAAGATAACCCTTCAAAGTCTGTTAAAAAGCAGAACGTACATTCTGTCTATTCACAATTATGAAAATGATCATTCCATTGTATACATAATACTGTTATTTCTAAAGCATATTAAAAGAAATTCATCTAAAGTACAATTTTATTTATTTTATTATTGTATGGAATGTTTTGGAATTTTTAAGGTACAGTTTTAAGTACACTGCATAAAGAATTTCTAAGCCTGACTGCACTCAAAGTTCTTCCTCAAGGGTTTAAATAGTAATTCATAAAATGGAAAGAATAATAAATATTGTGCCTTAACTCATGCATGAGCATAGACAGACAGTTTTTGTGCACCTGGGTATAATTTTAGTTAATTCACACAAGAGACAGGTTGAAAGTTTATTGTTTAGATAGGAGAAAATGGCTTAAATCTCATATTTGCAAAAATGATTGCATTACCTTAAATGAAAATGGTGTTCTATTAGTTACTTCAATAAGCATTTCGTTTAGAAAAATATTTTAATAAAAAACTTATCTGAACTTCCATATAACTTAAAATACATAAGTGAGGGAAAGTACTTTCTTTGAGTTAGATGTCTTTGGGAAGTATAATTACTGGCTTTTTACTCACCTATGTAAAATAATGTATTTTTGTAAATGGATTTCTGGCCACTTTAATCCATTTTTTCCATTTCTTTTTTTAAAAAAACATAAAAAGTAAACACAGTCAATCAAAGAATTTTAAGGTTTATTTCCTCTTCAGAAATGATTGATAGCCATTTAGATTTACAAGCTGACAAGTTAAAGGGTGCTATTGGTATAATTATATACTATATTCACAAGTCTTTCAATTTAAATGTCCTTTTAAAATCATGAGATTATCATATCTGTATTTTGAAAAGTAGGCCAGTCAGTTTGGGTTGGTACACAAATTGCTTCCATTAGCCTTGGGACCTATTTGAATTTAATACCTTCTTTAAAATCAGCATTACTTTCAATGTACTTTTGAAACGTAGGGTAATGGGAAAGCATTTTTATAGTATGTGTTAACTTTGTTTTTAACGTATGGATGAATGTTACAAACACAAATAAAAGTGTTACTCAGTCTAAAACATTTTTTTTAAATCATTAATTATTTTATCTATGGAAAAACATTTATAGTAGGACCTGGGGGAAACGAAGGAACACTTTTAAGAATGGTGGAGTAGGTTGCCTCTCTCATTAAAAACAAGGAAAAACTTCCAAGAATCTATAAATGAATCCATTTATTCAGCTGTATAAAGTAACAAGTTAATCCAGAATTTCACTAGAGTAATTGCAATGAGAATTCTGTTTTATTTATTTCTTTGAAGGATAGCAAGGTGTTGGTTTTTTTAGATCTGGTTATTTAGATTATTTACTTATTTCCCAAGTAAGACACTTAATTGCAAATATCCCATTGAAATGTAAAACATTGTGACACCTGATATTAAAACGCCAAAGAATAAACTCTGACTCAGAGTGGAGTTTATTGGATATTTCAATAATAGAGGATAGTGACTGAATAGCAATAGCACTTAGATTTATATACAGCTCCATGGTGCTTTATAGCACTCTCTGAGCAGTTTGCAGAATCAACATATTGCCCCCAACAATTTGGGTCCTCAGTTTTACAGTCCTCTGAGGGATGGAAGACTGAGTCAACCTTGACCCTTGATCAGGATTGAACTCCAAGCTGTGGGCATTCTAACCACTGTACCACCAGGGCTCCTGAAACAGTCTGTGGATTCTGCTGTTTATCACAATGCTAACCCTGTAGAACAATTTAAAATTCTTATCTAGAAATACACATAAGCAACCATGGAAGTAGATAAAAGTTCATGAAATAAAACATGTTATAATAGAAAATGTCTAGTTAGAAGAAGACACTATGTCCAAACAATTGAATATGCTGCATACAGTGCTGTTATTTTACTTTATTCATCTTTACATTAAAATATTTGTAATCATCTCCAAAGGCAAAAACTCGTATTTTGCCATGTTATAAATATGCTTTTATTCTATGTCCATAGATTCCTAACAGTTCATTTTGTTTTAATTTTAGAATGTTTGAGGTCTTACTGTGTTGGCATCTTCTGATGTTGCTTAATGGATGTTACATATTTCGTCAAGCTGCTTGTAGCTTTTGTTTTCTGAAAAGAAAATTGGTCATAAATGTTCATGTTTAATAAGTAAAACAGTATTAACCAAATTTTCCATGATTTCAGGTCAGTCTTTATAAAGTATAATATTAATAGTATTAATCATTTACCAAATAGAAAGTTATCATCATTTCACACAGATGCTCAAGTTTTAGAAGCTGGCATACAGTATGAGCAATTAATTACATGCACTTTTTAACTCTTCTTTGGGTTCTTCATATGTGTCACTCCTTGTGGTTTTTTTTGCTTTAAGTAGTATTGGCTTCGGCAGAATTTCTTTCTTCATTTTCCATCTCAAAAGCACGTTGCTAATATCATAAGGAAACTATGCATGGCTGCATATGCGATCATATATGTCATAAAAATGAAAAGTGATGGGCCTTTTGTCTTGCTTTGTTTCAGGTTCAGTTCTACAACCTTTCTTTTCTTTTTTTTCAAGTTTTTTATTTTATAACATAAAAATTCCATTTTCAGTTAAACAGTGTGTTGTCTGGGTACAAATAGTTTTAGGAAATAGTAATCAAAATATTTACAACAGTGTTCATTACAATCATCATCATCATCATCATCATCATCATCATCATCATCATCATCATCATCATCATGTTTACTTAACCATTTTAACATACCTCCCTTATATCATTGATCCTTTCCTTATCTCCCTGTTTCTAACTCCTGTTTTTGTCAGCTAACCATTGATAAAATAAGTCCAAGGTCAAAAAGTATTCAGTTTCTTTCTTTTCCTTAATTGTAAGTGTTAGTCTATCCATTTCTGTACATTCTAATATTTTTTTTAATCACATTTTCATCGGTTGGGATCTCTTCACTTTTCCATTGTTGTGCAAATACAATTCTAGCTGCAGTCAGTACATGTAAAATCAGATATGCATTCCCTTTATTGTACTTATCCGGTAAAATGCCCAACAAAAATATTTCTGGTTTCAAATCAATATGTTGTTTTACCATTTTTTCCAACCATGTATGTATTTTTGTCCAGTATTTTTTTTGCTTTTGGGCATGTCCACCACATATGATAGTACAAACCAGGTGTCTGATGACATTTCCAACATTTTGCGGACATATCCTTAAACATCTTTGCTAACCTTGAGGGTGGAAAATGCCATCTATAAAACATTTTGTAAAGATTTTCTTTACATGCAGTTGACATTGTTAATTTATAATTTCTATCCCATAGTTTCTGCCACTTATCTAACACAATCGGATAACCAAAATTTTTAGCCCATACTATTATTATCTCTTTTACTTGTTCATCTTCCATCTTAATACTTAACAAATAGTTATATATTTTCTTTATTAGTTTTTCATTTGTCCCTGTTAATATCTGATCTAATTCTGTTAATTCTTTATAGAAACCATACATTTTAGCATCCTTCTCATATCGGGATTGTATCTGCACTTGTGACCACCATGTTGTCTCAATCCCTTGACCACTCAATTCCTGTTTAGTTTTAAAGTCCCCCTTTTCATTCAAAATGTCTTTATATCTAGTAATATTTTCCATATCAATAACATTTGGATGACTCAATGCCTCCATTGTGGAGAGCCAGACCAGTATTTTCAAATAGTGATTTTCTTTAATTTTCTCCCATACTAATAATAATGCATTTCTGATGTAACGTCTTTGGAAATACTTATGTATTTTGTTTTTTCTATACCATAAAAAAAGCATATCACCCCAATTGGAGATCATGTCCCTCCAAAGTCAATAATCTTTTGTGCCTCAAACCAATCCATTATTTCACCCAAGTGAGTACCGAAGCCTGATAGTACAATCCCCAATCTGGCAGCCCAAAACCCCCTCTGTTTTTAGAATCTTGTAACATTTTCAAACTTATCCTTGCTTTTTTCCCTTGCCAAATATATTTTAATATTGTTATATTTAATTCTTCAAAGTATTTTTTTCACATTTTTATCGGTATTGTTTGAAATAAATATAATATTCTCGGCAAGATATTCATTTTTATAGTAGCTATTTTTCCCATCAACGACAGTTGCAAATTTTTCCACTTCTCCAAATCTGTTTTAATTTGTTGCACCAGTTTATAATAGTTATCTTCTTTAATAGTTACACACCTTGCCGTTAGTTGAATTCCTAAATATTTAACTTTCTTGACTATCTGAATGCTATCCTCTTCATTAGCTCTTTAGGCCCATCAATGTTGGAAGTTTATAATAGCAATAGCACTTAGACTTATATACCGCTTTACAGTGCTTTACAGCACTCTCTAAGCGGTTCACAGAGTCAGCATATTGCCCCCAACAATCTGGGTCCTCATTTTACCCACCTCAGAAGGATGGAAGGCTGAGTCAACCTTGAGCCGGTGAGATTTGAACCGCTGAACTGCTGAACAGTCAGCTGAAGTAGCCTGCAGTACTGCACTCTAACCACTGCGCCACCTCGGCTCTTATGAAGTATTGTTAGAAGCAAAGGTACCAAATTTGTGGATGGAAGCAAATATTACCCTCATACCGAAAGAAGATCCAGATTTAATGCAGATAAAAAACTATAGACCCATATCCTTATTGAATGCTGATTACAAAATATATGCTTCAATAATAGCAGAGAGACTAAAAAGGTTTTTGAATGAATTTATACATCTAGATCAAAATGGCTTCCTGCCCAAGAGACAGATCAAAAACAATATGAGAATGATCTTAAATACATTGGAATACTATGAAGCACACCCAGGAAAACAAATGGCGTTGATCTTCCTAGATGCGCAGAAAGCATTTGATAACGTAAACTGGCAATTCATGTTATTACAACTAAAATATGTGGACTTTGGTGAGAGATTTATCAACATGATTAAGGCAATATATCACAAGCAAACGGCAAAGGTGATGGTAAATGGAGATATGACAGAGAACTTTAATATAAAAAAAGGCACAAGACAAGGATGTCCATTATCCCCTTTACTATTTATATTGACATTGGAAGTGTTAAATAGAAATATTAGACAAGACATAGAAATTAAAGGTATGGAAATAAAAAAGGGAAAATACAAGTTACAGGCATTTGCAGATGATTTGTTTTTTATGCTGGAAGATCAACAAGAAACTGGACCCAAATTAATTTTTAAAAATAGAAGAATATGGTGAAAATTAAAGAAAAAAACTAAAATATTAGTTAAAAATCTTACAGATACACAGAAAAAAGTTCCACAAACTAAGATAACACTGGAAAAGTTGGAAACAAGTAGATTAGAAAGCTTTTAGGAAATGAATTTCTTCGGATCCTCCAGAATTGTGATAGTTTCTAGAACTCAATAATTTTTAGTGAAAAATTCAGTTTTGCTTAATTACTATTTTTCTTGTTCCAGCTTTGAATGAACCAACCATTGACTATGGCTTCCAAAGGTTACAGAAAGTCATCCCGAGGCATCCTGGTGACCCTGAGCGTTTACCAAAGGTCAGGAAAATGTAGTGTATGTCTGTGCATACATATGTATCTGTGTTATGATTAAGTCTATAATGCATCAGGATTTTTTTCAAATAACACTTCAGCACAATATATGTTATATCTCACTATATCTACCTTTGGAATACTACAGCCACATGCTCTGTATGAAGCTTGTTTATATTTGGTTCAGCTTTGTTGCATCCAGCTGTATTCTCATGAAATAAATCTGTGTTTAAAGAGATGCAACAGCTACCTTTACTTACTGAGCCATGTTCAAGAAAATATTGTTACATGTAAAACACAAAATCATGTACACATGAAGGTCAGACTTATAGCTCTTTTAGCAATTGGACCATCAGTACTGATAGAAGCTTTAAAAATTGCAGGAAGATACAGAGTTACTTCTGACCGGTGTGGATGGTCAAGAGATTCTAGGTTTTCTATCCAGCGATTCCATTATCAAAAGCTCAAGCAAGCAAATAAACAAACTTAGTTTGTCATTTTACCAAATCAATCTTTAGTGCTTCTTCTTACATTACATAAACATTTGGAATACTACAGCCAGGTGCTGTATTTATGCTCATGCTCCTATTTAATCACCGCATCCCCCAATATAAACTCCAGTTACCTAACATAAATGTTAATGGTAAATTAACCACAGTGATTCAATATCAATAATAAGATTAACAAATGCTAATTAATATTAAAATTAGCATTAAACATTTTAGCATTAATGCTAAAAATAGCATCCAGAAGGAATGTTGTTGACCAAGTCCCCAATTCCTGGTGTAGACTTCCTATACAGAAGGAAATATGAAGGAAATGGCATTTGATAAAACAAAGAATGTGGATATTTAGCAATAGCACTAGCAATAGCACTAGCACTTAGACTTATATACCGCTTTATAGTGCTTTACAGCCCTCTCTAAGCGGTTCACAGAGTCAGCATATTGCCCCCAACAATCTGGGTCCTCATTTTACCCACCTCGGAAGGATGGAAGGCTGAGTCAACCTTGAGCCGGTGAGATTTGAACCGCTGAACTGCAGCTAGCAGTCAGCTGAAGTAGCCTGCAGTACTGCACTCTAACTACTGCGCCACCTCGGCTCAATTTATGAACTGGATTGTGAGAATTGTACTATGACTGTAGAAATGGTTTGGTAAAGGATGCTAGGAAATATTTTTTTAAAAAATTAAATTGGTAAACATCAAAGCCAGAAAGGTACGCCACTATACTCAGGCACTGAGGGTTTAAAAAGAATTCGCTGAATATATTAGGTCTCAGTGTAATATTTCTTGTATACACACAAAATAAAACAATCATTTAGATAAGATTTTGCCAATGGGCAGTTTTCAGGTAAGCTGAATCTACAGCTGAATCTCATAGAAATCTGGGAGTAACAGTGGAAATATTTTTGGAATGCTAAAGAGGGACTAATTGGTATCATGTAGCCAGAAGTGGGTTAAAATTGATAATTAAAGTGATCTTCATGGTTATTCCATTATCATGAATACATAAACAAATAAAGAAAGCACATCTATTGCATTCCCATGCTGAACATACATTGAGAATTGGGGATTGCACCTGAAATTCTGGACTCGTTTTAGAAAACAGAACACATTCTCAATTTCTTGTCCTTTGAAATGAAGGTCTATTTTAGCTTTAAAATAATAACAGATGTTACTCAGCTAGCTTGTTAAATTGAATAATACTTTGGTAGGATGTTTGCTTCATTTGACAGTATGGGTTCAGAGAATGGTTAATTCTGCAAAAATTGAAGGTTGAATTTGTGTTTATCTTTTAGATGGGGTCAGTTAAAAACTTGGCTGTCATTAGAAGTCTGTTGTGCTCTTTCTAGAAGCTGGAGCTTATGTGGCCATATGTCTTATCATTTGGTAGTCTGAGAGAGAACAGTAATTATTGCAGAGATTCTACTCCAAAATGAATAAATACGGCACTTTCATTTGCTATTTGCTTGATTCATCTTGTGTAGTTGGACACTTACAATATATATTGCTTTTTTTCCGTCTATGATCTTGGAAATAACTTCCTTTGTAAAATGGGTCATCAGTACTACTTTCATAGTGATATAACAAAAACTAAAATGCTATCAATTGTCATTATACTAAAACCACATGGGAGGAGATTATGTTGGTATTGTGAAAAATCCAAAATCAGGGATAACTCTAAAACAGGGGTGTCAAACTGGCAGCCCATGGGCCGGATGCATCACACGCAGGCCACACCCACCCCAGCTCCTCAAATGGGAAAAAGGTCACAAAACATCATGTGATGGCAACGTAACCGCAAGTTTGACACCCGTGCTCTAAAAGGATGACATTTTGACAGCTGAAAGACACAGTCATATTGGAATTGGGCAGGAGGACTTCTTGAAGGACAGCAGAAAAGACTTTTTCTTAGTGTGTTAGTGTTTACTCAACAATTGATTGTGCAATTTAGAATCTATGGTTAAAAACCTTAGCATACAAAGGATAGAAAGAGCCATACAGATCACTTTGCTCCTGGACCATGTTCTCTTAAAGCAAAAGAGCAAGAACAAGGATTCTGAGCATTGGTGCAATATGTAGTTGGTTGGTTACTGCTTAATACAAACAGCTTGACTTAGCTTGTAGCACAATTTCTATCTACAAGGAATTAAGATTGTCCATATGATAAAGTAGACACTTGTCATAAACAGCATCTTAGAACAGTGATTTACAGGAGATAACACAGTGTTTGAAATTGTGTGATGAGGGGTTCGGAGAACACAAAAATAATAAGTCAAAAATAGGAAGGTGATATATATTCAATGGACCCTTAACTAGAGTCTAGAAAGCTGAAGAAGCTTCTTGGATGAGAAGCGAAACGTCTTCAAAGAAAAACCAGAAAGTCCAGTTGCTTCTTGAAAAAGCACCTTTGGGATAGAGTCTAGATTATTATTGCCTAGACTGTCCCAAGATGGTTTTCCAGGTTTCTGACCAGGGTCTTTTCAGTAGTTTGGTCGCAGGGATTGAAACATAGGATAAAAGGTCTTTGTCACTGAGAAATAGCTTTGATTGAATAACTTTGATTGAACTGACTAATTTAAAAAATGTAATGTCATTCCTTTAGATATGCACATACATACATACATACAACAAAATGATAAAACGCATGAAAAGATGCTAATCTCATAAAGACATTTTCTTCTTAACACAGTAGTTCCTTTGGAAATGTATATGCCAGAATTTTGAGGAAAGCAACAAAGACTGCATTTGTGTATTTTGTTCTGTGGAGCTGAAAATATCTAGTAAATTGATCCTGTGGGAGTAATAAATACACATTACTTTATCTTGTACTTCATGTCTTATACCCCTGAGCCTTGATAGAACAACACCACTTAATAGACTTTAAAAAAGAGTAATTACAGTCATTGGTTGTGTGATTTTTCAGCCCTTCCAGCCCTGCCTGACCTTCTAATTTAGCTTACCGTGTCTAACTAATGCATTTATATTCATCTTTTATGAAGCATGTGTAGTACAAAATTGACTTTGCAGCCTTTAGCAAGCTGTCTTACTAGTTGAATATCTGGTTAGTCCCATATTCTGAACTGGGCATTTGTACAGATGAGTGAGCTATAGGCTTTTTTTTTTTTTTTTAGATTTTGGGGAGTGCCAATCAATTATTTCTTTTTATTTTTTGGAAATTCTTAAGTAATATGTAATATATAATGTAAATTCTACTTTTCCACTTACCTTCTGAAAAGTGTTGAATATACCAAGATTATTTATAGCATAAATGCATATATACATAAATGCAAAAAGATGCAAATCAGGGGTGAAATCCAGCAGATTCTAACAGGTTCTGGAGAACCGGTAGCAGAAATTTTGAGTAGTTCAGAGAACCGGCAAATACCACCTCTGGCTGGCCCCAGAGTGGGGTGGGAATGGGGATTTTGCAGTATCCTTCCCCTGGAGTGGGGTGGGAATGGGGATTTTGCAGTATCCTTCCCCTGCCATGCCCACCAAGCCATGCCCACCAAGCCACACCACGCCCACCAAGCCACGCCCACAGAACCGGTAGTAAAAAAAATTGGATTTCACCACTGATGCAAATGTTTCTAAAAGGGTTATCTAAAACTTTTTTTTCTTGTCAAAAATAGTTCAATGTCCAGACATTTCTTGTTCTCTTTTAAGAATGACGGTTGGCTAAGGCCATCTCGTGCTGATTTGTATGCAAGAGTGACAGCTTAGGAGATGAATGATGCTGCAAAATGTTCAATATCATGCAATTTGTACATGAACGTTAAAAAAAAATAGCTTAAGAGAAGGCTGGAGGAATTTCCTTCCAGAAGAGCAACCCAGAGCTAGCCAGCACACAGACCATGCTCTCTGCTGCGGACTTCCATAACTTTTCTGCCCGGTTTACTTATCCACTGGAGCACAATTGTTTTCTGTGCATTTCTTTTCCCACCATATGGTTACTTCATTACTATACACTAAAGGTCCATATGGGGAACTTGTGAAGTGAACTGTACTCATTTTAACTGCCAGATGAGCAGCAAGCTTAGCTTAAGTCATCTGCTGCTGCCTTTATGTTGTTATGGCAACAGAGCACCAATAAAAAATTCTAATCTACTGTAAGTGTCTCGGATCACAGTATTTTAAATGCATGCCGTAACTGTCCTCTAAAGTGAGAGTGCTTGCTCTTTTGGTATGACAAAGGGTTATTGTCAGTTCCAGCAGGTGGCAGTAAAGAAATCATCCTCTCCCCTCCCCTTGCAGAAGTAACATAATTAGAAAGCAGCGTTCTCTTACAGTTGTGTTAATGTCTTTGCTGAATTTTTTTTGGAAGGCTGGCCAAGGTGTTGAAAAAGACTTTCAAAGCACACAGTTGTTGAAAAAGACTTTCTTGGACTCCTGTGACTTGTTTAAGCAACACATTTGGATGCTTCTCTGTGCGTGCGTGTTTCCTTATTTTGAATGATTCCTTCAAGCACTACGCTAATTAAGAGCACCTTAAAGCAATGGAAGTAGACAGCAACATCTTTAAATATGAATCATTTCCACCTCCACAGGCCACATAATATGTTGCATATCTCTATCTCCCTGTCTACACTGAGAGTGAATGTTTGCAGTCTCCCTTCATCAGTTTACATTAGCCTCATGCTGAATATTTAAACACCAAACAATTTAAACACCCCATGAAGAGAGACACTTTCTGTCGGAACTGCAAAGGCTCATCCGATCATAATTTAGTAAATCAACCATTCACTGGTTTACTTGTGCCAAGAGCTACTCAGCACGACTACGTGCCAGCAAGCATTGAAATCTGGTCTCCGGTCACATGGCAGCCCTGTTTCTCATTGAAGAAATGAAACAGAAAATTTCCCTCCTAACAAAGTATTCAGGCTTAGTTAGTCATTTATCCTAAAGGAAACAGAGTGGCACATATAAGCAGGAGTCATTGTGCATTGCACAACGTATTCTAATTACAGTAATACTGTTTTAGCATTTTTATGGGTGTGCAACAAGCCATTTAGATATTGCATTTGTAGCATTTAATCTTTTGCAAATATCAATAATATGCAGTAGCTGAGGAATGACATGAAAGAGTAAATGGAACGTCTAAGATACAGCTCAATGCAAAAGATGCATTCCTTTGATAACCAGTTTATACATGAAAAACTATTTGAGAGTCTGGATGCTCTTGGAGCATCCAACTATGTTAGCTCTTTAATCACTTTGAACATTGCTTGCCCGGTCTGCCTTTCTCATTACGAATCTAATAAATTATAGCTTGCACATGTTAAATGAAAACTCTTTTTTATTTTTCTCAATTATACAACATAATACAATTATACAAAATTATACAAAGTTTGCACGCAAAAGGTTTGTAGCATCTCCCTGCAGTTGGAATACTTTCTGCTTGAAATTCTGAAACCAGTAGCCAGACAGATGTAGATAATAACATGCTAAACCATTGAGGGGTGTTTCATATGTTGCCCTGCTTTCTGTTACATCTGCAGTCTGGATCCACTCCACTATCAATATAACTAAGTCCAGATCCAAACTGAAAATGCAAGGAAATGGAGGAATAGATTAAATGTTTACCATTGCTGTGTTTCCTGATAATTTTTTTTCACTAAAACTGTTTGTCTCAGCTGAGTACATGAAGGTCAGCCCTGCAGCTCTCTGTGCTCTTTGCATAGGTGTTATGGAGATAACTGATCAACACGATCAGTAGTTATTAGCATAGTCTCATATATACATCAGAAATACATATGGATAAAATTTGCAATTGAGGCATTGGACACCCAGAACTGTCTGCTAATACATTCTTATAGCATACATTATTTTGCTTGCATAAATAAGGTTAGCAAGATGTTTATACTGGATTTGGCATTTTTATCACCCTATTAAGTCTTTCCCAAGAGCCTAGGGTAAGCAAAGCTGTTGTTTCATAGTGTTAAAGGTATCATCTCAGAATGTGTGTTGCTCCAAAAAAAAAAGATGGCTTTTGCATTTGACTGATAATGATTTTGTCAATGCCGATGGAGTTCAAGTGGTGCTCAAGATGTTTTGGAATTGCACCCAAGGCACCTATTATTATTACCTCCTTTGCTTTCTTTTGCCACTGTTGTTCTACTTCTATTTGCAGGTCTTTATGTTTTGTAATTTTCTCCAGTTCTTGGTCTTCCATTCCGCTGTTTCCAGGTATTGCAATGTGCTCTATCCAGACATTTTTGTCTTTCTTATCAACAATTATTAAATCTGGTGTGTTGTGTTGCAGATGCTTGCCTGTTTGAATTCTAAAGCACCAGATAACTTCTTAATTTTATTATCATTATTAAAATGTATTTAAATTAATCTGTTGTCCAATTCCAGTGGACTCTGAAATCCTGTATGTTAGAAACCTCACTAAAATGTGGGAAATGGATTATGAAAGATTTTATATTGTGATTCTATCTTTAGAACAAACTTTTCACCTACTTGAGCTAATAAATCTCCATTTAGTAGAATGATTTAAGGGACTATACCAGTCTACATTTAATAAACATTTACTACTGCTGTTTTATTGTCTTATCTCTGTAGTCAGTGATATACGAAATGCTTCAAATTCAAAACATTTTGATCACAAAATGTCCTGTTTTCAAGTTCAGAATACCCCATTTTAAGTCTGAAATAACTGGCCTAATCATTCTGGAAATATTGTGAACTCAAAATAGCCCCTTTTAAAGTTGTAGAACTTCAAACAGTTATTTCAAATTTGAAACACAGAGTAGTCAGAACAGCACTGGAACATTTTTTTTAAGATCAGGAGAAAAAAAACCTTTTTGGGTGTTCAAAATATGGTATTTCAAATGTAAAATATTTTGGTTTTGAAACTTTTACAGACAGTAAGCATCCCTCCTTACTACCTGATAGTTGTCACAACTTCAGTAATACCTGAGCAACATTAAATGAGACATGTTCCATGTACTATTTTGAGCCAAAGGCTTGGCTAAAATATTATGGATCTGAGGAACAAGATAGAAGAGTTTTGAAAGATGGAAGATGCCTTAGATTTAGAAGATTATATTCAAAAGGCTGGTCTGTTTCTATATGTGTAGTGTCACTTTCTGTTTCTGTTTGACTTCAAGTGTCATGAATTTTTTTTCTCCCAAAGAAAAAAATCAAGCATCTTTCTCTCACGCACACATAGTCTGTCTCAGCTCCTGACTGTGCCTTTAAAAATATAAAACAAATGGTGGGCCGAAAAGTGCCTGAACTTCTTCCTGAGGTGATTTCTTTGTTATGAGAAAGAAGCCCCATTGTTTTCTGTGTTTTCTACTTCCTGGTGTTTGAAGAACCATATTTATTTATTTATAGCCCTCAATAAGATAAGGGTTGATGCAACATCCACTAAAATTAGTAATTGCTAGGTCAAGTTCACAGGGCTTATCTGTGTTATAAAGGGAATGCCATTCCTTCAGTAAGTTCCTCTTTAGTTCAGAAGGTCAAAGGAGATGTTTTGCATGTTTGGGGAGTATTCAGTAGATCAAGCACACAAAGCCAGCTGCTTTGTAGAGGCTTACATGCATATTGATTTTTACAGTGTTTACCGATTACTCTCATGGACATCCTCAGTGAACTTCATTCTCAGTGAAGCTCTGGTTTTTTCACCATAACAGTAGCTTTAATCAGTATAGGACTCATAGAATCAAATGACAATTCCCACAGAGGTGATAAAATGCACATTTTCTTAGCAACCTATTTGGGTGCAACCACATTTAATGCTCAGGAACAAAACCTACAATTTTTTTTTCTTCCAGTATTCAGTGAAAAGCTTAATCATCCTGAATTAATTTTACAGTAAACCTAATGTTAGTTATGACCATTTCTTCCTCATATATACGGTAAACAATTTCTTTTTTGGGTTTTCTAGCAATATCCTTGATCTAGCATCCTTTGCACAAATGGTAGCAAATATCTACTATTGGCTTAGCCTATTTGTTTCTTTGTTTGTTTGTTTGTTTGTTTGTTTAATTATTTATTAAATCTATATGCCTCCCATCTCACAAATAAGGCGACTGATTTAGGTGAGTCAACCATGAATATGTTTCTAGTCAAACTAATAGTGGTTCATTGTGTTATTTATGAAATGGGACTCAGTTTTAGTAATTTCATAGGATATCCCTGTAGAGCACCAATGTTGCCTGTTTAAAATCAAAATATATAAATAATGTGTTTTTTAGATGAAATATGAGCACTGCATAATTTATAGAACCCTGGAAGTGGACAGTAAAAAAAAAATCTTTGTTTTTGTTATGATGATGTCATTTAGTAAAGTATGCAGGAAAAATTTGTCTTTTTTCTTCCTTAGCAAACAAAGGGGTTTACAGACTGTATTACATTATAGATACTTGGGCAATGGCATACCGTAATCTTGGTAATTGTTCATTTGTAAAATCTTGGTGGCTTGGTGATTGTTCATTTGTAAAATCACCATCTGAACTAATAGGTCTTGTATTCTTTATTTATTTATGTTTATCCCACCTTATTATTTTTAATAAATAACTCAAGGCAGCAAACATACCTAATATTCCTTCCTCTTTCTGTTTTCCTCACAATAAAAACCCTTTGAGGTGGGTTGGGTTCAGTGGTGAAATCCTACCGGTACGCCCCAGTTCGGGCGTACTGATAGCAGCGGCCGCCAGTGGTTCAGAGAACCGGTAGCGGCGGCAGCGCGAGGCTCCGCCCACCCACCCAGACGTTGCCATTTTCTTGTTTTTAACCCTCTGTGCATGCGCAAAGCCTTCTGCGCATGCGTAGAGGGTGAAAAAGCACGTGCAACGGTGGCGCGCTTGCTTGCTTCCGAACCGGTAGGGAAGGTAAGTAGATTTCACCGTTGGTTGGGTTGAGAGATAGTGACTGGTCCAAAGTCACCCAATTGACTTTCATGCCTAAAGCAGTACTAGAACTCACAGTCTCCTGACTTCTAGGCCTTGACCACTATTGTAACTGAGGCCTCATAGTTAGGATTCACAAGTGGTTCACGACAATGAAAAATTACACTCAATACATACATCATGAATTAATTCATTTCAATTATCAGTGAAATACTTGTGTTATTTTATTTATTTGTTGAATTTATACAGCTGCCCATCTCAAAAAAATAACTCTGAGCACCAAACAATTTTGATACCCATTAAACTAATTAAAAGCACAATACAAAAGGAGAATTAATAGCCCTTCAACAATATTAATTAGAACTAAAACAAAATTTCCTGACATTTTATTAATAAAAAACCAAATATTTTAGTTCCTTAACTGTAATCTCTTCCGGCTGCAGTATGGAAACCTAGACTGCCTTCCAGGACAAAAAATGCATGTATTCTACCATTAGTAATCATGTCTGAAACGTACATGGCATTTGGCCCTGGCTCACAGAGCTAACCAAGTAATTTATTCAGCTGGTTCACAATCACTGCCAGCTGTTTGCACTTATTTGAGGATAACAAATAATGAAAATATTGTCAACAACTTTGTAATCTCTCCACTTGACATCTACTAGGTATCTGAGTAAAATAAAATTAAAATACAATTTGATACAATGAATGATTGTCTATTTATCTGTTTTCTGCCTGCCTATCTGCCTATCTAATCTTTGGTCTTTTCCTCTACCCCCTTACCCTAAGGTTTTAAACAAATTCTTGAAAGAGAATGCAATTAAGATTAAATGCAATGATAATTATCACAATTCTATCCTTTGTTTGGGTTGATATCAGATATCTTATGCTCCTGATATTCCTGAAGAAATTTAATTCATCCGTTTATATAACTGTTTGAAACATCTGCTTAGAGAAATTAGCTTCCGCCAGATTTTTAGGGCTGCATGTTCAAAAATTAATCACATCTTTCTCTTGCTGATAATAAGAAAGAAAGTTGATGAAGTGCTTTAACAACATAAGGCAGGGAGAACTCCAGTAAAATAGGTCTGCTTCAGCTGAAGCCTCTCAGTGCAATAAAATACTATTAAGTTCTTTGAACACAGAGTTATAAAACATAATTGTTATACATTTGGCATTTTATGTTTCCCTAGAAATTACCACTTGGTATCTAGATGTAAGCTGTGCTTTTTCTTTTCATTTCAATTGGGTCTGAAGTGGACTTTTACTGTAATGAGAATGCCCCTTCCAGAGACTTTTTAAAAATTATTCTGAGGATAAAATGTGAGTGTACTCATTTGTAAGGGTTATAGTAGAGGAGGGATTTTTATCATTTTAATATAACATTCCCCCTCCACTCTGCTTTTTTTAATATGCCCAGCCTGGGAAAAACAGAACAAAATACTACCAGAAATCAGAAACATCATCTTTTTCTTTTACTGTAAGTCCCATTAAGAGCCAGTAGTTAAATAATTCCAACAACTTTATTCTCTTTGGAGAGTTCTATTTTTCTTCTGAAGGATTTTTTTTTTTAATATAGCCTATATTCTATTCTTTCTTGTAAGATTAAGCACAATCTTAGGGGGCATATATAGGGGTGGGTTCTGGATCCTTTTGCTGCCGGTTCGCTCAGGGTTGCGCCATGCGCGCCCGCAGCAATCAAAAAATAGCTTTTACGCATGTGCAGAAGCAAAATCCAAGATGGCAGCACCCACGGAGACACCGACAGAACCGGCTCCGTGACGTCATCGCCAGTTTACTAACGGTTCTAAAGAACCAGTTAGAACCGGTAGGAACCCACCTCTGGGCATATACCAAGTGTTGGTAAGTACTATATAACAATTTTTAAGTTCAGCTGATTATAACTTTTCATATGTAATATATCTGACTGCAGGCCACATAAACTTCATAGTCAGAATCTTCTTGCATCTCTTTGACATGTGCTTGGGAAAGCCACGGAAAGGTTCACTAGAAAGAATAAAAAGTCCTTCGGTTTCTACCAGATCATATTATTACATATTTTGTAGAAAGTTTCCCATGATCCAAATAACAGACAAGTACGTTTGAAGATAATATATTTTTAAAAAGCTGATTTACCTGCTTTGATTGGAACCACAAGGAAATTTGCTATGTAAACAAATTCTCTCAAATTCGGTGACCAAAAATCTTAAACTTTGTCCATCAACTAAAACTCTGTTCTAGTCGACCTCACCCCATTCCTAAGAGGTCTGTAAGGGGTGTGCATAAGCGCACCATCGTGCCTACCGTCCCTGTCTTACTGTCCTATTGTCCTCATTTATCTGTACTTACTTTGTTTATGTTTATGTTTATAGCTATACCTGCTATCTTGTACATGTTTGACAAACAAATAAATAAAATAAAATAAATAAAATAAAATAAATAGTTGGCCAGTTGCCTTTTCCATGTTGGTTTAGCCATAGTAAGTATGACTAACATGTAGCAGAACTCTATGTTCCTACTCTATTTTATGCTTCATAGACAGTTTTCAAGAAAGGAATGCCAAACTATACATAGAGAAATACATTGAAAAAGCAAGAATTTACACTGCATGGTATTTTCCCTTACAATAGCAACTAGATGAATTGCTTGGTTTATTTCCCCCCCCTTCCTTGCTGAGATTTTACCCCCCCCTCCCCCTTGTGATCAGGGCACTGGTTTTTTTTATTGATTTGTAATATATTAATGGCTTGATGCCTGACCCTTTACTATTTAAAAATTGCTATTTTATATATGCTTATCATATTTCCTTTATCAGCTTGGCTCAGTGTGTAGAGCAGGTGACAAGGTCATTCAGTGAGCGTTTATGTTAGTGCCTAAGGCATAGACTGTAATCTTTGGTCTGGAGGAAGACTAAGCTAGTTTAGCATTGTTTACACTGAAAGCAGTTTTTCAGTAACTCAGGTCTTTATCATCACCAAGTGCATGATATTTAAATTAGACACACCAAGGAAATTGGAAACTTTTACCTGCTGGAGACTACACTTCAGGATCCTGAATTTCATTATCCACAAGATTCCATCAGACATAAGTTTTATTTAAAAATTTAGATGGACTTGTAGAGTTTGAGAGGGTGGACAAGGGGATAGTGCAGACAATGTGATAAAAGGGTAAGCCTGGTAAGACATCTTGAAGAGTTAAATCAGAAAAATAGATATGAGGATATGAGCAAGCTCCGTCTTTCTAAACTAAAGTCATAACATTTGGGGGGGGGGGGTTGAGTCTTTTTATTTTGTTAATTACCGTTTAACAGTGCTCAGGAAATTAGAGTACATGTGCACACATAGATATGCATACACACAGAGTGTGAATGTTGGATTGATATGTTGATTCTTCATCATTTAGTGTCTATAATATTTTGTGTTATTTCATACCACCTGAACATGAGGGTTATTTTTACACCAAAAATAGCAGCAACGATTCTATCCAGATAGGAGTGTCAGAAAAGCGCAAGTAATTTTTAAACCTAAGAAAGAAAGAGATTATTATATATATTTTGGGTGAACAGATGGATGAGCAAGTGCCAGATGTTAATAGAACTCAATAATATAGCATATGTTTTACATGGAAAAATATCCTGGCATATGCAGTAAGATCCTAATATAAAGAGGTATGTGTCACTATAATAACTAAAACCTCACAGATGTTTTAGTCATATTTTGTCTAAGTTAATCTCACATGGATGAGATTCTTCAAATCAATTTGCAATCTTTAAATCTGAAGTTTTCAAGACCTGCTTTCTTGCAAAATCAGAATTTGTATTAGATTATAATGTGGTGTGTTGTAGCATCAATGAAATAAGAAACTAGAAGTCAGAATTGATCAGCTGCAAATGGCATATGAAAAATACAAATGAAATTGTTGTCATTAAGCACTTCTATGAAAGATGAATGATTTCTTGGTTAATTTTGTCACAATACAATGCTAATAAAGTTTTAAAAATATCCTATCACTCTTGGAGCTTAGGTAATTGATAAGCTTCATATCTTGTGGACAGTTATTGACTGAAAATATATTGCTTGCAACAAACAATTCTTTGAAGGTGGCTCTTGTTAACATTAATCACTTGTTATAAAAAATCAGTATTTACCTGCAATGTTCTTTTTGCCCATTTCTTAATTGATTTAATTGTGAGCAGAGTGATCGAGCCAAGGAAGCTTTGAACAGTTATTAAGATATTATACAATCATGTTAAAAGCAAGTGACATGCATTGATGAATTATCATTGGTACTATCCATATTGAATGTTGTGATAGAAACCCTAAGTATATGTGGTGTTTTACTCCAACTTCCAAACATGTTATTTCCATTAGACACATCGCTTTGCTTCAGAGTTGTATCTCTTATAATATAATCTCACCCCAGGTTCATTTTTATATTTGATTCTTTGTGTTGTTTCAGAATGGAAAAATTGACTGAGTGAAAAAAGTTAAAGCATTGGGATATCTGAGTACATAACAAAATGAATGGAAGGTTTGGGGGAATAAGATCACTTTCAATTCAGTAATTATCTTGGCTAATTAATACTGGCTTTCTTTCTCATCTTGCTTTCCTTTTAGAAGAGAGCCAGCTATTTTTCTAGCTTATATTCTGAAATAATAGATAAGAATCTAAATGCAAGAAACATTCTTGTTATTTCTTTGGATCAAACTGCATTTTGTGTGCTGTGTATATGTACATACATACACACACACATACATATACATATGCATATGCATATGTATGTATACACACACATATTTTGTAGATTAACAAATTCATAAATTAAATACTAGCTTTAATAGAATTATATTATTTCAAAAATGCATACGATAAGATATTCCAATTAAAACACTTTACACAGTTGTTATTCAGTTCTTTTACATGGCATACTTTAACAGAATTTGTAATAATCGAAATTCAAACATAGATATATCAATCAGCATTATTGTGATGGTAATAACCTATGTAATTTATAAGTTGTTCTTTCCTGTCCTAAGAAAGCTTACAAAAAACACCACATGCACATATCCAGATGACAGAAGTCTTGATCTGTTAGATAGATTTCTTTCCTCCTTATCCCATCACTATTTCTTGCTGATTTTACAAAACTATTATGAATTACTCTGTAATAAAAGTTGCACAATATCAGTTAATAATCATCACACCACAGATCTTCTTTTTGTGGAGTTCTCCTTGCTGATCTCTCTGAATTGAGTAAGAATCTCCTCCTTCAGTAATGCTTAAAAGTTAAGCGTAGGTCAGTGCACTTTAATACATTCCCTTTTTAAATCCTCCTACAAAAAGCTTGAACTCCCTTTTTTCTCTTCCAACCTAACCAGAAATAGCTCCTATTAAATTCTGAGGTTCAACATAAACCAGTAATCATTCTCAAGAACAATAAATTCTGAAGTATTGAGTTTGTCTTGCAGATGGCTGATTGACTGAAGACTTTTCTTACAGCCAGAATTCCTTTTTCTCCTAAATCGTAGGGATTAAAGTGAACATATAGCACATGCTTTCTGAACCTCCGAGCTTTTTGGTTACAGACTACTAACAGCCATAAACCACAGATTTATTTATTTTTTTGCTTAAAAAAAAAAGCTAAGTCAATCATATGATTTTTCATCTTTGACTAATTTTGTAGGGGTTTTAATCTCAACAAACATTAGCCAATCCATGATGACATGAAAGAAACAAATATAGAATACAGGAATGATGCTCCTATTTTTCAAGATACTCTCTTAAAAATATTAGCTGTCTAATTTTTAAATGAGTTGTTTTAGTCACTAAAAAGAACAGTTGCAACCCTTTGTCTAGTTATCGTCTTCAGTGTTAATATTTAATACTCAGTGAGTATGTCTAGAATGGGAGTCTGATAAGTTATCAGAAGGAAATGGGCATGGGCTAGGGGCATGAAAAAGAATATGCATTCTTAATACTATCAATGCACATGGAAATGTTGTAACCTGTTAATCCAAAAACAAATATTAAATGTTGGTGCGTGAGTGTATTTACAGTGCTCTAGTTGTCTATTTAAAGACAACCTTTCTGTGGTGCTCTTTAGGCACACTTTCAACAGCACAATATTGCTTTCAAAGGCTTAGGTATTTTTTTTTTAATATCAGCTATCTTCTTACAATAACATTCAGAAGGTTAATCAGTACATTGTAATATTCCATATACTTTTAAGTACAATATACAATCTACGATAAATAGCCAGCCATAATCTTGATCATGCTTTAGCCCCTTAAATTGTTAAAAGCTGCAGTGCCCTTTCAATCTACTTACATAATGTCATAAAATATACATTTCAAGGTAAATGAAGTCAGCTACTTCAATTTACTCTCTCAAACTGGTAGTAAATGAGAGGTTAACACTATGGTGCCAAACCCATTATTGAGTAAATTTAGCACCTTGGACAGCTCTGTAAAATCTTTATTGCTTTCCTGACCTGCTCGTCATGTTCTGTCTATGTGTTCAGTGGCTCTCAGCTCTGATTGAAAGGCAATATATTAGATCCCGAACACAAACACGCTCGGGGCTGGTTCGCTGTGAACGTAATGACATGGAGGTGAGAACAATTTTCTGGTCACTGCAATTCAACCACCTTGCCAGTGCTGTTGCAGGAACAGTACTTTCTAGAAGACTTTTACGCATCACAAGTCAGGACTGTGCTCATAAATGGGTTGAAACCTAAAATGTTTTTAATTACATTGGTCGCTGTGTAGAATGTTCTATGTTAACCTACAATAGAACAGAAAAGCTAGCATTTTTATGTAAAAGCTTAAAAATTACCTGACAAGATTTTTTTCCATAATTGTTTTGCAGCATCTGACAAAGCTACATGAAAGAAAAGTGTTATTATGTGGTGATTTTGTTAAGAAAACATGAAATGTATAGGCAATTCCTTGTTATAAAAAGAAATGGAACCTAAACATTGACAATACGTAAATTGTAGTGATGCTTATTCAATATATTCCAATGAGAAACTATGAGAAAGTGTCTGCAATTAGAATTATTTTATTGTGATCTTACCGACTATTAAGAAACTATCTGTGAAGAATGGAAGTTTAGATTTCATGCAGTTACATACATTAAGACAGTCCAAAAACTATATTTTCGTGTGGAAATTCCATTGGCGGAATTAAACTGCTCCAAAGTTAATATCTGATTTACTTTGTGCATATCGATGCTCAGACTTAAAGCAAAATACAATTTTTATTATTAATATGGGCCAAGGTATAAGACATATTTCTCATAACAATAAGAGAGATTTGACATTTTATAATAATGTTGTGCAACAGCTGATGATGTCACCTGGGATAGCATTTCCAAAATTATCTTCTCTGGACAAGATGTTTTAATTTACTAGGAACTGGAAAACTCAAATGTGACAAGCTGTTTTTCCCTTCTATTCTAGATTTTTAATCTTTTACAAGGCAGGCTGAGCTCACTGATTTTCTAAGTAGCTTGGCTGAACCAGCATGGCCTGATTCCATATGGGTATCGTGCGCATTCAATTCATATGCTTGTAAATTATTCAGTACTTTGGTCAGGATGCATAGAGAGGACAAAGAGCTAGTTATCAAAAATAAATAGTTTCAAATGTATTGATTCAAAACCCATCAATTATATAATGCAGCTGGCTGCAAGCATTAAAAAAAATTTAAATGTGCATTATGAAAGGGAGAGTGTGCTGTGGTTCTAAGGAATGATAAATGTGTATGGAGGTTCAAAACATACTTATAATTTCATTTTTAAATTTAGGACATCATGTATATCATAAGTACCTACTGCAATATCCCAACTCTTTTAGCATATATTGTAGAGAATTTTAAATTGAAAAATGCTAATATGCATCTAAAAGCTTGTCATCTGAAGAGTTGTTCAAGGATTTTGAAGAGGTTATGGTGACAGCAAAATGAATGCAATTATATCTCTCTCTTCTGATAAGAGACTATAGTATATGAAAATTGAGCATTACTACTTCTTTTAGTTAGAAAATCTAACTAGTGTATAAAACATTCCTAGTTAAGCTTCTCAGCTTAACTAAAAAGTCAGTTCTTTAAAAAATGCATCTAGCTTCAGAAAGCATTTGCAAAAATGTATTACAATTCAGCTTTTATGCTTTCATACCTACAAAGATCAATTATTTTTGGTAGAAGTTACTAAGATTTTAATACATACAGGGGGAACCAAATGTATATTATTGTTTCTGTGATGTAGAAAGATACTTGTAATTTACAAACACACTTTATTGACTCCACTCTTATTCTCGAAGTTTTATGTGCTAAAAATACAAAGAGAGCATTGTGCTATGCAGATGTCGGTCTCAGGACCATGAGGGTATAAGCTGGAGCAGGGAAATGAAGACATGTACGTAATACAAATGAGTTTAGGAACACAACAAGGATAAATAAATGAGCAGATGGAGAAGTGAGCAATCATGGAAATTAAAGTTAGGCTTATGCTTAAAATTTGGACACTCCACCCACATCTCTCCAAATTCCCTGAAGAATAACATTGATATCTTGTTCTCAGTTGCTGCTTGTCTTCAAAACCTTTCTTTCCTTTTTGAATACCAGGCTATGACACCCAACTATGGGAAAAGGATGAAGCATAGAACTTTGTATTGTTATCAGATCAGCAACAGCATTCCACAGATAGCTTAACAATATGGTTGATCTGATAAGGACACATTTCTATTATATAAATTAAGAGCCCAATAAACAGCATGAAAGAAATCTGTAAGGTGCGCTGGGTGACATTGATTGCAATTGAACAAAGAAATGTAGGTCTTATTCAGCAATAAACCTGCAAGCAGCTTCTGTGCAGTCAGTAGACAATTGAGTGACAGATTTTATTTTGCAGCTCAAGCAGGTTTTACCTTTTAACTTTTGTGTGAACTGGATGAATTCATGATTTAGCAACATTCTGAGTTGACTAGGCACTGTTAATAGGTAAGACTGAAAACAAGGCTGTGACTGAAAACAAAATTGAAGACACGATGTTAGAACTGCATTTGCTACACATGAATATGGGTAAAATTCTCCTTTTCTTTCTAACAGGAAGTAATACTCAAGAGGGCAGCTGATCTGGTGGAAGCACTCTATGGTATGCCACATAACAATCAGGTAAATGCAGCCTTGGTTAAGTAGCGCTCCGCTTGGTGTTCTGAAATCTGTGCAGAGTTGTCTTGCATGGACAAATAAAAATAAAATTGCAAATTGGAGAAAAGTAATAGCAATAGCACTTAGACTTATATACCACTTCATAGTGCTTTACAGCCCTCTCTAAGCGGTTTACAGAGTCAGCATATTGCTCCCAGCAATCTGGGTCCTCATTTTACAGACCTTAAGGGTGTCATAATAGATCTAGGAAAACTTCCCACTTGAACCAATCTCATCTCAAAGTTTCTAACAGTAGTAGCATTTTAATGTTTGATTTTATTACATGATTTGTTTTGTTAAAATAACAAAAATACTATTTTGTGTTATTAGTATTTTATAGTTTTAATGTGTTATACTTTCAATAGAATTTAAATACACTGGTATCAGCTGTTTAGTAGTTGCTCGTGCCCAGTAGTTAACTTAATATCAGTGTAAAATATAATGTAAAATTTAGACATTCTGTTTAGAGCCTTTATCTTAGTGTAATTTAACTAATTCTCAGTAGGCCAGGTCCTAATTTTATAGAACTCTTTTACAAGCTCCTTAAACTGAAGACAGATGTTTAACACTGGAATCTTATGTGCCTTTTCAAAAATACATGCACTGAAGTAAGTGATGGTCACACTCAAGCTATCTGATATCAAAATATTGGGATTAATCTCCCCATTTACAGCCCTTTGTCTGCATAGCTCTACTTTTTTGCATCTTCTGCTTTCTGGAAGATAGCTGTTCACTGCAAATTGGGACTGGACTAAAGGTTTTCCCAACACATATATCTATTTGTTTTTTCTAAGAACAAATAAATATGTCTTTACATGTAATATTTTACATATAAACATCTTCAACCTTCTAACTTTGTCTCCATTTTATAGAATACAGGTAGTCCTCGACTTACAACCATTCATTTAGTGACGTTCAAAGTTACAACAGCAGTGAAAAAAGTGACTTACGGCCAGTCCTTGCACTTATGACTGTTGCAGCATCCCCACAGTCACATGATCAAAATTTGGGCACAGTGCAGCCAGCATGTATTTACAATGTTGCAATGTCCCATTGTCATGTGATTGCTATTTGCGATCCCACCAGCTTCTGACAAGCAAAGTGAATGGGGGAAGCCGGATTCACTTGATGACTGCATGATTCACTTAACAACTGCAGTGATTTGGGAAATAAAGGTTGTAAAATCAGGTGTGACTCACTTAACAACTACCTTGTGTAGCACAGGGAATTCTGGTCCCAGTTGTGGTTGTTAGTCAAGGACTACCTGTAACAACAAAGAATTGGTTCATCATGATATCAGTTACTATTGTTCATTACTCCCTTTGAAAAAATGAAATCATAATAATCTGATTCATAGCTCAATTTTCCATTGCTCTGATGCACCACCAGGGCAGGCTTTGAACTGATGAGGTGATTTAGAGCTTCCAGATCAATAGCTGCAAAAAACAAAAAAACAAAAACCAAAAAACAACCCAAAACCACTTGATGGTAGGAAGAAGGCAGAAAATACATTTTGCTGACATAGTGGCCGCCTGGATTTTGGAAGCCCGAATCTGAATTTCCTAGTAAGTTTTGTACAAGTAATCTTTGACTTACAACAGTTCATTTAGTGACCATTCAAAGAAAAAGGACTTATGACCGTTTTTCACACTGACAACATGTAGTCACGTGATCAAAATTCAGATGCTTGGCAACTGGTTCATATTTATCACCGTTGCTGCATCCCAGGGTCACGTGATCCCCTTTTGTGGTCTTCTGACGAGCAAAGTCGATGGGGAAACCAGATTCACTTAACCACCGGGTTACTACATTAACAGCTGCAGTGGTTCACTTAACAACTGTGGCAAGATAGATCGTCAAATGGGGCAAAACCCATGAGCCGAGGTGGCGCAGTGGTTAGAGTGCAGTACTGCAGGCTACTTCAGCTGACTGCTAGCTGCAGTTCAGCGGTTCAAATCTCACCGGCTCAAGGTTGACTCAGCCTTCCATCCTTCTGAGGTGGGTAAAATGAGGACCCAGATTGTTGGGGGCAATATGCTGACTCTGTAAACCGCTTAGAGAGGGCTGTAAAGCACTATAAAGCGGTATATAAGTCTAAGTGCTATTGCTATTGCTAAAACTCACTTTAACAAATGTTTCACTTAGCAACATATATTTTGGACCTAATTGTGGTCATAAGTTGAGGACCTACCTGTATTTAATTACTTTCCTTCATATCTAAACTCATGTTTTGGCAGGAAATAATCCTGAAAAGAGCAGCTGATATTGCAGAAGCACTCTACAGTGTCCCTCGTAATCATAACCAACTCCCTGCGCTCGCTAATACATCAGTCCATGCTGGCATGATGGGTGTGAATTCATTTAGTGGTCAATTAGCAGTAAATGTCTCAGAAGCCTCACAGGCCACCAATCAGGGTAAGCTGAAGAAGACCCCCCCCCCTCTTTTCAAGACTTTATGTGGTAAATAAAAGTCATAATGCATATTACTTTCAACCAGCAAGCTTTTTTCCCTTAGAGTACTATATAGAACAGCTCAGAATCCAGGCAATGTACAATACATTTGCATAATCATCTGTGAAAAGGAGCATGATAACTCAGGGTCCTTGTGAAGGACAGAACACATGGTCAACCACACATTTCAATGAGTTGTGATCAATACATCTCAAAGTGAAAATCTCCTAAGTTAAGCCTATGATCTAAGTATGATTCCTTCATTTGAATACAGGCTTGATTGTTGATAGAATGTCAGAAATAGGAAGCAATGTTACTTAGGAAATTTTCCTGCGATCAGGAATTCTGGTCTGGGGGTGACTAGAATCAGAGGAAAAATTTCAGTAGGGCAATATTGCATGTTGGGATAGCATGAGCTTCAGAAGCCAGATAATAGTTTTAATTGCACTTCTGGGATTATTATTGCATCCATCCCATTTTTATTTTTTATTAAGGGATGAGTATTCCTTTTTCTAGTTAGAAACTTCATGTGTATTTCATGCAACCAAGGCCACAGAACCCACAACCAAAAGTGCATCATGGTATTTTTTTTTTATTGATAGTCTTCATAGATAGTCTAATAAATACATCTCAGAAGTTTCTGACATTGCAAAAATGACTGTCCTTGCTTTAATGTTTTAGAACTAATTTAACCGTTTTCCAGACTTGACAAGCAAGAAACACTTTTTTCCCCCTTTTCTTTAATATTAAGGATTTGTCACAAATGGTTAACAGGTTGCTGAATGCATGTCTGAAAATGTCTGAAGAAAATTATGATACAATAATGCATTGGGCTGTATCCCACAGCGGCTTGCAATATCTTCTACTATCTATGACCCACTACAGTGCATCATGCTTACTTAAATGTTCTCAATATTTTTATTGGTGAATTGCCACTATGGAATGCTTTCCCTATGAAAGCTTGTCTGGCATCCATAATTGTGATTCTTTCAGCACCAGGGCAAGCCCTTTTCTGTTTCCTCTACCTTTTCAGTTTTTTTTCAAAGACCTTGGTTATTTATGACACTCATAGTAGTTTCAGCTTATACAGTTCCAGCAATCCATATAATATTTTTTTATCATACTGTATTTGTAACAATTTGGATTTTCTTGCTGGTCTAGATTTTTAATTGTTTATAGTTGAAATATTGTAATAATGTTTACACTTTAATCCATTTTCTATGACACATAGAAAATTTGACTATAGGGCACATTAGTATAAATAATGTATAATTGCTTTATAAGCTATTTTAAAAAGCCACTCCCTCAAATTTTCCCCATAATTGCATTTTTTTTTTTACTGAAGTCTCGTCCAGTTTTAGCATAGTATGGTTTGGAATGTTTTGCAATTGGGTGGAACTTTTGGTTGAAAAACAGCTGTTTTTTGTTTTTTTTTACTTCCTGCAAAAGGTTTTACTCGCAACTCAAGCAGTGTGTCTCCTCATGGTTATGTGCCAAGCACTACCCCTCAGCAGACAAACTACAACTCCGTCACAACAAGCATGAATGGGTATGGAAATGCTGGAATGTCCAATTTAGGTGGTTCTCCAACCTTCCTGAATGGATCTGCTGCCAACTCTCCCTACGCCAGTATGTATTATTATATATGTTACACAACATATATTGAGTAGTGATCTGAGTACCCTAAGCTTTTGTAATGATTGAAAACCTTTCAAGAAATTTACCAGATAGATATTGGTGTCCTTAATTCCACAGAAATAAGTTGAAGGTTGCACAGTGAGGTCTATGCTGTTGCTGTTGTTGCTTGAAAGTATACTGTACAGCATTAGAATGATACATGAAAATGCAAATTTAAATCATACGTGAGTTCTCCAAGAGATGCTAGGTGTTAATAACCTGTAATCTGTATGGAAAGAGTTGGTTAAAGCTAGGCCCATTATTAGATTGATGTTCAAACTTGCAAAGCCAGCAATCAATTTAATTAAAGGTATGGTATCAAACAACTTGACACAAGGAATCTCTGGAGACCACTTTTTTTTAATAAAAAAATTGATAATGGGGATTTATTTCCCCATGAATACGGGTTGACCACTTCACTGTGCATAACTCTAGGAAGAGAATTAACCTGATTTTATCAGTAATTGAAAAGACCAAAAGATGTTATAATTTAAATGATTATAATAGTCTAATTAAAGGGATGATCTACTGCAGTGGTGGGATTCAATTTTTTTTACTACTGGTTCTGTGGACGTGGCTTGGTGGGCGTGGCGTGGCTTGGTGGGCTTGACAGGGTAAGGATACTGTAAAATCTCCATTCCCACCCCACTCCAGGGGATGGATACTGTAAAATCTCCATTCCCTCCCCACTCCAGGGGAAGGTTACTGCAAAATTCCCATTTCCTCCCAATCAGCTGGGACTCGGGAGGCAGAGAATAGATGGGGGTGGGGCCAGTGGTATTTACCGGTTCTCCGAACTACTCAAAATTTCCACTACCGGTTCTCCAGAACTGGTCAGAACCTGCTGAATACCACCTCTGATCTACTGGCAACAGATGAGATTGATTGATTGATTGATTGATTGATTGATTGATTGATTGATTTGTCAAAAAGTGCAAGGAAACAGGACACATGAAAAAATGGCACAAATAAATGGATATAAAGAAGCAAAACATAGTCATAAACACATAAAATGAGTACATACAAATGGGTATAGTAGGACAGGGATGTTAGGCACTCTGGTGCGCTTATGCACGCCCCCTTAGGGACCTCTTAAGAAACGTGTAAGGTCCATAGTAGACAGTTTAAGGTAAAAGGTATGGGGGTTAGAGAAACTAACAACAGGATCAGGTAAAGTATTCCAGACATTTACTACTCTATTGCAGAAGTCGTATTTTCTGCAATCAAGATTAGAGCGGATTACATTTAGTTTGAATCTATTGATAGCCCTAGTGTTATTGCGGTTGAAATTAAAGTAGTCGTTAACAGGTAGGACGTTAAGGTAGATGATCTTGTGTACTAAGCTTAGGTCGGAACGTAGACGGCGTAGTTCAAGGTTATCCAGGCCTAAAATTTCAAGTCTACTGGAATAAGGAATTTTATTGCGAGCAGAGGAGTTGAGTAGTCTGGTTTGTGGGAGTTTGACAGGATGCTTTATCTAAACAACATTACTGTATTTGGTTCACCATTAGAAATATTTCAGCAATGCCAAATTTATGCCTTACAACTTGCGAGGTGTTTGTTCCTATTAAATCATGCCTCTTTTGTCTCATCATCATGATTCGTAGAATGGTTTTCTTGATATATACTGCTGCCCTATTAACAACAAATATTGTTAATCAGAAAATGTTTCAATCATGACCTGAGAATTAGAAAGGTGGCATTCTTAATTAAATCAATAAACTAATTGCTGTATAGTTGCAATTCAATTTGGGTGCTTTGATTGCTCTGCCTTCAAAAGTGTGTGTTTATATCAAGTGACTTTACACTAAGACAGTATCTGTCAGACTGTGAAACTTTGAACATTTAATTTCCATTAATTGATTTCATTGGGGTTCAGAAATATGGTATCATATGTTTACACAGAGATTCTAAAGGGATTATTTTTATCTGTATAAATGCAAATAAAATAGTCATCTATGCCTCAGCTAATTTGAATTTTCATTCCCAAATCATTTAATTATTCATTAAATATCCTGAACATAAACAATCTCTAAACAAGATTTTTTTTTTTAAAAAAAAGTAATTTGGCCTGTAAATGATTTTTTTCTTTTTCCCCAGAATCATAGAAGACAGTAATTCTGAAGTAATTTGGTCCTATTTTGAGTAAAGGCGTTAACTATATTATTTAAGGCACCAGCAGGGTTTTTAAAAAGTAATTAAGCATAATATTTCAGGGGATACAAAATGTGCATACAGATTGGATTATATATTAGATGCAGATAATCTAAAAAGTGCTCCCCAATGTCCTTGATGGCATTTCAAGAAGTCTTGGCATCGTTTTTCCTTGAACTATATGGTCAACAAGAATAGCTACAGCGTGTTGTTAATCTGGACAAAACAACAAATAGTGCACGCACATATCTACACATGTACTCCCAAGTTATAATGTATAATATTCAAAATAAGCCATTTGGCTCATGGGGCAGTGAATCCTACAAGTGTCTCTTCTTATCTCTGGAAATATAAATGTAATAATAACAATTTGAGAAAAAATAAGTTGCTTTTGTGATGCTCAAAATCACTTTCTTACTTGCAGTACTAATCCTGAAGAACTCCTAGGGGAATGAAGTAGAATACAAATTTTTAACTTGCCAGGTTGTGTCTCTTTGGGAAAAAGATTCCCATTCAGGATTATTAATAGGGAAGCAAAGGATGATTCTCTATCTCTGCCTGCCTGCCTGCCTGCCTGCCTGCCTGCCTGCCTGTCTATCTATTTATCTATCTCTCTATCTATCGTCTGTCTGTCTGTCTGTCTGTCTGTCTGTGTGTCTGTCTGTCTGTGTGTCTGTCTGTCTGTCTGTCTATCTATCTGTCTATCTATCTATCTATCTATCTATCTATCTATCTATCTATCTATCTATCTATCTGTCTATCTATCTATCCTATCTATCTATCTAGCTATCTATCTATCTAGCTATCTATCTATCTATCTATCTATCTATCTATCTATCTATCTATCTATCTATCTATCTATCATTATCACCTTTATTGTTTTTACAAATAACTCAAGATGGCAAACATGTCCAGCACACCTTTCTCCTCTTATTTTCCTCACAATAAAGTGAATTAGGCTGAGAGAAAATGTCTGAGCCAAGGTCTGCCAGCTAGCTTTCATGTCTGAAGGTGGGACTAGAACTCAGGATCTCCTGTTTTCTAGCCTGGTGCCTTAACCACTAGAACAAACTGACTTTATATATAGTTATCTTTCCAGAGCAGTTTAGAAGTTACTTCCACAGAATAGTGACCACTGCTATTTCTGCACAACCTTGTCCTTAAAGCTAAAATACAATATTGAAAATCTCTTGTGCTGTTTAGCCTAATTTCAGCAATCCTGAGACACTGCTGGTATGGGAACAAGTCATGTTCTGCTTCCTTCCCCCATGATCTAGGCTTCCCTCTGGAATGAGGGACTCTCAGAAGGGACATTCAGTTTTGAAGTGAGTGAAACATCAATCGTTCTGGACAGCATTAAGGGACCCTTGCAAATAGGGAAATGAAAAACTCCAATTCATTTATGGTCTTGAAAAGAATAATTCTTCTCTCTTCTTGTTTTCTTCTAGTTGTGCCATCCAGTCCAACCATGGCATCCTCTACTAGTCTCCCTTCTAATTGTAGCAGCTCCTCTGGGATCTTCTCCTTCTCACCAGCCAATATGGTCTCAGCAGTGAAACAGAAGAGTGCTTTTGCTCCTGTTGTCAGACCACAGACATCCCCTCCCCCCACCTGTACCAGCACCAATGGGAATAGCCTGCAAGGTAGGCCAGACTGGGCATGCTGCTTTTGTCGGCATTGGCAGGGTGGAGTTGAGTAAGAAAAGGGTAATGAACTTTCAGTTACATGGTGGGGAGATTCCATTGTATAGCTGTTACTCACCCTTGGTTCCCTCACAGCCAGTCGTTATTACCCTGTTGAACTGAAATGCTGTGTCTTAAAAGCATGGTCTGAGTGTTTGCTTAAAATGAGTGTATTGCAGCTTACTAATACCAGCCTTTCTCTTTCTTTCCTTTCTTATTCCTTGTTGTTGTCTTTTATCAGACCAGTCTTTTGTGGACTCTAGCAAGTACTCCACTGCAGGGTCTCTCCAGGGTCTGGCCTTCTCCTGAAGTACGTTAGTCAATCTTCCCTTCCTTTCTTTTAATTTTGTTTTGTTTTTCCTTTGACATGTCCACCACCTGTACTAAGAGCAGCACTGTTTATGATGGTATCACAGATATCAGATTGCATGTGATAGCATATCACTAAGTATAGGTGGCACATTATGTGTTGTGTAAAGTTATCAGTCTTCTTATTTTCCCATGATTAATGTAATACGAATAACCCACTTCCACTTGCAAACAGTAGCAGCCATCTTGAAAATCTATTCAGCTGTTTTCATTTGTATCCCAACCAACAGATTGTAGCCGAGGCCTTCCTCCCATCGTACTATTCTAATTCATGGAAACATGGATTTCCAACATATCTATGTCTGTGTCAGATTCAGGAAATTCTTAACATGATTCATGAAAGGGGAGAACATTGTTTATACCATGATTTCCACTATTCTTGTTCCATTTGTAGAACATTTTTACCTTTCATGGAACCCCCAGCATTAACAGATGGGCAGAGTATTTCCTGACAAGTAAAATAAGGATCAACATCATTGAAAGAACATTTAGGATTGGGAACTTTAAAGCAAACAATTTCTCCATTCATCAAATTGGATATATATGAACTTCATAACTATATTTAAATAAAGACAGGCTGAGATAATGAGAAATTTCTACTGTGATGGACTCCAACAGTCATTCATGTGATCAGGCCATCAGTAAATATTTTTATGTAGGGTGGGTATGTGAGAAATAGATAATTCTTTTAAGTTCAGGATATGTCAGTGTTATATGTGATAACACTTTTATAATGATTATCATGTTAATAACTATGCTTTTAAAAAGAATAATGCAATCAATATATGCATTAACAGAGCTACTAGAAAAATTATGTTTTTGCTGCATTTGTTTAATCTACCGCTTCCTACTGTTTTGCACAAAATTTCTACATCGCTGAAATAGATTAAGTAATTTCCAAAAATAGTCAAGAGACAATTCTACAATTGCCCTTCTTAAAGACAAATTGAAAATTGTCTTTCTTGCCTTCCCTCCCTCAGTCCAAAATGGCATTATTAAATGCAAATACTTGTTACTTTTTCAATGAATTATTTCTAGTAAAAATTAAACCCAATACATCATGGCATAGCAAACATGTCTGAAGATATCCATTATAGACATTCTTCAAATCCTAACAGAGTAGTAGTTTAAATTCAGAACGTTAAAGCTAAGATTCCTCAGCAACCTACCTTAACAGAGTGCAATTTCTTTCTGTTTTTTTTAAGTCGATCATATTTGTTTTTGAAATTTCCTTCATTTTAATAAGCAAAGTAGAATAAGGATACTGCTCTTTGCATAAATGTATTAGCGGCTCCCTTGGGGTTTGAGATCTATTTCCTTGCCTTTTTGAATCTTGGCCTCACTCTCATTTTCCAAACAAAAAGAACTTCTTTGTGTAAATATTTCTTTTAATTCAAGGGCAGTGAGGATT
>QLTV01001810.1:1198869-1217779 GCA_003457575.1 Thermophis baileyi | reverse complement strand
ATCTTCTTTTAAAAAAAATATCCCCCCAAAACAGATGGTGGCGTCCATGGACCAGCACCGACAGAACCGGATCTGTAACGTCACCGTGATGTCACCAGCGGGTTGCTACCAGTTCGGGCGAACCGGTCCAAACCGGGAGGAACCCACCTCTGGAACAAACTGAATAAAGCTCTCTACACCAACCCTGACGTGTGGGTGAGTGGGGGCAGCACATTATGAAATCTGATTTAAAATGAAGCAGATGACTGTTCTTTTCCTAATAGCTACATGTATAATGAACAGGGCAAATAGATGGGGAAGAACTGGATGTAGTGACAGATTTTATTTTCCTGGGCTCCAAGATCACTGCAGATGGGGACTACAGCCAAGAAATTAAAAGACGCTTGCTCCTGAGGAGGAAAGCTATGGCAAATCTAGACAGCATACTAAAAAGCAGAGACATCACCCTGCCAACAAAAGTGCGTATAGTCAAGGCTATGGATTTCCCAGTTGCAATGTATGGCTGGGAAAGTTGGAGCATAAGGAAGGCTGAGCGCCAAAGCATTGAGGCCTCTGAACTATGGTGCTGGAGAAGACTCCTGCGAGTCCCCTGGACTGCACGGCAATCAAACCGGTCAGTCCTAGAGGAGATCAACCCTGACTGCTCTTCAGAAGGCCAGATCCTGAAGATGAAACTCAAATACTTTGGCCACCTAATGAGAAGGAAGGACTCACTGGAGAAGAGCTTAATCCTGGGAACGATTGAGGGCAAAAGAAGAAGGGGACGACAGAGAATGAGATGGCTGGATGGAGTCACTGAAGCAGTAGGCGTGAGCTTAAATAGATTCCGTGGGATGGTAGAGGATAGGAAGGCCTGGAGGAACATTGTCCATGGGGTCGCGATGGGTCGGACACGACTTTGCAACTAACAACAACAAAAATTAGACAATGTTACCTTACGCCTTGCAGTGAAGCTGCTTCTGCCCCTGCTCTCGCCTGCCTAGACTTCTGTGTGCTACAAAACACACTCAATGAAAGAGTGGGAAGGATAAGCTGCAGTTGAACCTCATGTAATTGGAAATCTAAAGGAACATACCTGATGTGTGCCAATTTATTGCCAATTAACTGTGATAGAACTAAGCATTTGACTGGGAACCAGAATATTGATTTACTGAACTACAGAAAACCAAAGAAACTGTAGACTGTTGGAGAGATGAATGGAAATCAAGGTAGTCTTGCCTACAACATTAAAACTAAAGTAAATGCCAGAAACCTGCATCATAATCCATTTTGCTGAAATTTTGTAGTCCTTCAAAAGAAAAAAAAATGAAAATGAAAAAAAAATGAAATTAAAATTCATTTTAATGAAAATTGATAACAATGTCTGAAAAAGGATAACTAAGCAATGCAGTTGTAAACATGATATCATATGATCATGCCACTCAGCAATGACAATTCCAGAAGTCACTGATTACAATTGTTAAGCAAGGACTATGTGGATTGTTAAGGACCACATGAGACTTTCAACTTCCTGCTGGCTTCTCCATTTACATATTGGAAGCTAGCAAGGAAGATCACAAATTGCAATCATATGACAATATGACACTATGGCGGCCAGAACTTTGAGGATCAGTCATAAATCCCCCTGTTTAGCACCATTGAAAAATTGCTGAGTGAGTAGTCATTAACCAAGGATCACCAGTATGACGTAAAACCTCAAACTCTTGCAGTTATTAATCATATCTGACTTAGAAGTATTAATTTTATCACAGAATATATCTATCCACCATCTTTAATAAAATCTTCCAAACATTAAGTAACAAAACAACTTACATACTAAATATTTAGCATTTAGCAACCAGACTACTATTACTAAAACAATTTAAAGATTTAGCATTTAAAGATACAAATATCTCAAAATGCAGCCTGGGAACTGTCACCAGATGTATTTTTTTTCACCCAAGAGTTCTTACTCTGATCACAAAGTCAGGAAAAGTTAAAGAAAGTCTTCTGTTATTAAGACTATATCCATCACACCAAATCTTTGAAGAGTGCCCCTGAAGAAGGGAAACTCTATTTTCAAAGGGAATGTTTACTATGCTACCAGAATAGGTCACACCTTTAGTATGCTTGACTCCAAAAGTTTAGATATATTTTGCTTTCTTATCTCCTCATATTTTATCTGTTGCCATTCACCTAAATTGCCTTTTTGTTGCTGATTAGTCTTGCAATTCATGCACTTATGGTGCTCGCTGTGGAAAAAAACATTCCCTTTCATTTGGGCTTGGTTCTTATCAAATTATTGTAGATGTAATTAAAGTACAAGAATTAGAAGCAGTCATGGGTTTGAGTTCTTCCCCAAGAAATCATTTGCCCAGATGTTTAAGATGGTGGCTCTAACTGTGTACCTTTCAAAGACATCATCTAAAGTCCAGAATTTGTCACATCCCTTGATAGCATTTTAAAAGACGGCTTTTTCACAGCCATCACCACAAGCCATGTGTGAATGCCAGTGGCAATGACATATTTGCTTGCAGTCGGTCATTTTTCATATTGCATGGAATGGGTGAGTCTAGATTATCTCTGCAGGTCTGTCTAATGTACAGACCTGTAAATGAAGTGCATCTATTGAAATGATTTAATGTGAGCTAATCCTGTTGAAATCAGAATTCTTTCAAACTGCTTTCTTTTGAAAGATTGTAGCTGTGTTAGTCTGTAGAGAAATAAAATGTGAACTCTTTATAATTATTTGTTTCAAATAACCTCGGTTTCTTAAATATGTAATACATTATGATGGAATTGCATTGAGCAGGGATATTATCTTTACATGAATAAAAGATATGAAGAGAAAATAAATCAAATACAAAAAAGGATAATAACAATAGAAAAGCGGACAATCTTCATGCCCTACCCGTAGTCCATCTGGCTACTGTATGAAGTTGGAAAGATGCTGGATTAGCTATACCTTTTCTTTGAAGGTTTTTTTTTAATTTAAGTAGCAGTTATAGATGAAAATCTTTTTTTTTACCTGTTTTCAAACTGGCAACAGTTTATAGACAAATTGTTATTTATAGGTGTGAAACAATTTTTAGTTTTCTGCATGATGTCTCCAAAAATTCCTTTTTCATGAAATCCTAATTATATATTATAAATGCAGCTGATCAACGCCCTTCTCTTGATTTTAGAACTCTATTTGGCAAATTGAAAGAACCACAAGATTAAAAAGTAATTTTTTTCCAAGCAATAACTTCATTATTTAAATTTTCCTTCATCAGAATTTATATTGCAATCAGCTTAAGGATTGGCAGGGTTATTTCTGACAATCAAACTGCTAAATAACTTCGGATCGAGGGTTGTAGTCTGAGCTTCATTAAGAATTTTAACTTGCTTGCATGCAACTTCTATCCAGATAGATTGCAGTTTCCTTGCAAGTTTCCTTGTATTGCAAGTAATGCAAGTTCCTTGTAATGCAAGTTTCCTTGTATTCCTTGCAATACTTTAGAGTTTTACAACTGAAATAAGCAATTCTAGAGTAATGGACTAACTGCCTAACATCAGCTATTATTCTTCCTTTCTAAGCTTTTACCCATTATAATGTGTAAATCCGACTTTTGAAGTACAGATGAATGATCTACTACTGAATATTTGAAACAAATGTTTTCTTGCCCCAAATGGCATAACTGATTTGTTTTTGTGTCTCCTTCCTTCTTACCTTTACAGCTATATCTGGCATGATAGTTCCTCCCATGTGAATGAATTGCCTTGAAGAATTGACTAATGAAGGATTTGGATTCTGCTCCAGAACAAAGTCTGACCCAAGTCCCAGAGAGGAACTTTTAACTCAGGCCTTTCTTCAAGGAAAAAGGAAGACTCTCACAATAACTGCAAAGTTTTAAAAAAACACACACAATTTTTTTTAAAAAAAAATTGCCATCCTTGCAAAATATTCCTGAAATCTACTCACAGCCTGCAAGGGCAAGATGTTAATTTGAGCTGTCCGTCCCAAGTTCTTGGGGGAGAAATTTGTGTCCTGAAGAAAATACGCTTTGGTCTTTTGAGTTTTTATGGGTCACCTTTTGTCTTTTACAAATCACAACGGGAGGGAGAGGCACAACGATGAAAAGCCAACATGAGAACTTTTCTTTGTTGTAGTTTTTTAAAACTGTCTTAGAGGGAAATAAAGTGGCAACACATGAGTTTCTATGGAACAGAAGTAGAAGTGCCAGTTAGGATTTACTGATGTTTTGCTTTCCTTTGAAAATTAATGGCTGTGCCAGTAAGGGTTGTTTTCATATGTTTTACTTAACCAACAATAGCACATACATCTGGGATTTGCAGTCTGGGGAAGTATCAATGGATGTCCATGTGACCATAGATACAAAGATACACCATATACACATACACAAAAAGGATTTCATTTTAGAAGCCATGATTTTTTTCTCCCCTTAATCCCTCCACACCTCTTTTTGACAAAATTGTACTTAGAAGATTGCGTAAATACTGCAAGGCAGGGAAAAAAAGCATATGTGTAGCTATGGACATGCATTTTCCATCTTTACTTTGGTAACCCAGTGCCTCTGGATATAATGTTAAAAACTGCAAATCCGATTAGCATGGCTCTCTGTCTTTTGCTTTTAACCAACTTAAATCCAAATACAGTCTTAAACTGTCTTTCTCTGTAAATCTCATTGAAATTTGATAGGACAGGACGAAGGCACAAAAGTGAGCCGTTCAGTGCATTTTGGAGCATATTTTTTACCAGAAGCTTCTTTCCTGATACCTGTATATTTCATTTTGGAATGGGCCAGGGCGGGGGAGGGGAGGGAGGGACAAGATACAGGATTCATCCTGCCATTCCAGAGGATGGTCCAGAAGCACACACATAGGAAAAAGGACATATGTGGTTTGAGCTGCAGTTGTTTTTATATCAGGCAACCGTTTCAGTTCGCAACATAATCTCTTAAGCAACAAGTGGTTGCATTTTTGAGAATATGTATAGGAGAAAAGGGGTGAAGAACACAGTAAGTTATATGACAGTTGCAAAATAAACCACCCAATTTACAGGAATTTATCTCTTGTTACTTGGTAAGTGTTCTTAGTTAAAGATGCAACAAACCTTTACAAATGCATTCATTAAATAATCTGTTTGGGTTTTTTTTTCCTTTGCTGTGGCATTTTGTATGTAGTTATAAATAAATACTGTAGATTTTTTTTGGCCAAATTATTGTTCTATTTATACAATTTAATGTCTTAAGACAGATTTTCAACCACACACAAATCTACAAGAATTACTGCATATTTTGCAAAATGAGCTCACTACCTTTATGATTGCACATGCTTGCAAAATGAATTAAAGAAATAAAGCTTTTTTAATGAAGAATTTTGTAAAATACCCATATAAATAATGTATTTAACTTTGAACTTTGTACATTGCTTTTTCTCTGCAGCATCCCAGTTTATTTTATTGTGTAATTTTGCTATGTGAAAAGTGCTAATTTGTTCATTCACAAGTGTGTTAGCTGTTTAAATGTGATTTAATGCAATTCATTTATACTTTTTTTTAGTAATTGTTTTAAACCAAGCTTCCATTTTTGTTTTAAGTTCACCAAAGCCATTGTCTATTTTTGTATTATTTCTAAGTTAAGAAGTTTTTTCCCCAATATATGGCAAAAAAGTAGCATATTATTCTTATAGCATTTAGTTACGTAGATTTTAAAAAGTATTCTTTGCTTTTGAGGCTTATTAAAAAAAATCTAAAGCTGTTTTACTCTATTAATATGCATGGAATCTCTCCCCTTTGAAGTGACGCATTTTTGTGCATTAAATATGGGGAGAAACTTCATAGAAATTAATGAAAATACTTTCTTTCTTGTCTGCTTGTATATTTCTCTGTCTTTCACATAAATATAAACCAGCAGATTGGATGCCTTAACAATGCAAAGCATATTCATTTCACTTGTACATTGTACTGAGCATCAAAACTGTCAATCATCACTAACATTCTGAAAAAAAAAGGATTTTGAAAAGCACAAAAGAACTGTTTTGTTACCTTAAGAAAATGTGACTCTTTTCTAAATGTGCTTAGACAAGCAACAATGCTGCAACTGTGCATGCTTCCTGTATGAATTTTGCAAGGGATTTCACTCAGATTTCACTGTGTGGATTTCTGGAGAAAGAGAAGAGGGTGGGTGGGAGAAAGAGAGAGAGAGAGAGAGAGAGAGAGAGAGAGAGAGAGAGAGAGAAAGGAAAAAAAATCCATAATATATTCTTTCCCCACAGAAAAACAAGAACACAGTCACACATAAAGAAATTAGAAAATATAAGGAATTATCAGTGTATTGTTTCATTATAATCTGAACATTTGTTCTAATTCTTAAAGTAACAGTGGCACACAAATATAATCTAATTAAAGCCATATTTTGTCCAGTGATGCCCTCTGTGGAATCCCAGTCAGACAGATTATTTTTATTTAGACAGTTACATGAATGTGTATAGCCTGTTTCCTTGACCTCCAAAGATCATGTGAGAGTACACAGACTTTCTTTCTTTCTCCAAGTATTTATAGTGCGTGATAAAGAAAAGTTATATTTTAAATTATCTCCCTGCCCTGAATAGATTCCTATGAGTTCCAAGTCCATTCTTAAAGATGCCGCTCTTTACAGAATATGGCTTCTAAGTGGGAATGATCATGTTTCAGACTTAAAATGTGATTTCTCACCTTGGCTGGGCTGTGAGAATGATGTCTGCTTCCTCTCCATCGTAGCCAACTGCATCTTAAAATGAAGTCATCTCTGAACTGATTCTCCTTTCATTTCTTACTGAACCTTTTGGAATAGACACAAACGCTGTACAGTTCTATTGTTAGAGAAGAAAAAAAAAACCTAACTACTGTAGAGATTGTTATAATTATTTTGCAGAAATTCAAGCTGTAAAAACTTTTCAACTTTCACACTATTTAATTAAAGTTACTTCCTGTCTGTGAGTGCAGCTCCTGGCTGAGTATTTTATTCCTTTGGCTTTGCTAAGCCAACAGATGAGGACCAGTTGATTTGCCCCTTGTAGGCTTCTACTGCAAAATACGAAGCAGGTAAAATAGGGGGAGGCGGCACATGGGTTTTGACTTGCCTTTCAGATAGATTGAGAGAGAGATAATATTCTGAGGTATCTTACACATTTCGACAAGCATAAGGATCAACACAGCTGTCCTCACGTTTAAGGCATTATTTGTATGCACTTCCCTATATATTGAAGGATATAGCTTTACAGCGATATACAGTAAGTCCTCAACTTACAACAGTTCATTTAGTGACCGAAGTTACAACGGCACTGAAAAAAGTGACTTATGATTGTTTTTCACAGTTATGATCTTTGCAGTATCCCCATGATCATGTGATCAAAATTCAGATGCTTGGCAACTGTTTCACACTTATGACCATTGCAGTGTCCCGGGGTCATGTGATCCCCTTTTGCGACCTTCTGACAAGCAAAGTCAATGGGGAAGCCAGGTTCACTTAATAACGATGTTACTAATTTAACAACCACAGTGATTCACTTAACAAATGTGGCAAGAAAAGTCGTAACATGGAACAAAACTCAACAAATTTCTCACTTAGCAACATAAATTTAGGGCTCAATTGTGGTTGTAAGTTGAGGACTACCTGTATTTTAAAGCACTGTCGGATTGAATAAGAGTCCTCTTGGTTCAGGCCAAAGCTGATTTCTCCAGCATTTGGTGTCGCACAGTGAGGAACCACCAACTGTTTTCAAGGGAACAAGAGATGTTGATGGTCACCCTCTTCAGCTGTTGCTCTTTGTCCTGGTATTGAAAGGATGCTGCCTATGATTCAAGCCAAGACTACCAATAGTCTTGTCCACCATGAATTTCTCCAGTCCTCCTTTAAAACCATCTAAATTAGTGGCATCAGGACTGATCATGTAATTTAGTTGTGTATTACAAAGAATGCGTCCTTTTAGCAGACCTGAAGTGCTTAGTGTGTCACTGTTCATGAGACTCTCAAGTTCTAATACTATGAAGGTGAGAAATAACACTTCACATTGTGCATACCCCTCTGATTATGTACAATCTCTCCCCTTTCCCTCCATCACTCTTCTTAAATGCCCCCATATGCCAAAGTTGGTCTTTGTTTAAAAAAACTGCTCAAACACATTTTGGCTGCCCCTTTCCACTCTTTCTCCAGCTTTACAACTGTGGATGTAGTGAGAATTCCATGCAATATTAAAGTGCATTCAACTATAAATTTATAAGATGGCATTGCTGTATTTGTAATTTCCATTCCATTTCTAATGTTTCCTGGCATGGAATTCTTCTCCTCTTCCTCCTTTGCACCACACAAAGAACTGGCATTTTCCTTGAATTAGCCACCATACACGCAAAATCTCTTTTGATTACTCACTGCCCTCTCAAATCCTTTGGCATCTTTATAAATAAGTGAAAGTGCACCAATCCCAGAAGATTCTTGTTATTCATTTTTTATGTTATATTTTGTACTGAGGAAATTAGTTAGCAAACGTCTGAGCATTATACATCTATGCACTACTTAGTGTCATTACCAAACCATAAAATAACCTGAATTTGCTCAGGAACCTTTGGTGATGGACTTTGTCAGAGGGTGTTTTTTTTTTTTTTTTTAAATATCTATTTTGTTGATACCTTTTAAAGATAAGTTAGAGGGAAAAGACTTACCCTCATAAAACACATGCAAATTTCTCTTCTATGCTTTTATAATTTATGATTTTTTTCTCTTAATAATTCTTGCTAACAACTCAGCAGTTACAGATGTTAAACTAATTGGTATGTAATTACCTATATCAGATAAATAAGGCTTGGGAGGATTAATTTAAATAAGGCCTATAACTTCTTTTCCTCTCTATTTCCCTCCTGAAAAAGTCAGTTCAGACATGAGTATCTACCTATCTTCAGTAGGATTTGATCCTGTTCTCATGGGTAGTGTACAACCAAAGCACATTATTCAGAGCATATAGTGTATTTTTACTCTGATACTTCTCTGTGTCTTATAAGGTCTTGGGAATAAATTATATGCAACTTTATTCTTTTTATTAGTAGAACACAACCCAGCACTGCCTGCATTAAATACAGGTAGTCCTTGACTTGCAACAGTTCATTTAATGACTCTTCAAAGTTACAACGGAACTGAAAAAAGACTTATGACTGTTTTTCACAGTTACGACCTTTGCAGTATCCACCTGATCATGTCATCAAAATTCAGATGCTTGCAACTGGTTCATATTTATGATGGTTGCAGTGTCCCAAGGTCAGGTGATCACCTTTCACACCATTCTGACAAGCAAACTCGATGGGAAAGCCAGATTCACTTAACAACTAGGTTACTAACTTATCAACTTATCAACTGCAGTGATTCACTTAACAACTGTGGCCATAAAATAGGGAAAAACTCACTTAACAAATGTGTCACTTAACAACAGAAATTTTGGGTTCTATGGTTGTAAGTTGAGGGCTACCTGTACTATATTTATAATTGCATGGTGAATGTTATACCTATAATTTTAGTTTATTGAATATTATGCTAATAATCTTTGTGTGTATGTGCGCATGTGTGTGCAGATGCACACATGCATATGTAACTTTAATCTTAATCCTGATTATTATATATGAGTCTCAAAGTTCAGGAATTTCAAATTCAGACATATTTGTGCTTATTCTAGCCTTAATCAGATAAGTAACTTCTCACTTGAAAAATGGAGCACGTTGACTTCAAGCAGATAGTTCAGGTGGCAGAAATAGGGGACAAATCCTGAAGTTAGTCACAGATGTCAATATAGAGCTTTTAATGTACCTGAATCCCCAATCGACTATGTGGTTTTCCAATTCAAGTGGCAATACATCTTGGACTGGTATTTTTCTCAGATTCACTTGCAGATATCCCAGATGTTAGTAATCCATGAACGGTTTACATAAACGTGCAGAATATACTAAATGTTCAGATCGAGCACTATTGTTTGAAAATCATCAATTTTCAACACTCAACTACCAATTATAACTTATTGTTAAGTGAAGTAATAAAAAATGCTGCGATAGGCACATTTGTGGAAATCACCACTGGAAATAGCAATAGCACTTAGACTTGTATACTGCTTCATAGTGCTTTACAGTCCTCTCTAAGCAGTTTCCAGAGTCAACATATTGCCCTCAACAGTCTGGTTCCTCGTTTTACAGACCTCGGAAGGATGGAAGGCTGAGTCAGTACAGGTAGTCCTCAACTTGAACTGGTCAGAATCGAACTCCTGGCAGTTGGCAGAATTAGTCTGCAATACTGCGTTCTAATCATTGCTTTCTCTAAAAGTAATGCTTGAACTCTAATGACCATGGAATTCTTGGAAATCATGATAATGTGTTGCCTTGACACAAAACTGAATACACCCTTAGCAATCATGACTGAATTGACTAGGATCTTTAATCAAATAATGGAAAAGAATGAAGTGATATGATAGATTTGCTTGTCATATAAAAATTATTTGCATATCAATGGACTAAAAAGTTCTCCAGCTTCTTTCTCAAGTTAATTTCACTGTGACACTGTATGTCAGAATGCAAGAACAAAATACACCTGGTTACTTCTAATTCCCTTTTGCATATTCATATTTCTTCAACATTGTTAAAAAAATAATGTCATGTCTTATTTGTATCAAACTCGTGTCTATAAAATAATCTACAAAAAAGAATCTTGAAGTTTGATCTGATACAATTTGATTCAGCAGTGGTGGATATGGAATGCAATTCAGTTATTGAAAAATTAAGGTAGAGATGCGCAGATCTCTTTTCCTGTAAATGTGACCTTTTTCTACCTGTTCCGTTCAAGAGGTAGATCTATCATATCCTGGGGCTGGGGCTGCCGATCAGAGAAAAATAAAATAAAAGGAATGGAGGATACCGAAAATTTTCCTGGCATCTTTCTGGTTTCAGAATTATATGAATGTATTTAATGATTAACTTCTGTTCGCTGATGAAAGTTAGGAAAATCCCATTGGGCATACAGTGCAGGGTGCAACCCCTTTATCAAAGCAGGTCAAACCCTAACCCTAAGGTTGACATTCAGTTCTGTTACCACTACAAAGGCATGAGATACAATTAGAAGACCAAAGTGATCTGGTTTCTGGTGCATGGTGGAAGTTTCCAAAATTCCTACTGTAAAATATCAGCCATCAGTGAAGGGTAGTCTTGGAAAGTGATAAGTCAAGAACCGTCACCTCCAATGTCAACCAAAAATAAAACAGAAGACACATACACACACACACATTTTTGGGATATAGTGTCTAAGGAGTGAAAAGATTTAACCTAAAGATTTTGTAGGTCAAGGTTTTGCATTAACCTTGTAATAATAGAGGGGAATGGTATTGTATTGTATTGTTTTACAGTAGTAAAAGGGGGAAGACAGGCTGCTGGAATGCAGCTGGATGGTCTTGAGGGTCACAAATTTTACTTTAGGACATTGATTTCTCCAGTGTCGCAGCTACCCACATTTTTAACAAACAAAACAAACTAAAGTCTCCATTTAGAAAGTATAAAAGGGTTCAGGGTCTAGTAGCTACCTCAAGAGTCCCCACCTCCAGTGGGACAGGGTTTGTCTCCTTCCCCAATACCAGCTGCCTCCTATCCTGTCAACTTTGCCAGACCTGTGGTGGAAAACCCACCCCCAAATTACTAACAACAAAAGAGAATCCAAATAATTTTTTTATTAGTTCCAAAGCTAGCAAGTTATAGCAAGTTCATTGGTCTCTTGCCAAAAGCAAGACTTATAAGGTTATATGGATCTTATATAGAATCTTGATCAAAGAGAGTCTGAGCTGCCAAAGATTCTGAACACAGAAAGAATTGCTTCAAAACTGTGAAGGATAACTACAAAGGGAGACACAGGGAGTCTTCATAATATAAACTTATTGAAAACACATTCCTAGAAAGGAAGCAAAGTACCTTTAATATACAAGTTGATCCATGCTTCTAGTTGTTATTCCCAAAAACAAACTCTACCTTTACAGTGGAAAAGGGAAAAGATATGGAGGTGCAGTACCATATATCCTTGAGTCACACCTCCTTTCAAGAATCATGATTCATAATAATGGGTTATAATTGATTATAATATAATCAAATAGTCCCTACAAGTACAGGTGGGCATAATTATAAAATTCCATTCTGAAAGATGCTACTGTATATGAAACTTAAGCACTCTCACACCCGCACACACACTATGTAAGTAAACATAAGTATAATTCTATAATTGCTTCAACCTGATTTCTTACTCAAACCCTCTACATCTGATTGTGATGCACCTCCAGAGATAAGCCAAAGGACACTCTACACATTGACATAATTAACAAACGTACTTGGGAACAGCTTTACATATGGTTTCTTGACTCATCTGTCACTACTGTTTCATGTACACTGGCACCCAGGGCAGTCTTCAGGGCCTGATTGAAATTATATCTCCCAATGTAACCAATAAGCATTCAAAAAATAACCAACAATGTTTAATTTATAAAGTACAAGGACAAATTGGGATGCTGAAGACCTTTCATTTGAAGACCATTGTTTCTCCTCCCTCTCTCCAAAATACCTCTCCCAGCCATTGATGTACAGTATCCTAATGGCCACTTTTGCTATTCTTCTTTCACTACTACTTTTGTGACACCAGCTTTCTTCCATCTTCAGCACATCAACTGTTGTCATTAGTTTGTAGAGATTCTCAGTCATCCAGGTCATGGTTGTCCCAAAGGTGGGGCAACCATGACCTGGATGACAGAATCTCTACAGACTTTTAGTTATACAATTTGGGATGAACACACTTTGAATGGTGTGAGAGTAGGAATAGATTTCCAGAGGAAAAATTGCAGACTACAGGAACCAGGAGCACTTCTCAGGTGACCCTGAGGACATAGATAAACCTCCAAGTGCTTCAATGACCCTCTAAAAGGATGAAATGACGAGCTGTCTGCAAAGAATATAAATCCTTCCATTCCCCACTATCCTGTCAGAGTTGAAGAAGCTTGGATGAGAAGTGAAACGTCCTCAAAAGAAAAAACAAGAAAGTCCAGTTGCCTCCTGAAAAAGCACCTTTGGGACAACTGTTGTCATTGGCATGTTGTTTTAGAGCTGTAGAAGGATAAGGCTGAAACATACTCTCACATATCTCCAGCAATAACTAAAGTTGGAAAAGTATTTTTATAAGGATTATTGATTTAGTTCAATGCATTGCTGCCAAAAAGGCTTCTGACATTTTTTTTTTGTGGTGAGGGGAGGGAGAAGAAGAGTTATTTAGGGGAGGACTATTACAACTCACCACATTGTCTATTCTGCCCTCTCCATGGTATTTACTTTTATTTAGGGCATATTTGGCGAAGCTCTTGTATTTATGTTCATTTCTTCCCAGTGGATTTCCTCATATGTATAATTTAATTTACTCTGAACAAATAAACTCTTCTAAGTGGTCTGAATGATTGCTACCTCAGTGAAATAAACCAACAGTGTTTACTCAGTGCGTAATACGTCAGCATATACTAATTGTGACAAAGAAAAGAAAACTTCTGAACTGTACCCATTCTTTTCAAAATTGTCTCCCTTCTTACACTTCAGAAGCTTAGAAAATGTAAGTATTTATGTATTTTTGTTGCCCTGAAAGGGTTTAAGAAAGCTGGCAAAACCACTTTGGGGCATTCACAGATGTACACGTTAAGATGTATGCATCTCCAAATAATCTGACTCTCCAGTACTAATTTTGTATGCTCAGTCTTCTCTGTGTCAATGCGTGTAACACTTAACTCCTCTTTACATCCCAGTTCTGCCCTTTGAGTGCTAAACAATACAGAATCACCTTCTAACAGCTCTTAATATATATTTTATTTCAACTATCACTCTTATTTGTCAGGTGAGTTCTTCACCCCAGCAGGTGTTCTTTAATAGTGTTAAGGAATAAACAGAACTTAGAGACAGACTTGTGCTGCCATTAGCTAATGGGTTATGAAGCAAAAGGGACTTCTGTTTAACCTCCCTGCACTTAGCCCGCTGTTGGGAAGAAGTGGAGGGGGAGAAAAGGGTATAAGCGAACAAACTAGCTTGCATTCCACATTTCACCAGACCCATGGGAAGTAAGCCTGAACTTGAAATGTAGTTCTTTCGATAAATAGATGAATGAATATGGCTGTCATTATATAATTATTCAGCCTGGGAACTCTTTCTCCTATTTATTGTCTACAAAAACTGTACCTGTGAATTCTGCAAAGCTCTTGACCTCCACGACAGAGCCAATGCTATTAGCCTTCCTTGATGAACAAAACAGAAGGGAGTCCACGGAACAAAACCAATTGTGGAAGGACTGCCATTCCAGCAGTCCTGCACAGCAGCAAGAAATGTTGAAACTAAGAGAGGCACACAACATAAAGCTTCTTTCTTCCCTGGTTAAAAATTAAATATTCATAGCAAGGCTTCCCTATGTGACTCATTTCATCCACAACCTAATGCAATTGGAAATATGCTGCTGAGATTTGTAAACCATGGTTTATGGTTTAGCAAATGATAACTGCCCAGCCAATGGGCATAGTTACACAAATTTATGACTTAGCACAATGTGTAAACTCATCCTCTGTGTCCAAGATATACAATATGCAATTCCTAAAGAGAGTCCCAGAGTCATTCTTTTTTAAAACAATCTAGAATGCTGAGATTGATTTTTGCCTTGACTTCTTAATAGTTTTTCTCAACAAAACAGAGCTCATGTAATTGGACTAGGCTTATGCAGATGAATTGGTAATCCTATTTAACATCACTTCTATTTAACATCTACATGAAATCACTGGGTGAGATTATCTATTACCATGGGGTGAGATTGTTGCGGAGATAAATAATTAGAGGTGAAATGAATCTTGTTTCCCTGCCCTCAATCCTCATGAATAAGACCGGAGTCCAGGAAAGAATAAAAGTAATATAGCACTTAGCAATAGCACTTAGACTTATATACCGCTTCACAGTGCTTTACAGCCCTCTCTAAGCGGTTTACAGAGTTAGCATATTGCCCCCAACAATCTGGGTCCTCATTTTACCCACCTCGGAAGGATGGAAGGCTGAGTCAACCTTGAGCCGGTGAGATTTGAACCGCCGAACTGCAGCTAGCAGTCAGCTGAAGTAGCCTGCAGTGCTGCACTCTAACCACTGCGCCACCTCGGCTCTTATAATATATTTGCATAACAAAAATAAGAACACCTAAGTCTGTGTCTACATGGTGAAGAACAAAAAGAACAAAGGAAAGATTAACACATGCGCAGTAATCACATGAGAACTTTCATATCAGTATACAGTGTCATTTCAGAATAAGAGTCCTGCTGACAAATTAAAATGAACGTAGTGACAGAGATACCATCAGTATGCTTATGATACCCAGTTATACATCACTGCTCCTGGTAAGCTAAGCAATGCTGTTGATGTCTTCTCTTATTACTGGAGGCTGTGAGGAACTGAATAAGGAAAAACAGGTTTCAACTGAACCATGGCAAGAGTGGCTTTGGATTTTGGGATCTTCTCAATCCTGGGATCTATCTTTGGAGCTGGATGGGGTTACACTGTCCCAGTCAGACCCAGTGCACAATCTGGGGGTCCTTCTGGACTCACATCTTCTGCTTAAAGGGCAGAACCTGGCAATTGTGGCCTGGAGGGCCTTTGTGCATAGCTTTGTGTTATGCACCAGTTGTGCCCATTCCTAGATTGGGAGACCCTATTATCAGTTACATACTACACTTCTGCTCTGTGAGCTGCATTGGTTACCTGTTTGCTTCTGGGTCTAATTCAAGTTGTTGGTTATGACCTTTAAACCCCAACATGGCATGTGGCTCTCCTTAATTACATCTACTTGTTTCATTTGGTCCACCATGCTGTGGGTCCCATCAGCCAAAGGGTTTGTTTGATGAAGCACAGGAAGAGAGATTTTTCTGGCATGGTGCCTGCCTTCTGGAACATCATTCCAATCTTACCCTGAGGTAAGATTGGCACTAACCCTACTGGTCTTCCATGTGCCATTAGGCATGGAGATCCCATGGAAGCATGGAGCCTGTTAAATGGTTGCCTTGTATATTAATATATACCACACTCTTTTTGTTACTGTGCTTTGTACTTTTAACTGTTTTTAATTGGATTTAATGGCTAAATTTTGTTATTGTTGTTTTGTTTTTTAATTGTGTATAGTGGCCAGAATCATATATAAGTGATATGGGTGGCAATAAATGAATGAATGAATGAATGAATGAATGAATGAATGAATGAATGAATGAATGAATAAATAAATAAATAAATAAATAAATAAATAAATAAATAAATAAATAAATAAATAAATAAATAATCTAATTCAGAAAACAAGGACTGGCCTTATCTTAATTGAATACCTCAATGGACTCCAAAAGAATTCACAATTATCCAGAATTTCTGAAACTCTGACTAGTTAGATGTTTATGATAGGTGCTTATGATTCCTCTTCAGTGGAATTTCGGAGGGTGAGGGGAAGGTTGGAATTTTTTTATAGAAATAATTCTCCATATTCCATAAATATCTATGGCTTATTTATCATGAGAATAAAGTATTTATTTCCTCTCCCCATGATTTTTATGTTAATGGATCTTCTAATAATTTAATTTGTTGACAGAAAGAGGGAAGATCCAAATGATAATATTCTTCTATAGCAATCTATCATGCTGTATACATGTAAAATAATAAAAAAACGCATCATATAAAAGTATTCAGAATGTGATATCTCACATCAATTTTCATCAAAAACTCAAGTACATAGATTTGTGTAGCTAATATTCATAGCTACCTTGGGTTATAAAATAGGTAAAAAATAAAGTTGGTCTAAAAATATATTCTGAAGAACTTTCTCACATTAAAATCACAAATGCCAATTGTGCAAAACATAATATTCAATATCATTGATGTCTAAAACTTATACATTATTGCAAATTTTAGATTCTATTAATTTCTCATACTTTCAAATTAGAATATTTGCAAAAGTCATGTTATTGAGAAATATTTGTATAGAAAGTCCAAAGTAAGGCCCTCTGCTTTTGTGGTGGAATAGTGGATTGCCACCGAGGAAAATTATTTTTGCAATCCTGGCATAAATTTGTATCCTATGAGAAATGAACTGAAAATTGTTGTGTGCATTATATTGGATGAGTAGAAATGTGTCTGTCTGTTTTTCTTTTTATCTTTTGTTGGTCTATCTAATGCCACAGTTATATCATTAAGGTTGTCCTAAGAGGTTTTTCTAGCTTATTAAGAATAATGTACTAATGTAGTAAGACTCACAGTGAGATGTCTCCAGATGCCATGATTAATATTTCTAAAGACTTATTTTTCTTAGTAGTTGCAACACAACACTCCATCAGTATCATGTCCATTATTAGCAAATATGTTTTCATTTGTCTTCAAATCAAGGATATTAAGGATGTTCTACAACTGCAGTTTCTATAATTCCATGTCAGAATGTCTTTCCTTTTGTCCCTCCTATTTCATTCAAACCATTGTTTACATTTTTTATTCATGAGTTAATCCATTAATCTATGCATTAACGATCTGCATTTTTTCATAGCCTCTTAGTCCAACTTTGGTTATAACATAGATAATCTTTTCCCAATATGTCTATTCATGTGATATTAATGTGGTGCATTTCATAAGACATACATCTGCAAACTTACTGGGAAATTTTGATGCTAACCTAGAAAAAAAATGCAAAGCATATAGATTTAAAGGCAGTAAAAAACTAGAACTCGATTATTTAAAAGAATAAACATAGAAGCAACTGTAACTGTTGAAATTTCTGTACCGGTAGTTGTATTTTTTTTTTTTATCAAAACAAGAAACTTCAAAGACCATCCTTAGGGGAATTTTTTTTCCTATTGTGATGAAATACCATTAAGAAAAATAATTAATAGAAGAACATAAAAGCCTTCTGTGTGATTAACCTACCATTTCTGGGCTGGAGAAATCCAGAACACCACTATATAACAGTAAAGAGATGCAGAAACTCTCTTTCTTGCCAATTTAGTGGCTGTCCAGAGTTTTGAAGCACAAATACAATTGTTTCAGGACCTACATACATCAATATATGCAGTATATAGGAAACGTGAATGCAATGCCTTGTTAAAAACGTCTTGTGATTTTAAAGCCAGTGTATGAGAAAGCAGCAGAGAAGCATTCAGTAATACACTGCTCCATCTATGTTATAAATTGCAGCCTTTCAGAAGTATGTTTGACCTACCGCCTTGATCATGCACTCTCTACATGATATCTAAGCCCAAACAATTAGAATCATGTGAAGGGAAGTACTATTCAAGGCAGTAGCTTTGTTCCCAACTGTCAGCAGAATACCAGGTTCTAAATCATATAGTTGTATCTTCCTTTGGCATTATTTCAGATGAAGGGATGGCAATAGTGATGGAGGATATTCAGCAGCCTTTTAGAAGGTCACAAACATGGGTGATTCTGAAAATGTTCATCCCATACCACCACACTGGGAAAGTGTAAACAGTGTGTTTGATTGCAATGTATTGTTTCTAATTCTAATTAGAGGTGCAATTACTGTGGAAGATCCAGTTATGACTATCAATTGCTCCTTAATTGAAATAGTTACTCTGAGGGCTATGGGTGGGGCAAATATTCTTAAACAAATAATAATAATAATAATAATAATAATAATAATAATAATAATAATAATAATAATAATAATAATAATAATAATAGAAAGTGTAAACAGTGTGTTTGATTGCAATGTATTGTTTCTAATTCTAATTAGAGGTGCAATTACTGTGGAAGATCCAGTTATGACTATCAATTGCTCCTTAATTGAAATAGTTACTCTGAGGGCTATGGGTGGGGCAAATATTCTTAAACAAATAA
>QLTV01001810.1:1155039-1195053 GCA_003457575.1 Thermophis baileyi | reverse complement strand
TAACAACAACAACAACAACAACAACAACAACAACAACAATGTAACAGTGATACCCATTGCCATCGGGGCACTTGGTACCATGTCCAAGAATTTCACAAAACACATCAAGAAATTGTAGCTTCCTGCAATAACACCAGCGGAACTGCAAAAGACTGCGCTACTTGGAACATCATATATTTTAAGAAGATACTTGGTTGATACCTAGGATGCTGGCAGCAACCCGTATCAACCATTAGCACCAGTCAGTGGTATTTGTGACACTTTTAAATGTTCAGTTGACTGAGTTTCATGTTTAATGAATAAAAGAGATAATAATAATAATAATAATAATAATAATAATAATAATAATAGTAGTAGTAGTAGTAGTAGTACCGGTAGTAGTAGTAGTAATATTGTGGTAATCCTCCACCAGTCCTTGTAACCCCATGTAATTGTGGTGTGTAAGATTGATGCATTATTGAGCAACTTTTGTATTTTTTATGTTTTTATTCTGTTGATACTGTAAATCCTTGATTTTAACCTTACTCCTTTGCTTCTGAAGAGCTTTTGCCAGCGGATCTGCTTTCATGCAGAGAGGGAAACATCATTCCACCAGTAATTTATGCAAATTAAACAACTGATTAGCATAACACTTCTGCCAGCATTAGAGGGTTGCAGAACTGGTAGATAGGTAAAGCAAGCTCCTTAGTGATAATTAACTTTATATTTCTTCAGTAAGAAAAGTTAAGTATAATATCACCACCAACAAAAAAAGTGTCAGTATCAAAATTTCTTGTAGTACAGTAATGGTAAAACAGCAGATTGCCATTTGCAAATGGTCAGCATTTTTCTCACGGCAAATGAGAAAAAATATTTTTAAATAAGATGAACAGCAACTTTAAAGAATATTTGAAGCATCACTTTGGTATGCTTCTTCAACAGGAAACTTACTGGGGATATGTATAAAGGCAGAATCAAAAATAGCAGCTACAAACTATTGAAGAAATATAAAGTGAATTATCATTCAGGAAATTGTTTACCTACTGTATCTACCTCTTCTGCAGCCCTCTGATGCTAACAGAAGTGTTTATGCTAATTATATCTGAAGCTCTGTTCTCTCTCTCTCTCTCTCTCTCTCTCTCTCTCTCTCTCTCTCTCTCTCTCTCTCTCTCTCTCTCCTCTCCCCCCCCTCTCTCTCTCACACACACAATATGTCAGGCCTGGAAACCATCTTGGGTGTTGGATCGTCAGGCCTGTCACATTTAGGACTGTGGGAAACTGGGAGGGGGGAATTGTATGGAGCTGGGGAGATGTGTAGTCATAATAACATTCCTTTCTTCGAGTCAAGGCCACTCTGCCCTGCACCTGGAGGGGTGTGATTAGGAGGCATCTCCAGTTGGGATGGTGAATTGATTGGACCATGTGATGTACAAGTGGGTGATGGGGCAGGGGCTTGGATTTTCTTTTGGGTGGGGAAAACCCGAAAGCTTTCAGATTCGGGTTTTCCCAGATGTGCCAAAATGACATCTCTAATAAAGTGGAACTTTGAGGAAACTCAAGCCTCAGAGTTTTCTTTCGTTGGGGGTGTTACTTAGAACTCTGACACAACAGGCCTCCACACACTCTGCTAGAGAGAAGTTCCCTGAAGATAGGCTCCAGCATGAGTCCAAAAGCTCAAAAGACTAAACCTCTGGTCCTGATGACCGACCCAGATTGGATCCTGCAACATTAACCTGGGACACATATATTCGCCTTAATTTGTGATAGGGCTCCATTTGGGTGGTTGATCCCCTCTGCCCCATGAATGCTTCTGAATATTTCTGAATTAGGGGTAAACAAACTGAGCTAATATATACTCTTCATGTCATGAGAGCTTGTGGGGCATTTTCACATACTGGCAGCTATGAGATGCAGCCAACCCCTTCCCTGTTATCTTACACAATGGCCCTGGAGTCTATAAAGTATCCACAAATCTTATAATTGTAATAATTACTAATTATTAATATATAATTATTATATATTAATTATTGATATAAATAATGATGGTGCCATGGATCTGCATGCTAACTTTCTATTCATTCAAAAAATAAAACAATGGAGGTATCTATGAGTAGCACTTTGTCAATCCCTGCATTGAGGTATCAATGAAGAAAAGAAAAGGTATGTTGAATGTTGATGTTGATAATAGTAGTGGGTTTTCTAAAATCAATAAATAATTATAATAATATCAACAACAAATATGACCATTACAGAAACAGATGGAGACAGAGTAGTCCACTCCAAGAGAAGGCCAGGGAACCTTTTATAAAGGAAAATGAAGCACATTTGTATATAGAAGGTTGTTCTTAAATCAAAGAAGTTGCTGAAATTCTTTGATTTCTCTTTTCTTCCATAAATATTACTTATCTGTAGTTTGTGGATTTCTTGTGACTGTGCCTAAGTCATTCATTCCTGCCCATGGGATGAAGCCTGACAGTGAAAAGCAATAACAATTGCCATTGTTTCCCCTCTGAGAAAACCCAGAGTCTGATCATGACTGCCAATACATATTTCGCTCTTAATAACAACAGTGGCAGCTTGTAGGCATTTCTAGTAATAGACCGTGGGCCTGCCATTATACCTAACTAAAATTTGCATTACTCATGTTTATTTTTTTAAAAAAAATGTTTATATTTTAGATCAGATTGTTATCTGCACGCCATGACGGGGTGAGCTCCTGTTCTTGCCCCAGCTTCTGCCAATCTAGCAGTTCGAAAGCATGCAAATGCAAGTAGATAAATAGGTACCACTTCAGTGGGAAGGTAACAGAATTCCATGTGCCTCGGCATGTAGTCATGCTGGCCATATGACCACTGACGTGTTTTTGGACAACACTGGCTTCCATGGCTAGGAAATGGAGATGAGCACTGCTCCCTAGTGTCAGACATGACTGGACAGGGGAAATCTTTACCTTTACCTTATTACTTGTTTTGGTGCCTATGGGAAAGTATGTTGAAATATCAATCAGGAAGCAACACAGCAAAGATTAGTTATATATCATCACTGGTATTCTGCTTCATCAGCTGTGGATAAGACAAATCAGTCCATAAATAAAACCTCCAAATCAGTCCATAAATAAAACCTCCATTACATACTCTGAATTTCCTAAATGTATCTGTGCGTTTTTCAGGATGGGGGAGAAAAGAGGATGACTTGACACACTCTTTAGTATTCTTTCCCACTGGAGATGAAAACGGGGAGGGAAAGAGTGACCATTTCTTGTCTCAACACAAAAAGCAAAACCACCTAATACAATTAAGAAACTGTAGTACATTCTTCTAAACTCAGACAGTGATGGTCTGCTTAAGCCAAGAATGATATCCAGCTGCCCTGAAAAACTTTGGTATATGGTGGATGTATTGTATAAACATAGTGGTTACATGGGATCAAATCCTTCAGTATATATGTTGGGCAAAATAGAATATCCTCTTGAAGATCAAATTTGTATGCAGAACTTTCTTTAAATTGATAGATTATGGTCCACTTTAGCTAACAAGTTTAAAGTGAGAATCAATTTGTGGTTAAAGCACCAGGCTAGAAAGCAAAAGACCGTAAGTACAAATCCCATCTTAGCCCTGAAAGCCAACTGAGTGACTTTGGGCTAGTTACTCTCTCTCAGCCCAACTCACCTCACAGGGTAGTTGTTGTGGAAAAAATAGGAAAAGGAAGGTGTGTTGGATGTGTTTGCCACCTTGAGTTATTTGTAAAAATAATAAAGGTGATATCTAAATAAATAAAATAAGCAATACTATGTCTGAGCTGCAAAAACACAGACATCCACAAGATGGCAACAAAGAGTAAAACATTTCTGTATCTCTTTCCCCAGCTAAATCTGACTGGCTGAAGCCCTGATATGGCACCTTAACTATGCATTTCCACTAGCTATGTTCATGCATGACAACAGTGCGTGATGAATTGTGTCTTAAACCATTAAGCATGTACATTTGAGATGCAGCCACTTAAGGATTTTTAAAAACAATGAACCAAAGACTTAAAATGTTTATACTACGTATTATCGCTTCACATAAAGATTTGGAGAATGTGCAAAAATTAAAATAATTGAGTGGTCTGCAGGTTAATTCCAATGATCAAATAATGCTCTCAGATATGGATACTATGCATATAATGTCTGACAGTCACCCAGGCAATATATGCACAAAAACAGGCAATATGCAACATGTCTTATTCAGGGTGTCGCTTTATGCTTATCTTTTGTACCTTTAAATGGGTTTGTGTGCAATCGCCAAACCTTCTAACCACTTGCTGAATCATTTTCATCCTTAAAGCTTTTTGCCTTGATATGTAAGAACCCAAGTCCTCCTAATTTCCATTTCCAGCAAAGGGAGTAGGAAAAACGAAAATTTAAACTTACATAAACTGTATCTTTAAACAGGGGAGAAAGAGAATTGTTGCCCTCCTCCTAATATTTAAAATACCTTCACTACAATTTAAAACCGATGTGCAGGAACTGATATATTCAAATACCCAGTGTCTATTTGAAGGGACTTCTGAAGGTATACCCTGCCAACTGTGTGTAGCAAACCCTTTTGAATCTTGCCCTTGAAACAAAAATTAGTGCCTCAGGGGACCGAGGAAGTACAGACAACAGCTAACTGCAGAGAGGCTGAGATTCAAGCTCTAAATTTCCTACAGTGGAAAAAGGAAGAAAAAAGGAGAGCAAAAATGCAGGTGGAGAGAGAGAGAGAGAATACAAAGATGAGAAATGCGTACCGGAGCCATTGGGAAGACAGTTGGTGGGAGAAAGAAAGAAAGAAAGAAAGAAAGAAAGAAAGAAAGAAAGAAAGAAAGAAAGAAAGAAAGAAAGAAAGAAAGAAAGAAAGACCTACTGGGAAATCAAGCTAACAACAAACAGAAGCCAAAGGCTCGGAAGGAGTTTCAGTGGCAGCTTCTGCTTATCAGGGCACCAGCGTTCAGTAAATAAATTAGCAGCAGCTTTGAGTGTGTGGAAATTAGCAGTGACAGTATGAAAGAGGCAGATGAGGGGCTTTTATCTTCTGTAAACATTCAAAGAAGCACTTCTGAGGGGAAGATTGGGGCAGAGTTGGCAATGGTGGCTACGATTGGGAGAGGGAGGGGGCAAAACGGAATTATTATTCCAAAGGGAGGGAGGGAGGGGGAGGGAGGGAGAGAGAGAGAGAGAGAGAGAGGGAAAATATCTATTTCATCTCCTAGCAGTTCAGAACTTCATTTAGAACTAATCAGCTCTGTCTACTGTCAAGTCATTTCTGACAGCAACTCCCCTTTGGATAGTTTGTCACTCAGAAGATGTGAAAGAAACAACATGATAAAAATATCTGTGTCTTTCTGAAATGATGATGGGGTGGGGAGTGGGGATGAGCAAGAGAAGTCTACAAAAATCTGAACCCACCTCAAATGTAGCCCAAAATCAGGAGTCTGGTGGCACTTTTTCAGACACAAATCTGATTCCAAGGGACAAACTTTTATGAACAACATCTCCCTTCATCAGCTGCACAGAATGCCTAAATTAATGTAAGATTTAAATTTGGTTGGGGGGGAGAGAGGGGAAGGCAGGTTAGTTGTGCAGATTACATGTAAATCAGATTAACTGAACCTTACCAATTAGCAACTGTAATGAGTGAATACCACTCTTGTGAGAAAGGGTGCACCATTTGGAGAATGGCAGATGTCCCATTCTTGCAATGCTTCAGAAGATCTCAGTTTTCTTCAAGTTTTCCCAAGTATCAAGAGAACGGGTTGTGCAGTTTGGCACACATGATTTGGAGAATGTCCTCAGGAAAAAAAGTCTGGTGCTTTGTATAGAGTAGGATCAGGCCAGGCATGCCTCAACAGCAGCAGAATGAAAATGGTGAAAGTCAACTGACCATGGCACAGTCCAGGGGTGGGTTCCTCCCAGTTCGGACCAGTTCGCCCGAACTGGTAGCGACCCGCTGGTGATGTCATAATGACATCACCGAACTGGATTGGTCGGTGTCGGTCCGTGGGGGCCGCCATCTTTTTTTTTGAATTTTTTTTTTTGATTTTTTTGAATTTTTTTTCCCTTCTGAGAATGCACAGAAGCCGACTTCCGGCACTGTGCATGCGGTCACCATCTTTTTGGGGGGCTTTTTTAAAAAAAAAATTTTCCAGATTTTTTGTTACTGCGCATGCGTGCGCACGCACCCACGCAGCACAGGAGGGAGCGAACCGGCAGCGAGGTAAGTTGGAACCCACCCCTGGCACAGTCTATGTAGCTCAGGACAGTGAGAGGCAACTAGGGCTTTGCACAGTGTTACTGGTCGCTGTGTGGAGCTTGAGGTGGCATTTTTCAGTGGCAGCAGGGACTGCTGGAACCAGAATACAGGCCTGGAGTGCCAAGAGCTGACTGCTGAAGACCGCAGATATTTACTTCATCCCCAACTTAATGATGACACTGATGAGTATCACTATGCAGGGTGCCCCAAAGGGCATAATTGATGGGGGGAGAGATAAGTAGGTGAGGAGAGTTAATCATAACTGTGTGGGGGCCAAATTTTGATTACCCATTATAACCATGGGGGCATTGCAATGGTCATAAGACCTTTTGTCCAATACTGTAATAACTTTGAATGTCTGCTGCTTGGATGGCCATAAATTGAGGATTCCCTCTAGAGGTTGGCTAAAGGATTTGGTGTTGTGTTCTGGGTGGGAGGCTGGAAGTATGTAGATTGCCAAGTGATCCTACTGAAGGTGGTGTTTACATGTCCATAGAATAGTTTTAATATGATCTAGGAAATAGGCTTGTTTGGTAGATAGATTGAGGCTGAGGTTGACGTTAGGATAGAAGTTATTGGGGTTTTGATGGAATTTGATATGAGATTCTCTTCCATAAGTCCAGAGGATGAAAATGTCATCAATGAATCTAAAGTAAAGAGGAGTTTGGGGGTAAGAGTTGAGAAAGTGTTGTTTTAGGTCATTGGATATTATGAAGCCACAACTGGGCCCATCAGTGTACTATTGATTTGCAGGGATATGTTGTTGCCAAGGACAAAGTAGTTGTAACTGAATACAAAATCACATCTTTTAATAGCAAGGCATGCTGTATTGACATCCATGTTGACGTTTTTAATCATTTTAAATCCATTTTTGTAGGGGATATTGTTTTCTAATGCTTCAAAATCCATGGTGGCAAAAATGATGTTGTTTAGAGAGGTTTGTATATAGGACAAACAAACCAGATTTGCATAATAGATGCAGATTTGACATATGGGGGCAAAATAAGGACAAGGTAATAGAGTAGTTTAATACCTGAGGACACTCCATTACATTTCTCAGAGTAGTTGTTGTGGAACAAACAAGTTTCACCAGCACAACTGCGAAAGAGTATTGAATTCACATGACATTTATATATATAAAAAAAGTTTCAGGCTCTTGAAAAAGGTCTTAACAAACACAATGAGTAAATACACTATAACTGTTAATTGATAAAGTACTTGTTTTGCAAGTATTTTGTACCTGCATAACCACCCTCTCTTCTCCTACCCTTTTCCAGGAATGTCATCACAATTTAAAACTTGCGGCAGTTTAGCTACTCCACATGGAGGTATTTGTGGAACTACTATTCAAAAAAAGCTTATATATAGTCTGAAAAGGTACTATTTATTTATTTATTTATTTATTTATTTATTTATTTATTTATTTATTTATTTATTTATTTATTATTTTAATTTGTTGAGCATGTACTAGATAACAGGTATAAGTATAAACATGGACATGAACAAGGAATGAGTACAAGTAAGTGGGGACAGTAGGACAGGGACGGTAGGCACGCTGGTGCGCTTATGCACGCCTCCTTTTACGGACCTCTTAGGAATGGGATAAGGTCCACGGTAGACAGTTTAAGGTTGAAGCGGTGGGGGTTAGAGGATGTAACAACGGAGTCAGATACAGAATTCCAGGCGTTGACCACTCTGTTGCTGAAGTCGTATTTTCTGCAATCCAGTTTGGCGCGGTTTACATTGAGTTTGTATCTATTGTTTGCTCGTGTATTATTGAGGTTGAAGCTGAAGAAGTCATTGACAGGTAGAACGTTGTAGCAGACAATTTTGTGTACTACACTTAGGTCAGACCAGAGTCGGCGTAGTTCTAGGTTGTCCAAGCCCAAAATTTCAAGCCTGGTGGCATAAGGTATTCTGTTGTGAGCAGAGGAGTGGAGTACTCTTCCCGTGAAATACCTCTGGACTCGTTCAATTGTGTTAATGTCTGATATATAGTGTGGATTCCAGGCAGACGAGCTGTATTCGAGAATTGGTCTGGCAAAGGTTTTATATGCTCTAGTTTGCAGTACAATGTTACCAGAGAAGAAGCTTCGCAAAATTAGGTTAACATTACATTACATTCCTTTTGATTTGTGGCTACCATAAGCTGCCATAGATTAACATAGTTCTCCTTATACAATGGGCACTTCTAATGTAGTACTCTGTTATAATATGACATGATGTATTGTGGCCATTACCACATGTTGCTGTATCAAAAGCTACAACATTGTGTGAGGCTCACACAATTAGGCAAACTCTAATAAGCTGGAGTCATGCAGGAACTTTACAAGTCCCAGAATATTCCTAGTACTAACCACAGTATCATCATAATATACAATCAATCAAAATAGAGCTGGAAGTTACCTTGGAGTCCAACCCCTTGCTCAAGCAGGAGAACCTATACCATTTCAGACAAGTGACTTTCCAGTCTCTTCTTAAAAACGTCCAACGATGAAACACCCACAACTTATGATGGCAACCTGTTCCACTGGTTAATTGTCCTCTTTAATTCCAGGTTGCTTCTCTCCTTGATTAGTTTCCATCTATTGTTTCTTGTCCTGCCCTCTGGTGCTTTGGAAAATAAGTTGACCCCCTCCTCTTTGTGGCAGCCTCTCAAATACTGGAATACTGCTATCATGTCAGTTCTTCTGTTCTCTAGACTAGCCAAACCTAAATCCTGCAACCCAAATCCTGTAAAAGTATTACAACACAGTAATATTTAACTCATTGTGAATTATAGCCAACAGGTGAAACATAAATTGGAGTAGAATTTCCTCTCCAATGCCATGCATTCAGCTAGATTTTTTAATCTTTATTTCTGGAAACATAATGTATATTCTGAATATTCAATAGGAATAGTAGAGTGGTACTGCTCGGTTAATAATCAAATACAGCAGATAGAAATCTATTCAATAACTAGAAGCCAGTGAGTAATTATCAATGGCTTTATGTCAGAATAAACGAAGGAAAGTATCAATTGTTTTCCCCCTAGAATTGATACTGCAGCCAGCATTAATCAATATACTCATTAACAGCACATGAGAATGTAAATTCAGTGATCATTGAAGCTACAGAAGACACACAACTCGGGAGGGGGCAGTAAATGGCAAAAGGAGACCCATGAAAATATATAGATGCAACTGTTTAATTGTAAGATTATATCAGACTAGGAGATACATTTGGGACAGAACATGCTATCAATTTAAAAATCAAGGAGGAATAGTTTTCAGAGGGGCCCTCTAATTCACTATCAGTTATTTTATTATGACTATCTGGATTATTTCTGTCACACAAAAAACAACGTTATTGTAAGCAGCTCTTCCACAATTATTACTCTTGTTTGTGTTATTTTCAAATTCATTGTTATCTGAAACATTTCTGCTCAACTGTTTTGCATCCTTCTGTATTGAGAGCAATCAGGATGAACAAGATGAATGTTAAATAAGATATAAAAAGTAACTGGATGATTTAAATCTCAAAAAGGGGGGAGAAACATCCAAATTCACAGAGTTAAATAAAATATAAAATGAAATACATTTATTACATATGAAAATATATTTAGTATGCTTGAGTTTTTATTTTGATTTTTCTAGTTGCTTTTAGTATATTTGACAGCATCCATTAAAGAATATATCAGTGAGTTGGAAATTACAGGTAATCCTCAATTTACTACCACAACTGAGCCCAAAATTGCTAAGTGAGACATTTGTTAAGTGAATTTTGCCCCATTTTACAACCTTTCTTGCCCCAGTTGTTAAGTGAATCATTGCAGTTGTTAAGTTAGTAACATGGTTGTTAAATGAGTCTGGCTTCCCCATTGACTTTGCTTGTCAGAAGGTCGCAAAAGGGGATCACATGACTCTGAGACACTGCAACCGTCATAAATGTGAGTCAGTTGCCAAGCATCCAAATTTTGATCACATGACCACAGAGATGCTGCAACGGTCCTAAGTGTGAAAAATGGTCATAAGTTACTTTTTTCAGTACCGTTGTAACTTTGAATGGTCACTAAATGAACTGTTGTAAGTCGAGGACTACCTGTACTCATTTTCTCCTCATTAGTAATAATTGACCAATGAAGTTTATTCAGAATTGTAGAACCTGAGAATTCATATGATGGATTACATCATTGGCCAATTGATTCAAACATTGTTTCTAACAAGGCTGGACAGTTGCCAGTAGAAGTTTATAGTGAACAAGGAGGAATGATAAAACATGGATCCTGGAGTAAGTATTTAGCAAAGCTTGGATCTAAGAATTAGTTATGATTTGGTTACCTTAAGGAAGCACATACTAGGGCAGTGATGGCAAACCTTTTTTGGCTCGTGTGCCAAAAGGGTGCGCACGCGCACGATAGCGTGCGCACGCGTGCCCACACCCATAATGCAATGCCCTCCTCCCACGCATGCGCACAAACCCTGCTGCCCCCCGCGCATGCGCACAGGGCTCACTGAAGCCTCCGGACTTCCTGTAGGCCCGTTAGGCTGTTTTTTGTTCTCCCCAGGGTTCAAGAAAGCCTCGTGAAGCCTGGGGATAGCGAAAAATGGCCCAACGGGCCAATCAGAAGTTCAGAAACGAAACTGAAGTGGAGCTCCCCTACTACTTACCTTCAGATAGTTGCAACCAGGCCTCGCACACCTCGGCCCATTTCTTCTGCAGCAAGGCTTTCCTGAAGGCCTCTGTAGCTGATAACAGAGCTCCGGATCGATCCGGAGCTCTGTTATCAGCTGCAGAGACCTTTCCTAAAGGCCTTTCCTGAAGGCCTCTCTAGCCGATAACAGAGCTCCGGATCGATCTGGAGCTCTGTTATCGTCTGCAGAGGCCTTCAGGAAAGCCTTGCTGCAGAAGAAATGGGCCAAGGTGTGCGAGGCCTGGCTGCAACTGTCCAAAGCTGAAGAAGTTCCTGAAAACCTCTGACAGCGAAAAGGAGGCTGGGGGTGAGCACACAAGTGAACTTCCGGTTGGCCCGTTGGCCGGTTTTTTGCCGTCCCCAGGGTTCAGGAGGCTTTCCTGAAGCCTGGGAAGAGCTAAAACGGCCAAAAAGGCCAAAAATCAGCTGGCCAGCGCGCACATGGGTGCTCGAGCTGACATAGGGCAATGCCTCGCATGCCCTCAGATATGGCTCTGCGTGCCAGCTGTGGCACGCGTGCCATAGGTTCGCCATCACTGTACTAAGGAAATAGGTGAAGGTCCCTAGGCTGCGCTGGGCATATTTCAGCCTCTAGGAATTATCTCTCATTCAGTAAACTAGAGAAAACCATCCAATCAACTCATGTTTATAATTTCTCCAAAGTAGTTGAATGAACTAAAGCTAAAGCATGGGGATGCAAGAAAAAGAGAGACAGGAAAATAAATTCTTTAAACCGTAAGTTTTGAAAGAACATTGGGATACTATTATACATTTTCTAATCAGTTGTCTGATGGCGTATTATTTTTAGAAGTAGACATTTGTTACTTGAAATTACTTCCTTTATGTGGTTACAAACTGCCTGAACCGCTGGTAATTATATCAGCCTCCAATCTCATTTTTCCCCCCCCTCCTTTCTCATCATCAGAGAAAAATAAATATCTAGAAGGCTGGACAAACATTGGTAAAGTTCAAAAAAATCAAGTGCAATTCCAACCCCCATCTCTAACCCCTGTTAAAATGTTAACATGATGGAAAACCTTTGACTGAGAGGTAACAAGAGAGAAATAGATAGATGGGTTCTATAGACAACAAGTCACAAAGAAATTAAAGCTGTTTCACTGATACACTGATATAATTTTCCTCCAGAGAATATCTACTACTGACAAACAAACAAAGAAGAAACTTGTTTCTTAACATGTGGAATGTGACAGTCAACAGCAAATGGCAAAACAAGAGATTATATTGTGTGAAATGTTCTCAGAAAATATGCTCCTTTGTTTGAAAGTCTCTGATTCTCCAAATTTCTATTGGGTATTTAAGTCCATGCTAATTGCCTTGGAGCCAGTCACTCAATCTCACCCAGCTCACAGGGTGATTGTTGTGGGGAAAATAGGAAGAGGAAGGAGTACTAAGTACATTCACCACCTTGAGTTATTTATAAAAACAATAAAGGTAAGATAAAAAATAAAGAAATAAATATTAACCAGATAAACTATATTCTGCAAAAGGGGCTCCGTGTAGCTCACATCTTCCCATTTTTTCCACAAACCTTGTTCAAAATATTTTTCTCCTTTTGATTTCTGGAGAAGAAATGGCAGACAGAATATGGCTCCATGTAAACCAGAGCTTATAACCACAATGGAATGAAGAGCTGAGTCAGCTCTTTGCAATTCCTGTCTGGCCAAGGAGACAGCAAGACAGTGGTCTTTAGTGAGTTTAGAGCTCTAGAAGACAAGGAATAGTTATCTTGCTCAAACCGTGGTCAGTGCCTTTGAAAGGACACTGCTTCCTTTTTTAGGAATCATTTCTCATGCTTCCTTTTTTAATCATTTTAGGAAATAGCTTGTTAACTACTTTTTAGCTATTAGGAACTTCAGGTTGTTTAGCAGCACCAGGTGAGTTTCCTTCAATCCTTAGCAAAAGAAAATTTTAACAACAAGTTTAATAACTTAAAATTAGGAATAAATTTGGAATAAACAGCAAAATAAAGCTTTGATTTTAGAAAGCTACAAAATGAACAAAAGGTCCAGATAAACTTGAAATAAAATTTTGGAATTAATTATAAAGAATCCTTCCTGTGTGAAAATGCTTTTATTTTGAATTTGTTTAGATTCAGTGCACAATCTAGGAATCCTCCTCATAGCTCCTGCTGAAAAGCAGGTGGCAGTTGTGGACAGACAGCCTTTGCGCAACTCTGCTTCATGTACCAGTTGCAAGGAGGCCTTGTTTATGGTCAAACTTTAGTCACTTCCCAAATAGTTTATTGCAATGTGATGTCCATAGCACTGTCCTTGAAGACCCTCCAGAAGTTTCAGTTGATCCAGAATGCAATGCCACAGGTAGTTATGGTAGAGCTTGCCTATGTGATGTCACTACCTTATGAGCTGCACAAGCTTACTGGGATGATTCAAGAGTCTGCTTATCACCTTTAAATCCCTATATAGAATAGGACTGCTTTGCAACAATTTCTCTCCCACAACAGCAATATATGATAGCTTTGTGAAATACTTAATTATAGAAAAGTGGGGAAGACCTGACATTTCCCCCAGGTGTTTGGACCCCCTTGAGTCAAGATTCATTTTAATTATTTTACCCCCTTCCACTCATCATCTGATAAAATCCAGAAGTGATGTAACTTTGCCTTTATTCATTTGCATTGGTGCTCATTGGAAAACCCCAATGTGAAGGATTGTCTGCCTCCAAACTAACAAACACCATTCATTTCTCTAGCAATTAGTCTCAGCCCATCAAGCACTTTGGTTAAACCCAGAAGAATATTTCATTTATTTAGATAAATGCCATTTGCTTACTTATGGACCACAACTCATTCAACAAGGAACAAGCTGTTGTAGTTTAGGCCCTATTTTTCATTTTCTTAAAAAAAGAGGAAATAAAACAAAGCTAGCAATCAGGAAACAGATTTTTAATATTCTGAAAAAGATTGTTGCAGAAAGATTTTGAAAGAATAATGAAAGAAAAAATTAACAGTTGAACAAGATTGTAAGGAAATCTAACTGACTTGAAAATCCTTTATACTATTATTCAATTACTAAAAAGACCTCAATCATAGAATTCTTTCATTTTCTCACAAATATATTTGCTTGTTGTTGTTAAAGCATTGGGCTTCTGAATACTTCTCCTTTATTTATTTATTAATCTACAAAATGTGTATACCTCCCATCTAAGTGACTCTTAGCAGTTTGCAAGTAAAAAAACACACCATAAAAATGTATACAAAAGTAAACAAAGTCAAAAGATGGAGAAAGCACGATCAATAAGAGTCATGGTGGTGCAGTGGTTAGAATGCAATAGTGCAGGCTAACTCACTGCTCACTCCAGGAGTTCGATTCTGAGCAGCTCAAGGTTGACTCAGCCTTCCATTCTTCCAAGGTCGGTAAAATGAGGACCCAAATTGTTGAGGGCACTATGCTGACTCTGTAAACCACTTAGAGAGAGCTGTAAAGCACTGTGAAGCGGTATATAAGTCTAAGTGCTATTGTTATTGCTATCAAGCCATCAACCACCTCAAAGGATGCCTACCACTGTTGGATCCCTATGGTAGTTGACAAAGCCATCTCTTAATGCTCTGCTGGAAGACCTGAAGAGTGGAGGCCAACCTCACCTCAAAGGTCAAGATGTTCCATAAGTCAGGACCAATGGTGAAGAATGCTCTTATATTATATCCTCCCAGCCAAAATTCTTTAGTTAATGGGGTCCATAACCTGCAGGAGGGATGGATTGCTTTAATTGGGATGAGATGGTTCCTTAGGTAACCTAGGCTCATGCTGTGAAGGGATTTAAAGGTGATAACCAACACCTTGGACAGGACCGAGAAGCAGACTGGCAGACGATGCAGCTCATGCAGCAGAGGTGTTACATGTGCAACACTAGACTTGCCCCAAAGTGTCCACGCCACCACATTCTGCACCAGCTGCAGCTTCTGGATCAGAGGTGGGTTTCAGCAGGTTCTGACCAGTTCTGGAGAACCGGTAGCGGAAATGTTGAGTAGTTCGGAGAACCGGTAGCGGAAATTTTGATTAGTCCGGAGAACCGGTAAATACCACTTCTGACTGGCTCCACCCCCATCTATTCTCTGCCTCCCGAGTCCCAGCTGATCGGGAGGGAATGGGGATTTTGCAGTATCCTTCCCCTGCTATGCCCATCAAGCCACGTCACGCCCACCAAGCCACGCCCACAGAACCGGTAGTAAAAAAAAATTGAATCCCACCACTGTTCTGGATACTTTGCAAGGATAGCCCCATTTAGAGGGAGAGATCTAAATATAATACTGAAGTTTAAAGCTTGTATGTTAAGAAGTCAAAGAAAAAGATGCACTAGAAAGCTTTGACTTTAAAAAAAAGTGTTTAAAAAACTAGCACTTTAAAAAAGGTGGAAAAAAGAGGGGGGGGTTCAGTAAGGTCAAAGAATTTGAAAGAATACAATGAACCTTGTTAATAAAAATGGTGAAAGTTCACAAAGGTTATTAGGTGCAAATAGAATTACATACTATTTCCATAGCAAGGAAGATAAAGGAGGAACAGTTAAATTGATTATTTTATTCAAAGAGGAAAATATATTTTCATTTGGATATCACTTCTGGATTTTGTGCTTGTGATGAGGGAAAAAAAAAGAAACGTTGAGTTTGGTTTTGTTGATGAGAAAGATTTGTTGTTATAGAAATGTCAAGTTATATATTAATGTATAAAGCAAAAAGTTGAGGATGGAGTGTTTTTATCTTGTACTGTGCTAAGAGAGTTGGAAGTCAATGCCTTTCCCCCCCCCCTTGTATCTTACACCCCCTCTTCCTCACTCCTTTTCCTTCCCTTAATTTCCTATTTTATTTTATTTGTATTTTATATAATAAAACAAATTAAAAAATTGATTTTTTTTAAAAAAGATAGCCCCATGTAGAGTGCATTTCAGTAGTCCTTATAGGAGATGACTAGGGCATGAGTGACTGGTGATTGAGGAAAGAGCTTCCTGATACAGGAAAGAGCCCAACTGCGCCTAATACAAAGTTAAACAAAACCTTGTTCAACTACCCTTGACTGCCACTTGGTTCTTGAGCAGAGGACCCCCAGATTACACACCAGGTCCATCTGGGGCAGTGCGATTCAAGAACAGTGATGGTAAACTCCCAGATACAGAGATGGTAAACTCTTGGTCACTACAATACAAAAAAGATGTTGAAACTCTAAATAGAGTGCAGAGAAAAGCAACAAAAATGATTAGGTGGCTGGAGGCTAAATCATATGAAGAATGGTTGCAGAACCTGGGTTTGTCTAGTCTAATGAACAGAAGGACTAGGGATAATATACAGCAGTCTTCCGATATTTGAGGGGCTGTCACAGAGAAAAAGGGGTCAACTTATTCTCCAAAACACCTGAGGGTAGGACAAGATGGAAACTTATCAAGGAGAGATCCAACCTAGAACTAAGGAGAAATTTACTGACAGTGAAAACAATTACGGTAATAACTGAAACAGCTCTTCTAGAAGTTGTGGATGCTCCATCACTGGAGGTTTTTAAGAAGAGATTGGACATCCATTTGGTATAGGGTCTCCTGCTTGAGCAGGGGGTTGGACTAGAAGACCTCCAAGGTCCCTTCCAACTCTGTTATTCTATTCTATTCTATTCTATTCTATTCTATTCTATTCTATTCTATTCTATTCTATTCTATTCTATTCTATTCTATTCTATCCTATCCTATCCTATCCTATCCTATCCTATCCCTTTCTGATATTATTTCTAGTATATCTTTATACCCCTGTGTACTTATACACTTTCTATAGAGTATTGTAGATCTTCAATTACTTGGATGAACTGCAGTAGCACTTCCAGAAAGTTGCACCTGAAATATATTTTCAAAACATGATGTTTGAAGAAATTAAACCAATAATCAGTATGGGTCATGGTCTATGATACCCTGACCCGTAATGTATTAGGATTTTTAGGAGAAGGATTTTTTCCCTTTCTCTTTTCAGTCTTTAATAAAATAAAACGACTTTTCATTTCAAAACTTAAAAACTTAAAAAGTTTCAATTGATAGTTTGCTCTCAGAACATCTGAAATCTGCACAAGAATGTACAACCAGCAAGCTATAATTAATGACTGTATATGCTAAAGTGTCATCCTAAAAGTGGCCATTTAAAAAAAAGTTTTTATTAAATGTTCATGTAGGTTGCCACAAGTATTTAAAATCATCTACCTCTGTTAGAGTCTTATTTAATAAAATAAATGATGTATTCTTATATTGGAATAATGTAGTAAATTAGAATTAACCATATCTGCCCAATTTCTGATACAATGGCAAACTAAGTGAAATATTTTTCATTGCTTAGAGAATTGTTTGGAATTTGATGAATTGGGTCCTACACTCACATACAAGTGGCACATGTTTGTAATCAATGTCAGTGTAAAAACCCAGTACTGGAAAATGTACTGCTGAGGCTTTTGCAATTGTAAATTAAACATTAACTGACCTTAAACCATTCCCAAATTATATAATTAAAGCCAACAATATTTCCATAATTCCTCCCATAGTTATGTTTTTTTTATTTTAATATTGAATGCTTGTAAAGTTCTGTTTTTGCTTGTCCCCCAGCATGATTGGTATTGTGAAGATTATCTTTTTCATTCCATGTCTTCATCAATGTGATGGTTACAGCAGCTTGTGAGAATATCAAGCATGCACTTCCAAAACTGTTGAGTAAGCAAAAATAAGGCTGTTCCTTAAACCCTTCACAGTTTATAGCCACATTTACATAACATTAAATAAGTCAACAAAGGCATCATTAGCTCCCATTAAAATATGAGCGAAGGAATTTAAATGAACAAGACAAGCTAATTGGTAAGTAATGTTGTGTATCAAAATTATGACTATAAGATTCCACAGTTAATGAGAAGTTCTACAATTGTGCTTCCTATACATTTAAAAAATTAAATTAAAGGTGAACATAGTCAGCCAGAAAGTTTTCAAGGCCTCATTTGGAAATACATGTAAGTATAGGCATTTGAAAAGTGCCAATGTTGTATCATCATTAGTGTTTAACTCAGTTTAGATACATTATGTAGCTCAGTAGGAAGATCCATGCATGGGTTCTTAAGGCGATAACATATGTGTTATGAACATCTGCATTAAGAATGAACTACTAAATGTGGATTGATTGCATCTTGAAACAAATCTATGGGTTCATCCTAATTTAATATAAATACTGATGGAAATTCATTTTCCTATTTGTTTTTTGCACTCATTATACAGCTCAGCAGGGGGTGACCTGTATTCCACTAGACCCGTGATGGTGAACCTATGGCACGCATGTCGGAAGTGGCAAGCAGAGCCATTTCTCCAGGCATGCCAGCCGTCGCCCGTTGCTCTTCCAGGTTCAAAAATGGGAGCGTGCGCGCGTGCGCGGGGGAGCGCCGGAAACCAGAAGAGCAGCTCCCTCATGTGCACGTGCGGGAGTGCCAGAAATTGGAAGAGCACATGCCCACACCAGGAAGCTGAGCTTCCGGTTTCCGGCGTGCGCATGTGTGCCAGTCACCTGGTCTTTCGGTTTCTGGCACGCATGCGTGCATGAAGACCAGCTGGTCTTCGCCCACACGGGAATGCCAGAAACTGGAAGAGCAGCTCCCTGGCTCCAGGAGAACTGCTCTTCCAGTTTCCAGCACTCCCGCACGTGCATGCCGGGGAGCTGCTCTTCCAGGTTCCGGCGCTCCCCCGCGTGTGCGCGCACGCTCCCGTTTCGGCACTCGGTGCCGAAAAGGTTCGCCAACACTGCACTAGACCATTAGTCCCCAACCTTTCTGGCTCTGTGGATCAGTGGCAGAGAGGGGGGAGAGGTGATGGTTTCATGCACATGGCCACCGCTTGCGCAAATGGAGTTTTGTGTGCTCCCAGGCTCACTGGCCACTTTTCCAGTATTTAGCCACAGACTAAGGGTTGGGGACTCCTGCACTAGATCATACATAAATTGCAACATGACTATCTGTTTTTTTAAAAGATGCACTTTAGATGTATCCACAGAGTATAATCAACAAGTCAGTGGTGATGACACTGCAACCAAAGCTCTATTTTTATGTGCATTGCCACTCTCTTGCCTTTTTTGACTACAACTTGTGGATGCCGCTGAATGTCTTAATCCCTGATTAGGTTTAATACTTATTTTCCTAACTTCCCATCCCCAAACCACCTCAAACGCAGAAAAAGCACAAAAAAGTAGATCTTTTTTGACCACTGCCAAACCTCCCACTGTATATCCTTTGGCAGCTGACTTTTTTTCTTCTTGAAAATGCAACTTTTTTTCACAAAATATTTATCCACTCTTAATGTATCCAGTAACTAATGAAGCACAACATTAACTAGTGTGCAACTTTGTTTACAGCATTATGAGCTGAGCATCTAGGTGTGTGTGTCTGTGTCTGTGTGTCTGTGTATCTGTGTCTGTGTGTCTGTGTCTGTGTGTGTCTGTGTGTGTGTGTGTGTGTATGCAGAGGTTCTAATCTGTTCTTTAGAACCGTTAGTAACTCAGCGATGACGTCACAGAGCCAGTTCCATCGGTGTCTCTGTGGGCGCCGCCATCTTGGATTTTGCTTCTGCGTATGCGCAAAAGCTAATTTTTGCTTCTGCGTATGCGCATAAGCTATTTTTGATTGCTGCATGCGCGCGCACGGCGCGACCCTGAGCAAACTGGCAGCAAAAGGATCCAGAACCCACCCCTGTGTGTATGTGTTTTTAGCATGAGATGAACAAACCAAAGTTGCTTTCCCCACAGCACTGGATAGATGTGAACATGGCTAATTTTTGGATTCCATGCTTCTTGACATTTTTGAATGCAATTCTCAACTCCAAGTTTTCATACTTTTGGGGGTATTATGGAAGGCTATACTCATGGCAAAAAGCATACATTGAATATACAGTATAAAAATAATTATGAACTTTCAGGTGTTTTTTTTCATTCCTAGATTACCAGAATGATAGAAACTTTAATTCCCTTTTTGAATAAACTATAGCCAGCATACTCTGTAAATCTACTTTTTCTTAGCCTAAATGTCAATGGATAGATTTAATAAAGAGTTCACTAGAAGTAACACAGACGAACATTCACAACCCAGGCACAATCACTTATTTTTACCACTCCTATCATCCAGTATTCTCTTGACCTCAAAGGACCCCTTACATGATCCAATAAAGTGGAACAGTCATGGAAGTTGAAGGCAGAAGATGTGAAAGGATAAATAAATACGTTGAAAGCAAATAAATATAGCTTTGTTTGGATGAAAACACTAGACTAAGCTAAGCAATAAAGGAAAAGGAAAGCAACTGTTATATGACTTGGCTGTGCTTATAATAATACACAGAATCTCTGTGAATCATTACATGGTTTATTAAATGAAAATTTTGTTTGCCAATGATGAGTTAGGAAATTAAACATCCCTGGTTGGTTTTCTTCTTCTTTTTATGTTTGTCCAGAGTTTTGCAGCTTTGTATGCAAGCTTTGTCCTCGGGGGCTCATTAAAAAGACCACTGTTTGCTACTATGATTGTCCAGGGAAATCAGCAACAGATTGCTATTAAACCCTGGAGAATATGAGCTTGAAATTCTTCATGCATTCATAACCAGCAGCAACAGAATCCCTCTTAGCCTTTAGTGCCAAAGGGTTAATTTTATCTCTTCTATCACTGTTGTCAGGATGCCAATAAAACAGTGTGTGATCAGTAGGTGAGACTGACCACTTAATACAACATACCTGCCAAAATTGGCTTAAGATTTCAGGAGACAAAAGGGCAGGAAAAAGCAACAACCCTTCCTTTCAAATACAACGGCATTACTAAGGTTTACTTACAATTCTCTTCTGAAGAAATGCTTAATGTGCTGAGGATTTCCATTCTTTTCATCCATTTATCTTTGGAGGGAAAAGCAAACAGCTTATTCCTATGACTTTTGCACATCTTCTGACAGCAGCATCCTTTTGATTTCATGAGATACAATTGTAAATGGGATTCAGAAACAGTTTAAATTAGATATGCATGTTTCAGTGTAAACGCTCCGTGTATTGTTAATTTAGGTATCTCTCAAGTTCCTAATTTACTGACTTATTTTAAGTTAAAAAGAGACCTCTCTATATCTCTCATAAAAAGAAAAAAGATATCAAATTGAAGTCATTGATGAAAACCATGGTGTCATATACAGTATAGAACATAGAATAATGGAGTTGGAAGAGGTGTTCTAGTCCAACCCCCTGTTCAATCAGGAAACCCTATACCATTCCAGACAAGTGGCTGTCCAGTGTCTTCTTAAAAGCTTCCATCGATGGAGCACCCACAATGCCTGAAGGCAAACTGTTCCACTGGTTGATTTTTTTCTCACTGTTAGGAAATTTCTCCTTAGTTCTAGGTTGTATTTCATTTTTAAATGTATGTATCGTATATTTAAAAATAAAATAAAAACTCTATTCAATTAATCATAAAACTAAACAGAAGTGTGAATTAAGATGATACGTGTAGCAACAAAAGCATCATAAGGCAATTATAAAAAGCTCAATTTGTCTACAATTTTTCTGTTAGGATATGTCAGGTTGGTTCCAGGGTAACATAAATAGAAATATAAGAGATAATGTTCTTCTACTAGTGGTAGCAAGATCTGCTGGGCTGTGTAAACATTAACACAGGGATGAGCAACCTGAGACCAACCAAATGTGTGGTATTAGAATCTTGAACAAAGACTATATTAAATAAAAAAGCAATGCTGTGAAGTGTGGGATTATACTTAGAATATAGATAGAATAACAGAGTTGGAAGGGACCTTTGAGGTCTTCAAGTCCAACCCCCTGCTTAGGCAGGAAACCCTATACTACTTCAGACAAATGGTTATCCAATCTCTTCTTAAAAACTTCCAGTGTTGGAGCATTCACAACTTCTGGAGACAAGCTGTTGGATTACTTGGATGATCAGCCTGATCCTGGCATTTGAAAGGTCTCTTTCTTGGGCTTTGATAAGTGCAGAATTTTATTTGGCCCAACATGGAAGAAATCATATGCCTTCCAGCCTGGAAAAAAGGATTCCCAATGACCCTGACTGAAAACACTGTTTCTCCATGTTTATTAAATGGGAATTGCTAGGGAAAAACTGGTATTCACTGATGAGCTCCTCTCTGCCCAGCTGATGTGTAGGAAGTGAGGCAGCCCTGGTGGCACAGTGGTTAGAATGCAGTATTGCAGGCTAACTCTGCCCACAGTCTGGAGCTCAATTCTGATGGGCTCAAGGTTGACTCAGCCTTCCATCTTTCCGAGGTCAGTAAAAATGAGGACACAGGTTTTGGGGGACAATATGCTGATATTGTAAACTGCCCAAAGAATGCTGTAAAGGTATATAAGTCTAAGTGTTATTGCTGTTGCTAAGGCTCCCATCCAACTAGTCCAAGGAAACCACTAGCCCAAGTCATAATGAAAATGATGAGCTTATCATTAATTTCAAAAATGCTTGTTTGGTCCTTGAGCAAATGCTTGCACAAGCAGACTCAAAATGTTCAGCGCAACACCCCCAGAGCAAGCCTGACCATGGGAATTCTACTGCTTGTGCTATTTCAGTGATTCCATTTAAAATAACCCAAAGGTACATTTCTGAAACTGAGAGATTAATATCCATTGAACTTTCCATTCTCTGTCAATGTATTTGTTCTGTCTGGTAGCTCATTTCTCTTTTCAGCTATGTATAACTCTCCTTACCATACCAAGAGTAACATGAAGTTTTGGAGGCTCAGGTGGCCCATCTTCAGCTTTGCTAGCTTTGGAATTTCGGAGTTCAGCCTCTGGTGATGCTCAAGATGGCTGTTATCGCAATCAACACTTGAAACTTGCCTATGGTATTATTATCCAAATCTGATGGATATAGATTACGACCACCAGCTGTGCACCGTGTTAGTTTTATGCTCAGCACAGAACAATTGCTGAGATGAAACAGCCTTTTATTCTTGCTGTGCTGACATTTCCTTACACAGGTGCCATCGTCCTGCAACTTTGCTCAAACCATTGAGGTTGCATGGCAATAAATTGAGGACAAGAAAAGAATCACATTATCAGTACCTGGGGAGAAAAGGCTAGCAAAGGAAGAAACACAAAGGAGCTGCCAACTTCAATGCAGTTGAGTTCACTGAAAGGCATAGAGGAATGTCATAATTCCAGAGCTCCTGCATCCTCTGATGAAATGGATGTACAGAATTAGCTGCATGAATGGCAAATGGAGAAAGCAAAATTAAATAAAGACTTTAAAAAAAAAAAAGACCCTATGGTGGATTTAACTCTTTTTGCATGAGTGACTTTAGACAAATTGCCTAATGGGATCAAGTAGCTACTGGCATCATTTGGTACATTAAAAAGGTGCCTTGGTCATTTGCTGATTAATGCCTGATCTCCAGGGATTCCCAGAATAATATTTGACAGTCCTGCAAAGAAGGGTCAAACCTAGATCTCTCTCAATCAACTACAGCCCTATCTGGCCCATTTCTAGAACATACACTGTGCTTTATCTGCTTTATAAAACAAAACATTGTGTTTTCTACATTGTCAATCATTTAGCACATTTGATATCTACATGAATTATGTAGTAGAATCCCAAAAATCTTCCCACGTTTTGCCCAAAATATTTCTTACCACCTTCTCCCTAATTAGCAATAGCAATAGCACTTAGACTTATATACCGCTTTACAGTGCTTTACAGCCCTCTCTAAGCGGTTCACAGAGTCAGCATATTGCCCTCAACAATCTGGGTCCTCATTTTACCCACCTCGGAAGGATGGAAGGCTGAGTCAACCTTGAGCTGGTGAGATTTGAACCGCCGAACTGCAGCTAGCAGTCAGCTGAAGTAGCCTGCAGTGCTGCACTCTAACCACTGCGCCACCTCGGCTCTTCATTTTGGCGTTACAAATTAGGGCCAGTCAGAATTCCCTGCATTGAAAGCCCAGAAGAAGGACTATTTTCCCCTTCAGTTCCTTCCTGCATTTTGCATCTCCCCCAATTATGGAACGTACTTCTTGAGGCACTGGATGTAGTTCTCACTCGTTTCATTTTCAGAAAAGAAATTAAGACTTTCCTCTTAAGAGAAGCCTTTTCAATTATAAAAAGCATACTTTAATGTTTATATGGGTTTAATTATATTTTATTTTATATTATTAGCCATTCTAGCAGGATACAAATTGAAATAATGCATAAAATAAAGCAATAATACATACAGTAATGGTTATATAAGCATAATGTTACCATTAGATATGTCCAATGGGCATTTTTTCTTCTTAATCTATCAAATATAATGCGGGCAACTTCCAAAGTCCCATTAGTATGTTTAGCAGCAGAAACAAGGAATTTAAGGACAAATGAATTGATCATGACTTCACTTTTCCTGGAGGATGAGGTGGAGACTATTTGACAAATGCTTATTGACTTGCCATTAGGTACAAGACTCGTAACTGCTGATGTTACAAACAAAACTTCAGGCTTCTCTGACCAGCATTATTAAAAATTTGAGGGCAACAGAGCAAAATGGAAACTTGGGCAAACCAATAGGTTAAATAAATCACTGAGCCAAATTGCTTGACAATTTAGTTTGAGTGGAGCTGCCCTCTTGGAGGTACAGTACAGATGGTCATTCATTGCATGGAATTCTTGACAGATGTGTCCTCAACTATGAGCTAGAGGTGGCTGATGAACTAAAAAAGAAGATGCCATCACTGTACCAATCTTGCCTTTTGCTTCTTATTTCTATACCTAATGTTGTCAATATTTTTATATTTATGATTTTAATTGTAAGCTGCCCAAAGTCACTTTGAAGAGTCAGAAGGGCAGCTTATAGATTAAATAAATAAATTTCCTTGCCCAACTAGCTATGATATTTGTTTCACCTATATAGTGAATATAATGTAAGAATGGCAGAATTGAAAATGTTGATTGTTGATACAAAACCCAGGCCTTTGCCGATGATCTGGTGTTTATTATTGAAGAACCACTTGAAACAGAGCCAAAATTAATAAAACTAATTGAAGAATTTGGATCAGTTGCTGGACTTAAAATAAATAAAAATAAAACAAAAATTATAACTAAAAGTTTTACAAAGAACCAGGCAAAACAATTAGAAGAGAAAACAAGTATGCAATTGTTTAAAAAAGTAAAATACTTAGGGATTTGGCTAATGGCAAAGTGCTCTACTATAAAGGAAGATAATTATACAAAAATATTATCCCAAATCAACAAAGATTTACATAATTGGAAAAACCTACAATTATCCCTAATGGGAAGAATATCCTCGATCAAAATGAATGTCCTGCCAAGGTTGCTATTCCTATTTCAAATCATTCCGATCAATCCAGGCAAAAACTTTTTTGCAGATTTGACTAAAACTATATCAAAATACATTTGGCAAGGAAAGAAGCCAAGAATAAAACAAATTTCGATGCAAGATGCAAAAGAAAGAGGTGGATTCGGACTTCCAAATTGGCAATTATATTTTCATGCTGCAGCCTTACGCTGGATAAAAGAGTGGAGCACTCTAAAGAATGAAAGAATTTTAAGGATAGAAGGACATGACCTTCTTCTAGGATGGCATGCATTTGTTTGGGATGAAAAGTATAAAATCCACACATATTTTAAGAAACATCTACTTAGAAAGTCCCTATTATAAACCTGGTTGGAGATAAAAAAATTTCATTACGAGAAGACGCCTAATTGGATTTCACTGATAGAATCATTTAGACACCCAAGTTCAATACAGTATGATAAGATTGTAAGATATAAAGACCTTTTAAATCAACAACAAAAGTTGAGACCTAGGGAAGAACTGGCGGAAAGTGGTATAAATTTAGATTGGTGGTCTTATACGAAAAAGATTGGAATAGGATAGCTACATGGTTAAAAGAAATTTTGAAAATGGATATAGAAAAAAAACCAGAATGGTTCTTACTGGATATTCCTAATAGGATATATAAAAAGGAAATACAATATCTTGCTATCCATATCCTAACAGCAGCAAGAACCACATACGCACAGTCCTGGAAAAATAAAGAGATTCCCAAAGAGGGGGAGATAATAAAGAAAATAATGGACTGTGCGGAAATGGATATGTTAACCAGAGAATTAAAAGAAAAAGAAGATTCTGATTTCTATAAAGTCTGGAACAAATTTTATAATTGGTTAAAAGAAAGAAGTAATAAATAATAGAAAAGTTAAATGGTGTAAAGTTAAGTATTTAAGTAAAGTTTTTATATGCTTATGGTTTAATAAGAAATTATGATTGAAAGCACTATGTATATTTAAACAAATGATATATATATACAGAATATATCCGATAAGAGCTTATTAGAGATAGGGGACTATTAATGTCTCTATTGTTTGTAATATGTTATGTTGATGTTGTTGTTGTTTTTCTGTGTGTGTGTTTAAATAAAAAAATAAAAATAAAAAAGAAAATGTTGATTGTTGGAATCAAAATGGAAGTCAAAAGGAAAGGATGTGACATACTCTTCACCAAACAGAGTATGTATCACTTGGTTCACTAAAAGTAAGACTTTAAAAGCTCATTAAGAAAACAAAAATAAAAGTGAAAAATCCAAATTGTTATTACAAGTTAATATGGTAACAACAATGTCCATCTGCATGTTTATTGAATGCACAGTGAGATTCACTGTGAAGGAGGTGGACAGTTTTACTTTCTGGAGCTAAAAATGAAAGAGTATGCTGGAGAAATAAAAAATAAATAAATAAAATAAAGAAGAGGGTAATTCCAGAGAGGAACATAAACCTGGCGAAGATTAACTCAGCAGCTTAGGAGATGCTTCTGAATTATAGATTTTGAAAATGGTTACTAAGAGTGCTGTAAGCGGGACCAATCAATTGGTCTTGGACCAAATAAAAATCGACTAATCCCTTGAAGCAAGGGTCAGAAGCCAAAAATCATTTGGGATATGTGATCTGAATAAGGAAGGCAAATAGACATATGAGGCTTAAGAAATAGAAGAAGGGACACATACCAGATAAATCAGATAGATGGGATCAAATACTGGGAGCAGCGTTACGATGATAACTGTTTATACAGTTACAAGAGATTGAAGGCATCTTTCTATTTACGCATGTATGCATGTATTCATGTACTCAAGCCTGGCCATACATCATACCTCATAGAATCCAACAATTGACTACAATGACTTACCGTTTCATCCTTTCAGCCTCCAAGAGAAGGAATAGGTCAGGGGTGTGCAACTATGGCAACTTTACAACCTGTGGACATCAACTCCCTGGAAATGCATTTGGCACACTGGGGAAATAATCTGGTAAGCACCCATCCTCAGCCTGGCATCAAGGGGGTTGAGATTGCAGATCCCAAAATTCCAAGCAATGTAATTGTAAAACATTTGGAGAATGTGGTTCCATGACCAGTACCATATTTGTTGAGTTCAGAAGCAAGCAGAGGTGGGCATCACATACTGTAACAACTGGTTTGCCCAGAATGCGAAAATGTGAGCGTGACATGCACACACTCGCTTTGCTCACTCGCGTGCCTTCTGCGCATGTGCGTGGCAGCAAACACACGGCGATTATATAGGACAGGATAGCGCCGGGGCGGGTGGGCGGGCCCAGCCGCTGCTTGGAACTACCGGTTCATCTGAACCAGTCCAAACCAGCAGCAGCCCACCTCTGGAAGCAAGCTTGAGACCTGTTGCAACCAAAATGGCAGTATCCATTCAAAACAACTCTACTGTAAGTACGAGAGCTGTGCAGTTGTTTGAAGCCTATAGAAGATTTCTTCTCTCTCCTGTAATCTTACCACTATACTCTATAGTGCTAAAAGTCTTAGGTCTTTATATAGTTAGAGAAAAGGAGATCAGATTGGCATGCCCCTACCGGGCCTTGATATCAACATTCAAGATACTGTCCCTCCATTTCTCTCTCCTCTACACCTGAGACAACTGCAGCATTCAATTGCCTAGCTGCCATGAATCAATGACTTTGCTAATTCCCAAGCAACGATGAAGCTGCACAGAATTCCCTCAGTGCAATGATTGGATAGCATCAGTGCACTGTCCACATTCACCATGGAACCAATCTTCTTCCTGTCTTCCTAGTAACCCTAGAACTTCACTCTTCTGCAGTGCCTGCAAATTCACAGAAAGTGAGTGCCCAGGGGAGCTTCTCTAAACATCTTTAATTTCATTTTCTTTGGATTTTTTTTTTAAATCTTATATACTCAAAGAGTGTTCCTAATATATAGAAATAAGGCCTTATTTGGGGGTTGTCCTGTTTTCATTTCCAATATGTGTTGCTATTAGAGAGAATTCTTACAAGAGTGCCACAGAATATCTGCCTCTTAAAAAAATTAATAAACTCACCAAAATCTAGTATTAAAATGAATATATTACACATGAAATAATATACTGTATTTGCCAATTTGTTATTTAAAAAATAGAATTATGTTTTTCCATCCCAGTTATATTAATATATTAGTGAGTTGAATGAAACATATTGCCTATTTTTTTTTAAAAGAAAAATTATTTTTATATGGCCAAGAAATAGAAAAAATCTATACATCTGATACTTCTGCAGGCTATCTTGAGTTCATTATTCGGCCATATAAAATGCTTAATTTTTATTAATATATTGTTTTCTTTCCCTTCTAATAAGAGAAAATGGGTGAAAAGAAAAAGATACATGGCTTATTTCAAAATCCATGAAAGTTGGTTACTCCCAAAATTCCAAAAGGATTACATACAAGTGTCATCTGGTAAATATTATCCTATGTTTTTGTCTTTGCTTAAGTTTTTAACACAACTTGACAGCCGATGGTATTGTGCCCACATTTCAAAGTGAAGATCTGCAAACAGATGGCAAAAACCCAACATTCCTTTCTACGTGGACCACAATGTCTCCAGCCTACAAGTGTTTGCTTGTATCAAGTGAGGTGGAAAATAAGAATTTTCCTAGAGAAATGTGGAAATCTGCACAGGCAGTTTTGCTTTAGCCATCCATTCTGTTTGACAGATTAACCATTTCACTGACTTTTGACAGCCTTTCCTTGGATTTCTTCCTGTGGTCACTGGAATAAAGGAGCAGTGTTCAAATCAGCCCTTAGAAAAATTACTTTTCTCAGTAGTCCTTAAAATCCTATAAGATTTCTCGATAGGGGTACCCAACAAACTGGGGAGGGGAGGATCAGGAAAATATCCTAAACGGTGTTACTATCTCATCATAGTTGAGATACTATGGGGGAAGACAACTGGGGACAACTAATTGCTTGCTTCTTCCTCAAAATTAGAACGATTGATTCCTGCTGCCTTTCATAGGGTGAGATCAGTGACATGGCCCATGATACTGGGAGGAGATTTGCATCAGGATCATGTGAATTTGCCAGCAGCCCATCTGCAGATATATATAATATTTGTGTGAGTGAATGCAGCTGAATGTGTGCATGTGTGTGTGCTTGTACGGAGTTCTTGGCATTCAGTTCAGCAAGCAAGATGACCCACAGGGCTTGAAAGATTGCCCATGTTTAGGCATAAGTTGTCCATAGTGTGCAAGCAGAAATTTTGCTGTCTTCCAGAATTATAGCCTGACTTGCCAAAGTATCAGTGCTACAGCTGTTACACATCTTGTTATGCTATTAGACTGATGCAGAATGATCATCTTCCAAAGGATTTTGGCACTTGCTGCAACCCCTTCTAATACCACAAATAAGGAATCCATCATTAATTGTGTTGATGACAAGGAAATGGCCAACAAGGCCAAGCCAGACTCAGAAGCAGAGCATGAGACCAAAGATACGAAGGAAAGAAGAGCCCCCTTTTATCACCAATTAGGCAATATTTCCTTTTTCTTTTTCTTTTCCTTTTTCTTTTTGTAAAAGTAAAAAAAAAAAAGTGGAACAACTGGTAACAATTTGGATGCATAAAATTATTATCCATCTGCTTAGTCTGAATTGGTCCCAGCTGATGTTTGTGTTTTCAGATGGGAAGAATCACAACAGTTCAATGCAGACCTTTAGGCATGTGAAAGAGCAGCTGCGGGGAGCTTTGAGCTGGCAGAAATTTTGGAAGGAAAAAATTGCTTCCATGTAAAAAAGAATATAACCTTTGCAGGCTAAAATATACACTTGTGTTTCCCACTCTCCATCTTGTAAAACTGTCAACAGTTTATCAATACTCAAGATACTGAATCATGAATAATATCTGGATGGAGCAATAATCTGAGAGTTGCCCTAGTCTCACAGCTCCTGCTGGAACCTCAGATGGTAAATGTGGCCAGAGGTCTCTTGCACACTCCATCTTGGATACTAGTTATATTAGTCCTGAATTGTGGAGATGTGGGGGGGGGCTGCTCACATACAGTAGTCATCTCCTGACTTTTTGTATTGCAACATGCTCTACGTGGGTTACCTATGAAGACCATTCAGAAGATTCAGTTGGTCCAGAATGCACAATAGTTATGGGCATTTCTCATTCACATATCACTTCCTATGCAGAGGGCATAAAAATGGTCTTGCAAGACAATAAGAAGAGCCATTGCCAAGGCAACAATCAGACAAGTGTGGCTTAAATCCATTCCAAGAAACTAATTAGAGAAAACATCTAAAATGCTCTCTTCCCTTTACAGGAAGATCTTTACAAGACGATCATCTGTGGGAAGTGTCCCTTCTGTCTTTAAAAGTGTCCAAACTGAGGTCATCCCATAATAATTTATCTGGTTTAACTCTGTGAAGACCTACCTATTGTTGTCATGAATCTCCCACTATTCAATATTTTTGAAGTCAAGTATTAAACCCAAAAACTCCACCCAACAACAATAACAAGCAGGAAAAAAAATGCTCGCTAGGCACTTTTGCTGCTTGGTGCATGGTTGCATATGCCTCTATCACATCTCCTCCAGTACTGCATATATTTGGGGCAAAGAACCTTGTCTTGGGATATTGTTCCAGACTGCATTTCCCATTTGGCTAGCTCTGACTTCATTCATATCCTGAGTTAGAAGTCCCCAGGCAATAGGACTGAGAAGAGTCTTTGAGATGTTTGGAAAGCAGTCACAAACAGAAGAAGTAAATAATCATCTTGACCTCCCCAGTTTGTTCTCCAGAGGGAGTAGCCAGATGTTCTTGTGTAGGAGTATATGGTACATATGAGTGGAATTATTTATATGGATTAGTAAATTATATCCTCCCACACTTGGAGAAGCTAATAAATAGGGGGACCAGATGGAAGTAAACACCTCTGTATCTGGAAATAAAGCACACAGTAGTCTCTCAACAAAAATGTTTTGTTGTTAAAGACGGCAAACCATGACTGCAGTCTCTTCTTCCTCCCTTTCAATTTTTTTGGGAAATAATAATAGACAGTGTGCTGTCGTTGCATAAATGAGAATATTTCAGGTAATTTTAAAAGAAATATTGGGGATTCCAAAGCAACGTTAGCAATGCTTCTTTGTAACTGGGTCCCATGAAAAGTATTGTCACCGTCACTGGTTTATCGCTGTTTTATTGCCTTAAATTTATGTTAGCCACTCTGAACGGCTATCTCCTGAAGAGCAGGATATAAATTGTCTAAATAAATAAACAAGCTTGTCTTCATCTACGCTATAATAAATGCACAAAAAAGGAATATTTCTTTGCCATCCTTACTGATATGCAACTACTCTCACTCCCATGTACCATCTGAAGCTCTTTGCCCCATTCTCTGGGCACCCATTCTTTCTATTATCCTTCTGCTTATAATACAGTCTAACCTGCCCATGCTTCCCTGCATGGAACGACTCATACACTTTCCATGCAGGCAGTGATGAGGTTTACACTCGCATAGTTTTGATGGGAACATAAATCTTCATGAGATTATGAGTGTCATAGATTCTAGACTGGATGCCAGACTAGATTCACTGCAGGGGTTAATGTATGGAAGGCTTTGGGGAAGGTGTCCCTGATCCATAGTATGGGTGTGGCTGAACACAGTTTTTGTTCCTTCCACGCAGTGAGCTGCTCCAATAATATATTTTTAATTGCTTCATTAAATTTCCAATCAGCCTTTCCTCCATAAAATCAAAATAATGTATATGAAATGCCCTCTTCCAATGCTTCCCAGAACTACTCTTGGAGGACACTGAGCACATAGCAAGTCATTGGCCAAACTCACCCAGTGGAGTTTGGCCTAAGAGTGGAGTTGAACGTGGACTTCCCTAGTCCTAAATTCAACAATTTAGTCACAATTCTACACTCTTTTCAGTGTGCACTTAGCATTCTAGCTTTAAGCCATATTTGTACAACTGATTTTAAGTTGGAAGTTGTTGCATATTACTTATTTTGTACATTACTCACTTGCAGCACTCTGCAAATGATGAAAATCCTACCACTGGGCAAATCAATCCTTAATTGTGCAAACAATTTATCAATTCTTATGTTTTGGAGCAATGTTTAATCATGGTTTAGTAATAAAATATAGGAATCTCTAAGCTGCCATCTAGATTGTCCAACATACTCTGTAGTAAAGGTAACTTGCAACACACAAGCATTAACAAATGTTGAGTGATGTTATTAACACGAAAAACAATCTACTGAAATAAAATGCATTAAAGTAGAATAATTCTAAATCATAGTTTGTTTGTTCATTCAATTTCTATAGTCACCCTACTCAGCCAAATGAATCTGGGCAGCTAGTTATTAAGATGGATTGTTTTAACAAGTTATTATGAGAATTTACTCCTGTTTAGAATTCAAAAATAGGGACACGGTGGCTCAGTGGCTAAGACGCTGAGCTTGTCGATCGAAAGGTCGGCAGTTCAGCGGTTCGAATCCCTAGTGCTGCGTAACGGGGTGAGCTCCCGTTACTTGTCCCAGCTTCTGCCAACCTAGCAGTTTGAAAGCACGTAAAAAATGCAAGTAGAAAAATAGGGACCACCTTTGGTGGGAAGGTAACAGCATTCCGTGCACCTTTGGCATTTAGTCATGCTGGCCACATGACCACGGAGACGTCTTCGGACAGTGCTGGCTCTTCGGCTTTGAAACGGAGATGAGCACCGCCCCCTAGAGTCAGGAACAACTAGCACAAATGTGCAAGGGGAACCTTTACCTTTACTAGAATTCAAAAATACATTAAAGTGTAAATAATCTAAAATTCAATTTGAATAATTTCGCCTTGGACGCATAGAAGAGGATGGGTGGGAATATACAAGTTCAAGGTCACCAATTTTTAAATGTTAGATAGAAAGACCAATAGATTCAATCAAGGATTTTGGTGGCAGCACTCATATGTAGATTATTTGCAGAACAAACAAATGAAATTTGATCTGGTTATCTCCATTCTGATTATTACAAAAACTGTATAAGGAATTTAGAAAACTCAAACAGCAGAGAATACAGAGAACCTGAGCCTATGAAAGCAACTCAAAACAATAGTTTATCCCTAGATAAAAGTTCTAGAAAAATAAAGTAATATTTTTTAAAAAAAAAAACACAATATTGTTATAGGCAAAAGTCAGGTTTGATTGCTAGGATAAAATTGAAAACTTCCCTTCTTTTCTACCATAATGTTTAAATGTTTAGGATCAAAATAACCAAAGCATCATAAAAATCCTTATAATGAAATTTAAAAAGGTAGATGCTACTGTACAATCAAACATCCCCAAACGTACCTAGTACTTTTGCAAGTGAAGCTGGGTTTTGTTTAGCTTCATCATGTCAGAAAATTTAGGAAAAAGTAGAATTCCTGTCCTTTCCCAACATTTTTTTCCTAGGAAAAAAGCCTGATTTTATTGTAACTTGCATTTATCCTATTATTGATTCACCACTAAAGCAATCATCCACAATTCATTTCCACGGATTCATGGTGGAATTATTTTTCAACCCATACTTAAGGTGCCAATTTATGCATATATTTCAATTACTGCTGTGCAAAAACAGAAATAAATTTAATGAATAAATAATATCAATAAATACATTACAAAAATGGTTTTAAAATTAAATAAGGCCATTGCAATAATTATAAATAAAGCTGTTAGAATAGAAAAAAAGGGAGAGGCTGGCTGGAGAGGCCAGAAATTATGCGACTTTAATGAAAGCAGGGCCTTAGCTTTCCATTCTCTATATCCTTATTTTATGGTATTGGAAATTCCTGCATGCAACAATATATATTCAGATGATAATTGATAGAGCAAGAGATGTATTTTGTTAAAAGTCATTTCAGATTATTTGTCCCCTTAACTAAGGGGTTGTGGGTCAAATAATGTGCCTGCTGACCATCTATACCTTACCAGATTAACACTGCCACTCTATAGCAATAGCACTTAGACTTATATACCGCTTTACAGTGCTTTACAGCCCTCTCTAAGCGGTTTACAGAGTCAGCATATTGCCCCCAACAATCTGGGTCCTCATTTTACCCACCTCAGAAGGATGGAAGGCTGAGTCAACCTTGAGCCGGTGAGATTTGAACTGCCGAACTGCAGCTAGCAGTCAGCTGAAGTAGCCTGCAGTACTGCACTCTAACCACTGCGCCACCTCGGCTCTAGAATTAAGGCTGTGTGTGTGTGTGTGTGTGTGTGTGTGTGTGTGTGTGTGTGTGTGTGTGTGTGTGAGCACTTCAGTCCTTTCAATGCAACAGCTTACCTCTGTGCCCTTGAATATTTGTAACCTGATGCTTTCTGCTAGGATGATCCTCATTTACTGAAAGACTTGTCTGTTTACCAGGAATGTCAGGAGACTGAAGAGCCATCGGTGCTGTTTGCTAGGAATATCAAGAGGCTGAGATTCATAAAAATGAACAAATATTTTCTTTCACTCATGCCAACACAAAGTGCTGAGAGATTCATAAGTTGTTCATTTATTGCTGAGAAGAAAGAAAGAAAACACACAAATGAACAACCCCAAATTGGATTCTTTTGTTTTTGGTGACAGGTTTGAAAAAGCATAATGGTACTGTATCAAATGTGATGTTTAGCATGGGGGAGGGGGGAGGTTTATGCATAGATTCTTAGGGGTAGCCAATCATTCACACAGTTTGATCTCTATACTACTAAGATGCTTGTGACTGTTTGTTTCAATTGGACAAAACACTAAATAATAGGTATCTATGGAGATTCTCAATCATCCAAGTCATGGTTATCCCAAAGGTGTTTTTTCAAAAGGCAACTGGGACTTTTTTTTTTCCTTGAAAACACTTCACTTCTCATTCAAGAAGCTTCTTCAGTTCAGACTGAATGGTGGAGAATGGAAAGATTTATATTTCTTGCAGTCATCTGGTCATTAGCACTCTTTCTGCGAGTCATTGAGGTACGTAATAGGGTAACACTTTTTTGAATCAATATATCTCAATGATCTGCACCCAAAATCTGCCCAAAAGATGTGGCCACTTCAGTGCTGTGCTACTGCACCTCTGCAGTCACATGATCTTTATTTCCAACACTCCTTCCTAGCTCCTGTTACAAGAATAATTTGTGGTTCCAGGTCAAGCTGGGGTTACAAATCAAGAACAAATCAAAATGAAATCCAGATATACTGTGAGAAAAGGAGATGTATTAAAGTTGTTTGTTCTTGAGGGTAGGCTGCAGACAAGATGGGGTGCAGAGACTTTTTTATAGGGTAATTGGTCCTTGGTGGGGCTTGGGGGTATGTGGCTTGTGTACATGCTGGTTCTAGTGTGAGATTCTGTCTGGTGCTCCTGCCCAGGACTTTGATCCTGAGGTGTATGTGAAATCTGGAAAGGAAGATCGTCCCTAAGTGTGGATTATTATGAGGAGATCTGGTTTCTTCCCTTATCTTGAAAGGGTTCTTTGTTGAAGCCAGTGAGGTGCTAAAGGGAGAGGGGCAGATCAGAGGCATTTTAACTTCCAACACTCCTTATTAAAAAAAAGTCAATGGGGAAGTCAGAAATCACTCCTACTCCCACTGATTTTTTGCCCACCCATGGTTATTCTGTTTCTCAGTTTAGGTAAGGAAATATTTCTGAAATGATCACCCAATAGGCCACAGGTTGCCTAATTTCCTTTAAAACTTCATTCCTGTCATGAAATGCTATATTTAGCTGTAAAATTGCGAGGTAACATTTAATCATTTCAGTTAGCAGGGATTGAGAATGTAAAATCAAGTCAGTAGATAGATTGAGTACCTATGTTTATGTTTGCATTACTTCAATACTGTGTCAAGGATTTGGTATCAGCTTCTCTCATAAATTAATTGGATTTTGGGAGAGCAGAGGGTCCATGAAATCCACCTAACAATAAAAAAAATAAAAAAAATAAGTTCTTCAGATATTGGAAGAAACAGTTTCTGTATCTCCTAGCACCTAAATACCAGCTGCCAGTTATTATTTGTTTCATTGGTTGACAGCTCCACATGGGTGAGTATCAACTTTTATTCATTATATTTCATACTTTATGGCTTCAGCCTAGGTTTGAAGACAACTGGCATTTGGCATAACAGCAGCCCATGCCCCTCAGGAATAGCGCTGTTTCCCTAACTCCCTCTTTTGTGACAGCTGTGGTTTTTTTCAAAGATTGCTGGGGTTTCTCTTAATTCAGTCCCAGAATCCTGGATTTTTCTTTTCAGTGCATTTTTGTGTGTGTGTTACATCCTGTTTGATCTGGTTCCAATAATGATGCTCCAATATTACAAAACACATTAGCTGGTATTCTGCAATAGCTGACCATTGAGTGGCACATTATCTAATCGTCCAATGAACTGCTTTACTAATTAACCTAGTTTTTCCCCCCAGACGTTGTTGCAGTGTGAAAGAATGTAGACTTGACCTTGGGAAGGTGTGGGGGGGGGAGAGCAATGAGCCATTAAGAGTAGAGAAAAGGTAAGTCAGTCTTGAGAAAGTGGAGAGAGTGAGAAAGAAACTCAAAATAATCCTGCCTTGATTTTGTTTGGTATAAGATGGGGTAGAAAGAAACACTGAAAAGCTTCCAAGAGTCTGTTATTTCATCCCACAACAATAAAAAATACTCCTGGAATCCCTGCCATGCCTGATTCTCAACTTTGACAAGCCAAAAGAGCTGACATCATTCTGGAAAGTGTCCAACAATTTTATCAGAGAGGCATCATACTTTGTCTTCTAGATCTAGAATATGGCTACAGATCCTAAAGGTACAATGGAATGTATACCAGGCATTGTTGAAGTATCAAAAGCAGTTAGATCAGGGTGAGATCCAGCAGGTTCTGGAGAACCGGTAGCGGAAATTTTGAGTAGTTCGGAGAACCGGCAAATACCACCTCTGGCTGGCCCCAGAGTGGGGTGGGAATGGGGATTTTGCAGTATCCTTCCCCTGGAGTGGGATGGGAATGGAGATTTTGCAGTATCCTTCCCCTGGAGTGGGGAGGGAATGGGTATTTTGCAGTATCCTTCCCCTGCCATGCCCACCAAGCCACGCCCACAGAACCGGTAGGGAAAAATTTTGAATTTCACCCCTGAGTTAGATCCATAGCTAACAAGCCTGCTAAATGCCACAATATAGCCATCCCAGCATGTGGGACAAGGTTGCTGCACAGCCAGTATTATTTTGTTGTCCTGGAAGTCTATCAGAGAAGCTTGTCTTAAATCATTGTATCAATGTAGTTGTCAGCATCAGAATTGCTATCTGAATTGTTTATGGTGAGCCAATCAGAAATATTTCCTATAGATTGGACTACGGTTGTCTTTGTTCTTAGTCTAATGAAAGAAGGGGCAGCTAAATGGACCATCCTACTTATTGAGAGCAAAGATACCTTGTTCGATAATTTCCAGAACTTCATGCAAAAATTTAGAGCTACTTTTGATGATTCAATCAGAGCAGCAACCACAAATCAGGAGATTCATCAGCTAAAGCAAGAATATTGTCAAGTTCACGCGTACATAGCTGGTTTCCAATTGCAGAAACTCAGAGATCATTTTTGGAATGATCCTGTTGTGACATTCATGAAGGTCTTTTTGATCAATTGGGGGATGAATTAGTAAAATAAATCCTACTAAAGAATTTGGAAAAACTATTCCAAGCATTGCATATTAATTGATGGAGATTAAGATCCCATATCTACTTCTTTAAAAGAGCCTTTAGTTCTTTAAAAGATAGATGACAGATAGATGATACATAGATGATATATAGATAGATAGATAGATAGATAGATAGATAGATAGATAGATAGATAGATAGATGATAGATAGATAGATAGATAGATATAGATAGATAGATAGATAGATAGATAGATAGATAAATAGATAGATAGATAGACAGACAGACAGACAGACAGACAGACAGACAGACAGACAGACAGACAGACAGACACGAGATAAGAGATGATAGAGATGATAGAGATAGAGGGCAAGGGAAGAGAGAGAGAGAGAAGTTCATTCTCTCAGATGAATGGGATTCAATCTGTTCTAGATATGCTTCCATGAATGTTCAACAGACAATAGATTATTAACACAACTTACTTAAAATGGCTTTCAATTTAGTTCTAATTTCCAAAATAAAACCAATCATTTCTCCTTTGTATACCACTTTCCTTAACAGTCATCAGTAAAGGCTTAACCTTTATGTGAGGCCTGTGGGAGAGGCTATGAGAAAGAGGGCCTGTTCACCCTCCCCGATTATTGGAATGATCTCCATAATAAACCTCACTTGACATATACACTGCTTTCTTTTTAGCTCCGGGCGATGTCTTTTTATTTTCCCAGCATTTTTAGCTCTTGTTAATTCAGTCCCGGTGGTACTGATGGTAGTTTTAACTCTTATATTTACTTACTGTTTTAGCTTATTTAGTTTATTTTTTCAGCTTTTCCCTTTACAGGGCTTGTCACATTGCAGATTACTTTTGAAACTCCCATCCATTTCAAATGCAGTTTTCATAAGGCATCAAGAAAAAAAATTCTATTCAAGAAAATAACTTAAGTTCATTATTCAAGTTTCCTCATTATTTAACTCCTGTCCAATATTTAGCAAGTTGTGTATAAATAATGAATTTTGTAAAAAATAAAAAAAAATAGGCAAAGCCAAATTTTCATCCATGTTTCATGAATGTATAATGTTAAGATTATTAGATGTTCTAAAAACAAATCAGAAGGGAAAATGTAATCAAGGAAGCCTATCTATAGGGCAAGGCAAGAGTATTAATACAGAAAGAATAGCCATATTTATTGATCAATCATTTTTAGGAAGAAGAAAAAACAGAAATAATGTATTGCATTATCAGGTGTGAACAACCAGACCCACTTGTGAAGAGTTCAAATTAGCTACTTTATTGTTCAATTCCTGTTTCATAGCAATCTTCCCAGACTGGCAGTTTGTACCTGGGCCAGACTAGATAAAGTTCAACAGCATTCAAGGGGATGGGGTGGGGTCAGAGCTTGCTCTCTTGTGCCTATGTAAAGACTCCAGACTAATACCCCACTTGACTTCTCCTCTCCGACTCGTATCTAGCAGAATAAAGGTCCTATAACCTGGCATGTATAATTGAGACCTGGCTGGGCCAGGAGGGGGGTGTTCCCCTCTCAGAGATGTGCCCAGACGGGTTTCAGGTATTACATCAGCTGCGACTTCAGGGAAGGGGTGGAGAGTGGCAGTCATTGTCCATAAGAGTCTTTGTCCTTGCAGAATCCCTGCCCCGGAGATTGTTGGGTGTGAGTCTCTCCTTTTGAGGTTGGACCCAGGGGTTCAGTTGGGCTTGTTGTTGATGTACCTGCCTCCCAGCTGCGTTACAACAGCCCTGCCTCTGCTGCTAGAGGCGGTAGCTGGGTTGGCGGTGGAGTTCCCTAGGCTTATGGTACAGGGGGACTTCAACTTGCCATCACTTGGCGAACCCTCGGATGCGGCTCAGGAGTTCATGGTTTCCATGACAACCATGGACCTGACCCAAGTAGTTCAGGGTCCGACTAATGGGGGGGACACACACTTGACCTGGTGTTCCTCTCGAGGCAGTGGAGATTTGATCTGGAATTAAGGGGTATAGATGTTTCTCACTTGTCGTGGTCAGATCATTTCCTGCTGAGGTTAAACTTCAGGGCGCTACTCCCCCATCGCAGGGAGGTGGAACCGATTAAATGGTTCCGCCCCAGGCGCCTCATGGACCCGGAAGGGGTCCAAAAGGCGCTTGGGGAGAGACCTGC